>CAXKVW010000296.1:0-420538 GCA_964058825.1 Carex arenaria | reverse complement strand
ACTATCGATTCTAATTTACTAGATCCATTCATTCATACTGGGTCGACACGTGTTCAATTTTAAATAAGGGCCTATTTGGCTGCCATTCCGTGTGTTACTGTTCACGCGGAAAAAAAAAAATCAGTTTTTTCCCACGTAAATAGTAATCCGCTGTTTACTATTCACCAGTTCCTGTGCCCATTCCCGTTCTCGGACTGCAGCCGAACAGACCCTAAAGATCTTAATTGATCTCATCATCAAGGGGATGAGTAAAGCTCGCGTAATTATTATCAGTAGTGGGATCCTTATCTGCTTATCATCGTGTCAGGCTGGTCCGGACAAATGATTTAAGCCGCTAATTAATTAATTAATGTGACATTTTGAAAGCACTATTCTACACTTAAATGTTTGTGCTCAATTATATTGTGAACGCTCTAAGACATAGGTTAGGTTGAGTAACTGTTAACTAGTTTGGTTGTATTTTTGCGGGCATTATAGAATAGAATAAGGGTGTTTCTAAGTTTATCAAGCTTTTTTAGTGAATTCAACTTTAAAATTTATCGGGTTGACTTCAAACGACGAATTCAAATCGTCGAAATTTTTTCTTCTTTACGAGTGATGCATCTGCATTCAAAAAATACAAAATACAAAATTAATTTTATATAGAGTCAAGTGGTTAAAAGTCGTCAAAAAAATAAATATATTAAAATTAATTTATAAATATTTTAATTTTGATAACTTGATTTTGTACTAAATTAATTCGAAAATTTAAAATTTTCACATGTAAACGCATCACTCGTAAGATAGAATGATTTCAACGGTTTGGATTCATCGTTTGAAATCTATTCAATAGATTTTTAAAGTTGAGTTTCCAAAGAGACTTGGTGAACTTAGGAACAACCTAGTTCTACTCGACACAGGGGCGGAACTAGAATTTGACTATAGGGGTGCTAAACATCATATTAAGAAAATATTAATAAAAAGATAATTATATAACACAAGATAATAAAATTTCTTGTTATTTGATTTCATAAAGATAATAGAAAAGAAAAGGCAAAAAGTTTGACATCTTTCCAAAATCGAAACTTTTCCTTTCTGTAATTCAAAATAAAAAGTTTGACATCTTTCAGTATTTATTTTCTGTTAATTTTGCGTAACTTCTAGAATAGGTTAATTTGTCCCTTTTTTTTTGAACAAAATCGAGATGTTGCTCTGTTGGAATTTGAAGATTTCCTTCCTTTATTGGACACTTCCTTTTTTATGTATTGTCTTATACGTTTGATTGACATCTTTACCAAAGCAAAAAGTTTCTCTTTTTTTAATGTAAATAATGCGGAAATCGAAGAGTCTGTAGAGATGAAAAAAAGTTGTCAATAGTTAGCTTTTCAAATTTTAATCATTCAAGACCTTGTACATTTATAATATTGCTTAGAGGGGGCTATTGTGTATGAAAATTAAAATTCAATTGAACTTCTATATATTCAATAAGATAATTTTGAAATGATAGGGGTGGCTTAGCACCCCCCAGGTTACACTATGTTCCGCCCCTGACTCGACATTATACAACCAGTGGCCTTACTAAATCATATATTTAGTACGGATCCGAATCAGCTGAAATCCTAGACCAGGCTTGGTGAACTTAGGAACACCCTTGTTCTACTCGACATTATACAACCGGTGGCCCTACTAAATCATATTTTAGTACGGATCCGAATCAGCTGAAATCCTAGACCAGTGAATAGTAACTCTCAATCATGTAATATGAATCTAGCCATCGAACTGTTTTGAGATACATGCAAGAAAAAATCAGTTGTTTCAAGATGTGTTCTCGGAAAAAATTCGACAGCTGGATTCGGATCGCAGAGATTTCAAATTACTGTTCACTGATTCAGAATTAGAGCAGATTTATTTTCTTATATTTAATGTCAAGTTAAGTAAACATTTACATATAGCATGAGTTGTGTGCTATGAATATTTTTAGATATGTTCTGTAGCATGTATTCTGATATATTTTCTATAGTTCAACCAGCTTTGTAATAAAGAAACTTCGCTAGAATGTTGGTTTCAACGATACATTTGCTAAAATTTAATTATGTGTAGTTTAATTAAATTTCTGTTTGTTTAAAAATTTTATATGGCATAGGTCCTCTTATGATATGACAAATGTTTATTTGCAATCTGGTAGTTAGAAATCTTCATGATATTTGTGAGGTTTTGGTTGAATTTTGTTAAATTGAAGAAAATAATAATGGGAGAGGGGGGTGTCCGATGTCCATCGGACCAAACTCGGTTCGATGGGTGGTTTCAACCGTCCGATCCACTTCAAAATCTGTGCACATGGATATTAAAGCAAACAACACGAATATTAAAGTGATGCGCACATATCTTGAAGTTGATCGGACGGTAAAAACCACCCATCGAACCGAGTTTGGTCCGATGGGCATCAGACACCCCCCTCTCCCAATAATAATGGGTTCGGCCCATTTACCTTTGGCATCGGTCTTGAGACCAAACCGATGGTGTTTGATTGTTTTGCCATCGGTAACAAATCAAAGCCCGTTGGTGTTTTGGTCTTTGCTCTCCGTAAGAAAGAAAACCGATGTTGTTTGGTTTTTTGATTAAAAGGTTACAGCGTAACTTTGAGAACTTATGGATAAGTTTACAATAATCCGTCAATTTTGGATCCAATTGGGACCTTGCTTTGCTGAAAAACAATACGGTTTCTGGAAAACTCTCCAAAACTGAACCTAGCTCGGGCCTGCTTATTGGTACCGGGTGCTTGCTACTTCATGGTATAGCTACGATTTTGGAAGAAGTCTCATCTTCCAATTGTTCTCTTTTTGGGCTCAAATCACACGGAAGCCTTTTATTCTTGCCCTCTTCAATCCAACCCCGCAATCCGAATGTACAGCTGAACAAGCATATACACGGAGTAGGGTATCATCATAGGGAGAGGGGGGTGTCCGATGTCCATCGGACCAGAGTCTGTTCGATGGGTGGTTTCTACCGTCCGATTCACTTCAAGATCTGTGCGCATCACTTTAATATTCGTGCGCACATATCTTCAAGTAAATCGGACAGTAGAAACCACCCATTGAACACTGTTCTTGTCCGATGGACATCAGACACCCTCCTCTCCCATCATCATATTCCATTGAACTTTTAGGCTTATGTGAAATAAAAAAACCCCAAATTTTTCGTTGATATTATATTTTTGATGGCATTAATTATTTGGTGTCCGATGAATATATTACTTCTGTTGTACTCCATCCCAACCCTTGACGTGTCATCATCTCCGCCGTCCGGGCTACTATGCATCTAACTAAGAACATGCATCACTAAAAATAGTAAAAAAGCTGTGTTTAGGTGCAGGAAAAGTAGTTGAGCTAATTCATTTTTGTGTTTCTGAGAAGTCGCTTCTTTGTCTTTATTGTCTTTTCACAAAGCTTTCTAGAATTTTGTTCACTTTATTTTTTTTAAGGAGTGTGTGTGAGAGAGTGTTATTGAGAGTTTTAATTTTTTGTGTCACGAGCTTCCGTGGTTTTCTTCCGAAAGAGTTTTCACGTAAATCTTGTATCTTCTCTTATTTTTTTGTACTGGCTTGCTTATTGTTTGATATCTTGTGTGATTCCTCTATTTCTCCATTTATTTGCTATTTATTTACCTCTCCCAACAAATTCACAGTGGTTATATTTTTGTTTTGTCTTTTCACATATTATGTAATTTATAGTTTAGTCTTTCTTGCATATTAAATATTTTTTTAGTTCCGCCCATGTTTGCTCCGATTTTTTTATTAATAGGAAAATATTTAATTAATTATCGTGATTGGGGAAGGATTTGGTTTAATTTTCAAAAGTGGGAAGGCCGCTGTTTAAAATAGCAGTCAGAGGGACGTTATTTTAAATAGCGGCCAGATTAAGATCAGTGTTTACGGTAAGAGTTGTATTAGTTCGGGCCGTGATCCAAGACAGCGGCCAGGGCTGGCCGTGATCTTAGACAGCGGCTAGGGTTTCGGTCCAGTTCGGTCCAGTTTTGAACCTCAGTCTGGTTCGGTACGGTTGCGGTCCACGGTTCCCACGGTCCTGTTCTTGAACCCTCGATTTTTTTTCAAAACACTAATTGTGTATATGAGATCAAATGAACCTTTGATCGGTGCCTTTGTTTTGTCACAAATATATTTTCTGTTGCAAGAAAATGTGATGAATAAATTTCCTACAATTTTTTTTATCATAATTTGGTTTTACTTTTTTATCATAAGCATCAATCATTTCTTGTTGCAAGTTGGTGGGGGGTGGGGGGCCCTGCATATACTTAGTTTTCTTTCTTGAAGAAACATGTCATTAGGTTTTTTTGTATTTTTATGGTGGGGGGTGGGAGGGCCCTGCATATACTTAGCTTTTTTTTCTTGAAGAAACATGTCATTATGTTTTTTTGTATTTTTATGGTGGGGGGGGTGGGGGACCCTGCATATACTTAGCTTTTTTTCTTGAAGAAACTGTCATTAGGTTTTTTTGTATTTTTATAGGAGGGGAGCTGCATATGCTTTCCTGTTCTTATTGTCATTGTTCTTACCGTTCATTTTTTTTTTTGCAGATGTGACACCACTAACAGTTTTGTAGTTACCTCTCAAAAAAATAAAAATAAAATCACATTCAATTATATTTGCCTCAAAAGATACTAATGGAGGACTTTTAGTATCAGTTGTTTGTAAATAACTGATACTAGAGGACTTTTGGTATTGAAATTTTTTAATTCTTTCTACAAATATTCAACAAGAAAATAGGAGCTTGACCACTGTGGATTTCTCAAAAAAAAAAAAAAAAAAAAACCTAATCCAACAAGATAGACAAGCAAGATGCACAAACAAATTCAAAAACAAGTAAAAGGATAAGAGTAAGAAAAGGATTACAATTCAAGTTGATTCAGCCCTGCTCTGTTTACCACTTTCCCATTTAGCACGGTCTTGTTTTGCACTTTCCAATTTAGCTTTATCATCATGGGGGTTGTCAATCAACTGCCAATGGAAATTAGAGATGATATGCAGGTAAGAAAATTGTTCTAGAGGATTTTATGCTGGACATCAGTATAATACAAGCTGTTTGGTCCTGAATAATCAAATATATTCTAGTACTGAAAATCACCTCTTTCTCTTATCTTTATTTACTTTATTCTATGTCTTATTCTGCAACTTTGGTTATTTTTATGCTTTGTGAATCAATCAAGACTTAAGTATGGAATTCCATAAAATTTACCCAAGATAGTTGGCACTGGTTGGGTCTCCTATTATAAATATATATTAATTCAAGGGTTTGCTTCTAAATAATCTAATATATTAATTCTGACTGATGCCCTGGATCACGGCCCGCTCTAATACAACTCTTACCGTAAATACTAATCTTAATCTGGCCGTTATTTAAAATAACGTCCCTTTGGCCGCTGTTTAAAACAGCGGTCTTCCCACTTTTGAAAATTAAACCAAATCCTTCCCCAATCACGATAATTAATTAAATATTTTCCTATTAATAAAAAAATCGGCATGTTTGCTAGAGGTGTCCTTAATTTTCTTTGAAACATATCTCCGAATAATTTCAGTTATCCCTGTTATTAGAATGTTACGGACCCTTAAATAATAAATTATCTTTCCAGAAGGATCATTTTCTCTAATTGCATAGTTGGGAGGATGATTGTTAAAAATTAATAGCTTCAAGGACCAACTTGTCAGAGACTGAAAATTTGGGGGCTTACCATGACATTATCCCTTTTTTTGGATAAAACAGCGCAAGATAACTTGAGTTTTACTTCATGCAGGTATTTTATGGAATTCTTCGAAAAATGAGCTACTGGAAAAAAAAGATAATTTTGAAAAATATCATTCTATAAAATAAATATTGAATTATCGAATTTCGAGAACATTTTTTTTTTCGAAAAGTTAAATATATGTATAACAAAATTAACATAGTTATATATTTGTAAGAATTTTATTGCACTTTAAATATATCAAATACATATTATTTTCAAATGAGAAAGGAAACAGAAATTTTTTTTTGACACTGTCAAAATTTGTTATTAATTAAAAACCACCCGGACTGGTTTATGTAAAAAAATACCATCTCCGCACAATAGTTTCGCGCACCAGTCAAAACGGGTCTGCACAAGCACCTTGGGCACCTATTGGTCCGTACCATGGTTTGGCACACCAGGTCTGTGCAATCATTTTGCGCACCAAGGGGTTCAAACAATGGTTTGGCGCACCAATAGGTGCGCACGGAAATTGACATACTTAAGCGGATTTTAATGTACTTAGCACGAATCTTGATGCAATCGGATGGTCCTTACAAATTGGGCTTTGAATAGTTATGAAATCAAGGTCAAAGACGTTCCGATTTTTTTAATAATCGAAATTAATTTTAAAAAATATCGGAAAAGGGTATTGAATTGGATTTTTTTTCAAAAACCATAAAACCGGGAAATTTTATCCCGTCCCTAGGGACGGGAAAAAATTATCCGTCCCTGATAATCTTAATACGGCCCCTGTTAATCACTTAAAAAACGAAAAAAAAAAAAAACCAAAAAAAAAAAAAAAAAATTTCACGGACGGAAAATTTTAATCCGTCCGTCAGGACGTAAATTATTAATCCGTCCGACAATGGTATAACATTACACTGGAGGCACCGACAAAACTACCCAAAACGCTCAAAACAACTCAAAACGCTGCTCCAAGTACCTGTGCGGTTAGAACAAGCTTGGTTATTCGTAAGTCCTCTGTTAAATAAATTTCTATATATTCAGTTCATAATTGCTTTATTACTCCAGCAGTTTATGCACTACTAATGCCACAGTTTTATATAGAATAAATTCTAGAGATTGATCCACTCTTCATGATCAACCGTCTGATCTATGATAATATTATTAGATATAGCCTTAATAGTTAGATCAGACGGTTGATCATGAAGAGTGGATCAATCTCTATAATTTATTCTATATAAAACTGTGGCATTAGTAGTGCATAAACTGCTGGAGTAATAAAGCAATTATGAACTGAATATATAGAAATTTATTTAACAGAGGACTTACGAATAACCAAGCTTGTTCTAACCGCACAGGTACTTGGAGCAGCGTTTTGAGTTGTTTTGAGCGTTTTGGGTAGTTTTGTCGGTGCCTCCAGTGTAATGTTATACCATTGTCGGACGGATTAATAATTTACGTCCTGACGGACGGATTAAAATTTTCCGTCCGTGAAAATTTTTTTTTTTCTTTCGTTTTTTTCGTTTTTTTCGTTTTTTAAGTGATTAACAGGGGTCGTATTAAGATTATCAGGGACGGATAATTTTTTCCCGTCCATAAAATTTCCCGGTTTTATGGTTTTTGAAAAAAAATCCAATTCAATACCCTTTTCCGATATTTTTTAAAATTAATTTTGATTATTAAAAAAATCGGCGCGCAGGAGCATGTGCAAACCCCCTTGGTGCACAAAATCATTGCGCGGATCCGATGCGCCAAACCATGGTGCGGACCAAGAGGTGCGCAAAAGTATTGTACAGACTCAATTTGGATGGTGCACGAAACCATTGTGCGGGAGTGATATTTTTTTACATAAACCGGTCCGGATGGTTTTTAATTAATAACAAATTTTGCCAGTGTCAAAAAAAAATTTCGGGAAAGGAAACAGCATAATACATGAGTCGTTTATTTAATATTTTTTTATATACACGATTTAGAGGTCTAACATCTTTATTTATATATTGTAGATTATAGACTGGATATATATCAGTAAATCTCTTAAGAACTCTAGAAACACAAATACGAGAAAAAAAATAGAAAAAGATAACCGAATTGTTCAAACTAATGTTTTGAAAAAAACTGGCCGGTTCAGGATCAGACCGGACTACCTGTGGAATCAGGACTGTGGTCAAAACCCGGACCGAGAATAAAGAATGTCTTAGCACGGTTTTTGGTGTTTTTTTTCCACTAGACCCGGACTAACTTGGGTGGTTCTAAATTTGTGGACCGGATCGGACCATAATCGGACTAAACCCGGACCGGACCGTGCTAAACCGTAATAACTTGTGATCAAAACCATGCTAAACTGTGGTCAAAACCGTGCAAAATCAGACCGGACCGTAGTCAAAACCGTTGGTTTTTTGGATCCCACCCCAGTTGGATCGGACCGGACCATGAACCAGACCAACTCGTGTGGGTCTGAATCATGGTCCTTAGCACGGATTTGGACCATCCTCTCTAAATTTGAATCATCTAATCCGAACTGTGTGGACCCACAGATCGGAGAGACCCGTGAATCGGACCGGACCGGACCGAAGTGAGCCGTTTGCGTAACACTATTTCAAACTCATATATATTTGCTCCATTAATCAATATTTAAAATTTTTGGCGGTGCTTATCGAGAGCTGAGAGAAAATTTGATATCTTTATATTCAATTTGTTCTTCAAATTTTTTCTCCTCATATCTTGTGCAATAAATACACAACACAAAAGAAAACAACGGTGAAATGAAAAAAAAATACTCCTCAAAAGTAAACAATTAATACACCTAAAAAAGGAAACAGCTTTGTGAATAAATTTTATAATGCAAAAAAAAACACACACACACAATAAGGATTTAACAATATGTTATTTTTTGTGTGTTTGTATGTTTATATTAAGTTTTTTTTTATTAAAATACATTGTAAATATGTTTGGTAGACAATTAGACACTAATTATCACCAAACTTTATTTCAAATTTTCAATTATGTTATATTTTAGTGAGAGCAATTGTTATATCGCAAGTATATTTTCTTTCGAGAAATTGTAATTCTTAATTTCGAATATTTTACGTATATAGATACATATAGGATGTTAAACGGATAAGAGTCGGATATCTGTAGATATGTGTGTGTATACATTTGTCATACTATATATCAATTATTAAACTATATGGTATATATCTACTATTCAGATACAAATAATTAAAATTTAAAATTTTCACATCCGCATGAATATTTGAATATGGAATATTCATATCTCCTTCGGATAAAAATTCTGATATGGTCGGATAATATCCAATCTATTTACACCCCTACCTAACCTTTAAAAAGAAAAGAAAAAAGAATTGGATATAATAGAGCCCATCTTTACCCTCGTTAAAAAGCCTCAACTCTCAATCATCGTAAATCAACATACACAATTAAAAAGAATTTTGAAAATCAATGAACAAAAAAGTCTTGAATATAATTCATGAGCACACAAAAGGATTGTTGTTTTCACCTTCTATATTTTTTTTTACATTTTTAAATGTAATGGTATAATTATCTTTTTTTTTTTATTACCAGTAGTTAGTGTTTTGAATTGATTTAACTAAGTAATGAGTATATTTATAATATAATTATATTTAAATGAAAAATAATTAATTTTGAAGTTTTGACGAAAAAATATATAATTAAAGAAGTTATAATGGGCGCATATATCTAAATTTATCTAAAAAAAATTAAAAACAGAAAGAAAAACTAAAACTGGAGACCGGGCATAGAGAAGAAAATTTGTCACGGCGTGACTAGTCACGTCACGGAACGTCACGTCACGTGTGTCGATTACATGACGTGATTCACGTGTCGTGTGATGTGATCATTTGCGTGACATGACCACATTCGAGCGAAAATTACACGTCACGTCAGGTCATGTCACGCGAATCAGTCACGTCACGGTATGAAACATAGAGCATCCAACTTTTTTTGATATGTATAGAGTATTCATATTTTTCTTTTAATGTAGGTTCAGTGATACTGGTACTCATGTAGTATTGATTTTTATTTTCTCTAATTTAGTCTAATTAATGTTTGTAATTTGAATTTTTAAAGTAGTATCAGATGTCCAGCAATCTTTCATAAAAAATAATCTTTGCAATATTATTTACTTATTTTAGAATTTTCATATATTTTTTTCTAAATTTTCAACAATTTAAATTAGAATATAAAAAAATTGACATGACTAATTTACGTCACGTCACGTATTGTCACGGTGTGAGTATGCGTGATGTGATCATCCGCTACCATTTTGGTCACGTCACGTGAAAAAAAAAGTTGATCACGTCACATGACCAAATCACGGCGTGTTTGTCATGTCACGTCATGACATGCCACGTATTTCCTTCTCTAACCGGACATCTGTGTTTAGATCGCCGTTTTTTTATTAATAGAAAAATAAAATAAAAAATATATTATCGAACGATTCTGACAAATTTGAAATCTAAGAAAATCATGATGGTTTATAACGTTTAATAGACCTTTAAATCATAACGTCTAGATAAAATTAATTAACTCCTAATTAGCGAGAATAGAAAAAAAAATACAAAATGTTATTAAGAATAACATCTAGAGATCCGAACATCCGAACCAGCTGGAAACTCTAATAAGTTCCAATATATCAATATTGGATGAGATTGAGCATGATTTCTGGATGTTAGTAACAACTAACATCCTTGTTTTTTTTTCTCTTCATGTTACGTGTTAGTTAGGAGTTAATTAATGCGAATTATCTGAATATTATAATTTAAAACATCCAGTCCATAACGATTTTCTTAGATTCGAATTTCATCAGAATCGTTCCCAATTGTTGATATTTTTATTTAATTTTTCTATTAATAAAAAATCATTTTAGATCGAGTAGGGCAGGACATCTCCTGTTATTAAAACTGGAGATCGGAACTAAAAAAACAGAATGTTTAGTTAGCAAGCATCGTCGCACTGGAGAAGATCGAGTCAAAAGTCGGCGAATACCAAACGGTGAAACTCTCGCGTACCCGCCTGATCCGACGGCGATGGATGGCCCACAGCCAGTCGAATACGGCGAATTCGCACGGGAGAGACACGAGGCGTTCGCCGAGATGATGCTACACGAGCTGCCCAAGGAGTACGCTCCACAGGAGATCAACCACCTCACTCTCGCCTACTTCGCCGTCTCTTCTCTCTCCCTCCTTCGCTCCCTTGATCGTGTAATTCTTGCATTTTAACCCCTTTGTTATTGATATTAAGACGTTGACCTGTCAATGACAGTGCAAATTCAGTCGAACTTGGGAATTCTGAGTTTGATAACAGAACACTTTCCCCGGACAAAGAAAGTTAAAACATTTGATATGTTTAGTTTAGTTTGACTATGGAATTTAGTAATATATATTTCCAATTTAGATTCATGAGAGTTACGAGCCTTGTTTATCTGGCATGCCAGCATTTATTTAATACGGAATCATTTATCTTAGATTGACAAGGATCAAATTGCCAGATGGGTTTTATCTTTTCAAGCAAAACCAAAGGAGATGAGCAACGTATTTGATGGTACATATATATTTTTCTTTGTATTTACTACTTTATCAGTCATTCTTGTAAACCAGTCAGTTAGGTGATTAGTTCTTTAAAATTTAGGTACATTTTTTGGGTTTTGTGGTTCTAGAAGTTCTCAGTTCTCGGAGGTAACCTTTATACTCTTCTCTTTCTTTTCTATTCTTTTTACATGTATTTTTGGGGAAAGAGAAACACATAGGTCACTGCATTGTTCAGTTCATATTCAAATGTTTCATACTTCAGAACATCTAAATTAATCTGATTAGTTTCTTCTAAGTTTCTTGGTTCAGTATAAAAGATGTCATATATATTCAATTTCTAATAGGTAAATATTTCCACACAACTGCTGTTTTTGTGTGTGCAGGATTCGTGTCAAAGTGTGAGTAATTTGGCTAGCACCTATAGTGCTTTGGCAATTTTGAAAGTTGTTGGTTATGACTTCGAGGATTTTAACTCGAGGTCAATCTTGGAATCTATGAAAAATCTTCAAATGCCAGATGGAAGGTAAACAAGTTGTTTGAATGGTTTCCTTGTTTAAGGCAGTACTAGTATGTACTTGCTACTTCCAACATAATAAATTTTGAGCCCTTTTTTTTCAGAATCTTGGCCTGTTCTTTTCCAATGTTCACGTGCAAAGTGAGACTAAATCTTGTTAGTACTGGAATAGTTTAGCACTTAAGCAGAATTGGGTTGAATAGAGGTCTGCTTCATTGCAATTGCAAGATCAGGGTTAAAATTAGATTAAAATTGAGGCTTGCATGCACAACTAACACAACTAATGGTCAATTGAAGTTGCCTGAGCCTTTGGATATCTTTTTATTTATCTTTTCAGGGAGCTGGTGTCTATCAGTACTCTTACCAGCCAAAATTCTAAATTTAATCCTTTAGAATTCTATTTCTGATCTTTACACCTTTGAAATTAGTTATGAAATTTCTTTTTCTATTTTGCACAGCTTTATGCCAATTGACTATGGGGCTGAGACGGACCTTCGATTTGTTTATTGTGCTGGTACAGTGTCTTATATACCATCTTCCTTAACATCAATCTATTTTAGTATCCTGGCTTCTTTATATTGGAATACTCATTGTTTTAAGTTTTCAGCTGCTATCAGTTCAATGTTAAATGATTGGTCAGGAATGGATAGAGAGAAGGCCAAGGATTACATTATCAAGTGCCAGGTTGGCATCAAAGTCAAGTTTTTAAATGTATCTCGTAAACTTTGCTAATTATTGTTTAATACTCTCTCCTTTTCCAGTCCTATGATGGTGGTTTTGGCCTGACACCGGGTTCTGAGTCTCATGGTATGTATTTCATTTCCATGGCTGCCTATCTTTTATTTCAGTAATTATTGTACAGCCCACTTTTATTGCTACTCTATGACCATTATGCTCGTGTTTTGCATGAAATTCTGAGCAAAGCTCTGTGTTATTTAAGTTCTTTTCAACCTACTTCAGCTATTTCTAGCAATTTAGTATGATGACTTGAGAAGAAGTAGGTTTTGTTCTGAATTGCCACACAATCTATTTAAGTTCTGAACAAAGCTCTGTACTATGACAAATTTAGAAATTATGAATTCTTTGTGTGGCAATTTAATAATTGTTGGTTCTTCCAGAACCCTGAATGAGTAATGTATAGTTTCTAAACTGGCTTTAGTGTGACAGGTGGTGGGACATATTGTGCAGTTGCTGCTCTTTTTCTCATGGGATTTATCCAGACTGATTATAATAATGGCGTATTATTACCTAGGTGTACTATTATTGATGTATCTTCACTTGTTGAATGGTGTTTACAGGTGAAGGCTTCTTATTTCAAATAAACTCATGATCAGTGTTCTTATATGCTCTTTTGCTGAATCCAATTTTTTATTTTAGAGGCAAGGGGCTGATGGAGGGTTTCAAGGCCGAGCTAACAAACCCAGTGATACATGCTATGCCTTTTGGTATATTCTCAATATATTCATGTCTTATTGTCATTACAGTTACAATTACCAGTATGGCTGCTGTTGCTTATTATCATGACTAATTGACTATTAGAACAATGCTAATAGTGATTATTTTCATTGTTGTTATATAAACTCAAATTATATAAAAGTTAAGCCCGTGTTTTAAGCCTAACCGACTCTTGCTCTTTATTTCTCCAGGGTTGGAGGTGCACTGAAGATTTTAGGGTTATATCACTTGATCAACAAATCGGCACTTCGTGATTTTTTGTTATCTTGCCAATCACCGGTAATTAATTCATTCTTTCATGTATATTTTTCTATACCTGTAATCAAAAGAAGTTTTTCCTGTTTGACTCGAGAATATATTACTACTTTCGTTACTTCTTAATTTTTCAGTACGGCGGGTTCACAAAATTTCAGTACGAGGCGATACCTGATCTATATCACTCCTACTACGGCTTTGCAGCTCTCAGCTTGTTAGAGACGGAACTTGACCCCCTTTGTGTTGAGCTGGGCCTGGCTACATTTAATCAATTGTAGAGGTTTTGAAATGCTGAAACTCCTCATATTTAATTGGAAAAGTCATGATGTGTGCAGATTTGTAAAATAGAGTAAAATAGAAGTATTGGGATGGGCTTCAGGAGATTTTGTTGTACATCTAAAATATTTGATGGGGAATTGATTGGGAATTCAGTGAGATTTTGTTGTACATCTAAAATATTTCCAAAATGGATGTTGAAGCAATTTGAATTTGAACAATTTTTTTTTTTTTTTTTTTATTGCAAGGCGGACGCAAGTTCTTTTTCCTTTTTTAGTAGAACAAGCTGAACACAAGTTCTGTTTTCTGAAAGTCTGGCAAGGGTGATATTCATTTAGTTATAGAGTTGTATCAGATAGACATCCTACAAGGTCTCCTGTACAATTCTCTGATTCTGTAGGGGCTCATGTGAACAATTTCTGTAAAGTTATGAAATGTTTCGGAGTAAGATGACATGTAAAAAACAAATCTTGATACAATTTTTAAAATTGATTATGGTCTTTCTGCAAATCTGTTCTGTGATAATACCTATAAATTTTAGCACAATATAATAATTGTTCGGCAATTTATTTCATTTTATTTGGACTAATTTTGACAAAAGTTTCGTGATAAAAAATAGGTTTGACTTAATTTTTTATCCACACCCTCTTTTTTTTCTTTTCTCTTACAACTATTTCCCTGACCGCTCTAGTAGTTCCAATCAATTTCCAATGAACAATTTCTTTATGTATATTTCTATATCCTAGATACAATACTTCGCATTACTTGGGGTCAATTTTTACTCATTATTTATCAATATTTTTTTTCCGAGACCAATTAATTAAAATGCTTTATAAAATTTTATCTCGCAAAAAAAGTGCTCTCTTTTCATTAGGCATTATTTTTTAAATTTTAGTTAAAGGTGAGAAAATAATTCTTAAGCAGTCTAAAAAGTCATAGGTATATATTTTTGGTAATTAAATATTTTATAACATTACGCATAAACAAACATCTGCTTCGCCTTTAAAAACACTATCTTTTATAGATTTATTAACTAAAATTTTAAAAAAAATTTAAAAATTCATGAAATGAATATCGAACAGTATTTTTCAGATACTTCTAGATGCTGAAGAAAAAAATTTAATTTACACGGTATAAATATTTTCATATCACATATAAATATCAGCGCATTTGATGTGCAGAAGTGCAGATAAGAAGCGAGCATCACTCACCTTTATTAAGTAAGGCATTAATAATCAACATCAAATGTACCATTATCATGTGAATATATTCTCAATTAAAAATAGTTAATACCAAAAAAACTGATTACTTCTTTCAACAATTCCGTTAAACATAAAAAAGAAAATAGTTTTATATTTTTTTCCTACGACTTTCCGTGCTACACGTCTACACCCTCCTTCGGGCTTCGGCCCAGACCAAAAAAGCCCAGGATAAGAGAACTATGTTGGGTATATTCCGGGTACACCGTACATCTGCTGAATTAGCATCCTCTGAGATATCTTAAAATTTCAGTGTTTTTAAAGAAAATCTCAACCGTTCAAATACGTTTTACACGAATCTCAAAGCACAAGCAATACTGGCCCATTGCGCTTTCCTGAATAGGCACCCTACACGTCGGTCACGCAAACTTTGAGATAGCTCAGAGGATACGCACTCACATCTGCTGCTATGAGTCCTGCTTGTTTGTGTATGGAATATGGTTATCGTAATTGGTAAATATCTGCTGCAAACACCAAGGTTCACTGTGAAGGCCTGAACCATGTCTTTCCCTCTTTGTAAAGGGCAAATTATGTATGACCGCATTTAGCCTGAGTCCATATCCTCTCAGGTAACAGTATTTTTGAGTTTGGATCCGGACTGTTCGATCAGAATCCGAGCATATCCAGTCCGAAGTGGAATATACCGGCTCCTTAAATGTTAGTGCCAAAACAGATCGAACGGTTGTGTCCTAAACTTAAATTTACCGTTACCTCAGGCGATATGAATTTCATTGAGCCGGGAATTGAGCTTGGAGAGGACAATTGGTCGGTTCGATGAACAGTGCAAACCGAACCGGATATAGGCCAGATATTATATTTTTCTTTTGAGCAGTAAAAGGTGAAGCTTGAAATTTGAAAATGAAAAAATACAAATAATAGTATTCTATTTTTAAACACAGATCAATTTCTTTTTCCTTTTCAATTTTTTTATTTATTTATCGTAGAAGCAGAGCCGAATTGTTTTCAATCCACTGGTCCGGTTCAAAACCATATAAACCGAGACAAATCAACTTGCAGACGGTCCAGGTGCACACAATTATTTGCCCACCGTGAGCCCGGTCTACTCTGAGATTGAACCTCCCAAGTCCAAACTGTTCCAAGTCCTCGGATAACAGCCTCTCAAAGAAAGAGAGAGAGAGAGGCCACTTCCTCTGTCCTTCACTCTCTCCTCTCCCCCCTCTGCTTATCCCTTCAATCCCTGTAGACAGGAGGGAGGACAGTGATTAACCCCCAACCCTTGAATCCATGGCGCAAGCTACAATCTTCACGCCTCTCTCCCCTCTTTCGACTCGCCACGGTCGCCTCTTCTCTCGCACCTTCTCCACCCCTTCGCAGCACATCAAGAGAACTGGCGTGAAGGTGAAATTGAGCTTGAACGACATAATACCTCCTTTGGGTTCAGTAGACGTCGACTTGCATGCACTTGGGGAGAGAATTGAGGGTTTGGTGTATACTCTGGCTGATGCAGCTGTAGTTGCAGCGGACCCTGTTGCTGGAAGTGCTGCTGATGCAACAACACAGAAGAACGGTGGCTGGTTTGGGTTTATTTCTGATGGTATGGAAGTGGTGCTCAAGGTAAATTCCATTTGTCTTTATTTATTTGAATTTGAATAGCTAACTCTAATTAGTGGAGCTGGTGGTGGATAGACCAGACTCAATTCATATTTAGTTTGGCTACCTGATGAACTTTGTCCTGATTCAGGGCAATAGAACCTCACTGAACTTGACATTTTGACTCAATTGGAATGTAATTATGATATTACAGATAATTTAAAATTATTGAAGCTTATATTACCCAAATTTAGGTCCAAACAACCAAACCAAATCGTGATTTTGTACTTTTCCCTTTTTGTTTAAATAATGGTTTTATCATACATTCTCTCTGAGTTTCAAAAGTTCAAAATCATGCCTCCCTGTTCATTAATCATATATCCCTCTTGAGTCCTGACAAAGGTTTGTTTCAGCAGTTATAAAATTGAGGAGGTGGCGATGCTTCCCACATTTTATTAGTTGTATATGCTATGTTTTTTTCTCCTAGTGTTAATCAAGAATTTCAGTTTATTTCTAATGATTTTTTTTTGTTATTTTGATTGTATCTATTGAGTGAAGATCCTAAAGGACGGCCTTTCAGCTCTTCATGTACCATATGCGTATGGTTTTGCAATTATACTTCTCACAGTTATTGTAAAAGTGGCAACTTTACCTCTGACAAAACAACAGGTGAAATTTCTAACCTCTTTGTTCGATTACTGACTGCTCTTTTTACTGGTTTATGTAATAAACAACCTTCTGAAGTTGGTAAGGATATCTCAAAGAAAAAATAATAATCAAAGATGGGAAAATATAATGATGATATGGTGTGTTCTGTTTCATCTAGCAAGAGAAATTTATGTCCCATGATTTTGTATTATAGGTAGAGTCGACACTTGCAATGCAAAGTTTACAACCAAAGTTGAAGGCAATTCAAGAAAGATATGCTGGCAATCAGGTTCTATTTTGTTTCTTGTGAAAGTAAACTTTTGAGTCCTTTCTTTCATAAATTTATATTCCTAACAATTTTGTAATACTTGTGTCACTTTAGGAGAGAATTCAACTTGAGACAGCTCGATTGTATAAACAAGCTGGAGTAAATCCTTTAGCAGGTCCATATTCTATCTCTACCCTCCCTTCCCCTCCCTCTTTTCTTTTTTAAATAAAACTGGGCAGGACTACCAAGCAGATTTTATATCCTTCCTCTATCTCTCATGGAATCCTGGCAGTGGCTGCCAAATTTCTCTCCCCCTCCCTCCCTCTCTTTTGAAAAACTCTCTTTCTCGCTCTCTTAGTTTTATCTGGTTTAACACATTAGAATGTATTAACAGGGTGCTTGCCAACTTTGGCAACAATACCTGTCTGGATCGGTTTGTACCAAGCTCTTTCAAACGTAGCCAATGAGGTACATAATTTTTTTACTCCATTTAGTCATTTTTCGGTAAAGAGGTGATCTCAACTGATTTTATTTTATGAAATTGACATATTTTTTATTTTTATGAAATTGAAGGGGTTATTAACCGAAGGGTTTTTCTGGATACCATCACTCGGCGGGCCCACCACAATTGCAGCTCGTCAAAGTGGCTCTGGCATTTCTTGGCTCTTTCCTTTTGTGGTAATTTTACAATACTCAAATATCACCTTCTTTTAAAGGAGGTTGAACTTCCCTTTTTTTTTGTAATGTGTTAGCCCGACACAGACAAAGATGGCATGAGTATAATCAAATCATTAAAAAGTACAATTTATTTTGCATAAAAAGTGCATTCCTTGCAATTTTACGATTTCGCAAACATTAGGAATATTGAGCAGACATAATTGACTATATTAATAAGTTTTTAGTTTGGGCATAATTTTTAATTTTAGTTTTTTTCTTTCGTACCATACCACCAGTTTCTCATTAATAGAGACTCTTTTTACGCCCTAACTCAATCCCTCATCCAACCAATCTTTTTCTTTACACTTACATCCACACCCTATAACCCTAACACTACCTGTACTACTACCTGAATCTGACAATTTTTTACCCCACGACTCTTTACAAAGTTAGACTCTAGCACATTGCTCATAAAAAAAATAGAGGAGAAATGTAATGTTTGTTCTATGTGGCACTCCCAAGCAGCTACCCCCCACCCCTTTTTGTAATGCTCCTGTGTGTATGCTTCTGAGATATGCTGCTTTTATAGATGTATACCAGTCCCGTAAATCATACATCTCCTGCCCATCCTGTGCTCCTTCTTTGTTCTGTGTAATTTCTGGGACATAGATTTGCCCATCTTTTTGCTCCTGTCTGGACATTACCAGTATGATCTCTTTATCACACCCTACTTGCACCAGTAGGCACCAATCCTCAAAAAAATCAAAGCTTCTTCAGATCGCCTCTGAAGCACTCTCTGCAGCCTGCATGCATCTTAGTACAACAGGGGAATATATAAAAAGATTAGTATTTGATCTTATTGGATGTATCCATTACTTCTATCTTAACAATCTGTATTTGATCTAAGGATTTTAGATAATATTTTTGTTATATATCTAAGCTCATTCTTTTCAGGACGGGCAACCTCCGCTGGGTTGGTCGGACACAATAGCTTACCTGGTTTTACCGGTACTACTTATAGCTTCTCAGTATGTCTCTATGGAGATCATGAAACCCCCTCAGGTTTGATTTTTAATTTTTTTTTCATTTTCTATTTTCTTGTCAAAACAGTACTAGTTATTTTGAATTATTATCCGAATGTTAATCCTAATTAGGCCTCAATTTGTGCAACCGGGCCTCACATTTTGAGTAGTGCAAAGATGCTCAACTAAGATTAAAGAAAAGGTCCTCATTGGCCCTCTTGTCTCCAGTCAAATATGAAAACTCACAAATCAAAATAAAAAAAATTAGTTAACCCTGTACATAGTGCATATGAACACGACAATGGGTACTACTGCTAACCCGGCCAGAGTAGTACAGAAAGCCTATCCTTCAATCGTGGGCAGGTTGGGAGTACATTATTTTCTCACATTAAAGGTTGCTTCCTACTCTGTGCAAAAATATGGGTAATAGCTGATTCTTACAAAGTTAATTTGATTTTCAATTATAGAGTGATGATCCTGCGGCAAAGAATTCACTTCTAGTTTTTAAATTTCTCCCTCTTTTGATTGGCTATTTCGCGCTCTCTGTACCGTCAGGTCTCTCCATTTATTGGTAATTTCCTTGTAAATTGAAATTATGCATCTTTTAGTTACATCCATTTTCTTTCTTTTTTTATTCCCAAATGAGCCATACTTCACCTTATTGCAACTCAAAACTCACTGCTTCCAGCATTTTCAGAAGCCTTAGAAAGACATTAAGAGAATATAGATGCACATTAAATATACTTTTTACTTTCCTTTTTCAGGTTTACAAACAATGTACTTAGCACAGCACAGCAAGTGTGGTTAAGGAAATTAGGAGGTGCTAAACCAGGTGTAAGTCAAGATGGAGGTGGTATTATTAGTGCTGGCCGTGCAATTCGATCGGATCGTGGTGACAAGTACTACTACTGTTCTATTATTTATTTTTATCCAAACCACCTGTAGTGTTTCTGAATTACAAAATTGCCTAGAAGCTCAATTTCTGCTGGTCCCTGTTTCCCAAGTTTTACTCATTTCCCTAATTGGCTGATCAATGCTTCAACTGTGCAACCAAGGCCAATTAATGCCCAACCTTGCAATTAAGAGATCAACTAATAAGAGGAGCTAGGCACAGTTAAGATAATATATGTTTTAAAAAAATTCTTGTAAACACAAGTATTATTTGCCATAAAATCTGGCTAGTGCAGACATGTATTAATTGTTTTTAGCTGGTAGAGGGGTACTGTACAGGCTACACACCTAGTACAAAGGGCTGAAGTGACATGGTACAATATTGAGGAAGATTCTTCCTTACATTGTAGTAGAAGTATTTACTAATTCAGATCTATTCCTTTTCCAGGTTTAAGCAGCTAAAAGATGACGAGAACAGAAGAAAGCTTCCAAAGGCAGCATTGAAAGCACAAGAGTCTCAAACTGCAAGCCCCACTTCAGAGTCCGATGAAGATTCTGACGATGATGCAAATGCTGAGGTACTTGCTTTGTGAAACTTTTTTACCTATCTGCTCTCCTATCAATTAAACATATTTAATGTGCATTATTGTTTTTTTTTAATAAAAGTGGACCAAGTCCACCAATTTCTATTGAAACTAAGTAGTTTGTTACAATATTGGTACCAAACAGCCGGTACGCGCACGCGTAATTAAGTCTTAAAAGAAATTACAAAAAAAAAACTATAAATGTGCATTATTGTCTCTTTGAACTTTCATGCATATATATCGCTTTCAAAAGTTTGAAATAACAGTAATCATATCTGTAAATATGTCTTCTTATACTAAATGCTTTTCAGAAGGAAGTGATAGAACCTAGCTACAGCTCAAGTACTAGCAAGCAGCTTCCAAATTATTCTCAGAAGAAAGGGAAAAGGTCAAAGAGGAAGCGTACTGTCCAATGATCTGTTTATACTGTTAATTTTTTTTCTGGTAATTTTGGTGAAATTGCAAAACCTATCAGGGTTGGCAATGAAAAAAGCGTCATAGGGCTCAATTTTTCACTGCTGGGCTACTTCAGAAAGGATAAAATGATAATTTTGGACTAAATTGCATTTCTGGGCCTAATATTGTAGCAAATTTGAGGTAGATGAGATCTCTTATATTGTTTGTGAATGGTTGCTGTAATTAAAACTTATCAGTATGATCCGAATACTAATTTGCTTACTCACCTCTGTCAGTTACCTTTTTCTTTAAACAGAAAAAAAATATCACGCAGGGTACGCTTCGTTCAATCAGTGGTACGGGAAACACCAGTATACCAGTCAAACCTCTTTTGTATGTATTACATTTGTATACGAGTGCCTAGTACAGGAAACACCAGTATTGGGAGATCAAATATCAAGATTCATGGAGTACTGTTTTCCTTCTCTTTTGTGATATGATGATTGCTTATTTCGGTTTGCAATTGAGCGATAACGAAATCGCGTACTGAGGATTCAAATTAACCACCTTTAAAAGCTTGACAGTAAGCAGTAAGCACAAAAGGTTAAAAATAATAAGATCTTACCCTGATAATTCTTCAGAAAAAAAAAATTACAGAACACTCGTTATCATGGCACTCTGGGATTTAAGTAGGTCTATTTAGTTAGGAAAATAGGTTAGGGACGTAGGGATTTGGACACTAACCCTATCAGCTTCATCATTTTGAGTCTGGATGCTATTCTGACAAATTTATAGTTTATCATGTCATACATTTCATTTATTTACTTTTTAGCGTCATAGAAAATTTCGTTAATGCTGAGAACAACGTAGCAGGGAACAAAATAAGGGGTAAATTTTGCTGGATGTTACTAAACTTTGTTATCTATGAGTCACTCAAGTTTGATTTGTTTCTTTTTAGTCACTTAATTTTGTTATTTGTTCCATTCAAATTACTCTATATTTTTTCGTCCAAAATCTTAATAGAATATTCTCATTTCGTCCAAAATATTAACAAAATATACTCATTCTGTTCAAAATACTAACAGAATGAGTATATTCCGTCCAAAATATTAACAAAATTAACATATTCCGTTAGCATTTTGGACGGAAAAGTATAAAATGACTTAATTAAGATAAATGACAAAGTTAAGTTACTAGAAAGTGACAAATCAAAATTGAGTAATAAATTTGTGATAAATGACAAAAAGTTTAATGACGAAATTTACTCAACAAATTGGTTTTCCCCGTGATAAATTATTCAATGTAAGCAAAGTTGTATTTGTATATCAATAATATGCATACCTATTGAGTACCAAGAACATAGCCTATGTCATAGAAAAAGAAAGGCTCTCCTAAAAAAAGAAAGGCATGCCACACATGCAGTATTAATTAATTAAATGATAACCTCATCATTGGGCCCTTGCCCCTCTGCACAACTAAGGGATACGTCACTCTGCGATTTTCCGATTAGTGGTTGAATTAAATCAGGAAGGGATTCCAGCTGTACCAACCAAAAGTATACTTATTTTTGAAGATAAAAAATATTGTTAAATAATTTAATTAATTATTATCAGCGCACATTCACTGATTCACCCCACCTGTCTTTGTCAGCATTCTCTCGTCTGAAAGTAGATTAATAGAAAAACACTATGCAGCAGAGTTGTGTTACACGTGCAGGAGACGAGATTAGATTATTGAAACTCCACTTCGTTCAAAACAAGATAAAATGGAAATAAATATAAAACTAGAGGTTGGCTCGGGCACTGCTCTTCTATAGTGAAGTCAGTGGGGTCCGGATCCCTAAAATAACTCAATTTTTGAGTTTTAGATCTGGACTGTTCCGTTCGAATTTGTCGCTTAGGATGTGTGCGCTCTATTTCGGAATGGATTGTCGCGGATTCGAATCGGATGATCCCGATATAAAACTAAAAAATTGAGTGAGTTCACTGGATTTTGAATTCGAAGTCAGTGTGCTTAGTCACTTCTAAATATAAATTTTCACAGAAAATTTTAAATTATTTTAATATAGTTCAGCTCCGAAATT
Source organism: Carex arenaria (assembly GCA_964058825.1). Lineage (NCBI taxonomy): Eukaryota > Viridiplantae > Streptophyta > Magnoliopsida > Poales > Cyperaceae > Carex > Carex arenaria. The sequence continues at coordinate 397,388 of CAXKVW010000296.1, read as the reverse complement.
TTTAATAATCAAAATTAAATTAAAAAAATATCAAAAAAGGGGAAGCAATTGAGTTTATTATCAAAAGTAATAAGACCGGAAAAAATTATCCCGTCCCTGGAGACAGGAAAATTTACAACGTCCGTGGTTATTCTTAATCCCCACAAACTAACCGCTAACTAATTAAACGAATAAAAAAAATGATCACGGATGTTATAAAATTTCCCGTCCGTCAGGGATGTTATAAAATTTCCCGTCCGTCAGGGATGTTAGAAAATTTCCCGTCCGTCAGGGATGTTAGAAAATTTCCTGTCCGAGAGCGTTATATACCAGCCCGCTTCCCTTCTGAGCTAGCTCTCTGTCTCTGCTCTCTGTTTTCTTTATTCAATTCAAATCCTTATAAATTACAAATTTTATTAGTATATTTTTAAATATATATTATTAATAGTTATCCAGTGTATATTTTTTCTGCAAGTTGGTTTCATTTCAAAGTTTCTCGGTGCTTTGTCGTTCTGCAGTCCGAAAATCTCAAACAGGTAAACTTTTGTATCTATTAATTAATTAGTATTTTTTTGCAACAATAAATTATACGTGATGTTATGATGTTATCTTTTGTTTGTATACATGATGTTATGATGTTATGATGTTATCTTTTTTGCAACAATAAATTATACATTTCAAACTTTTGTATACATGATGTTATGATGTTATTTTTTTTTGCAACATGATGTTATCTCAACCATACGTTTCTAATCTATGATGTTATCTTTTTTTTTTTCAGGACCCTCTTCTAGTTACAGTCGGAGATTTTGATATTAGACTCACGTATTTATTTGGAAATTTTTATGCATGAATGATGTTGTAATTTGTTTGAATCTGGATAACTATTAATAATATATATTTAAAAATATACTAATAAAATTTGTAATTTATAAGGATTTGAATTGAATAAAGAAAACAGAGAGCAGAGATAGAGAGCTAGCTCAAAAGGGAAGCGGGATATAACGCTCTCGGACGGGAAATTTTCTAACATCCGTGATCATTTTTTTTTTATTCGTTTAATTAGTTAGCGGTTAATTTGTGGGGATTAAGAATAACCACGGACGTTGTAAATTTTCCCGTCCCTTTTCCCGGTCTTATTACTTTTGATAATAAACTCAATTGCTTCCCCTTTTTGATATTTTTTTAATTTAATTTCGATTACTAAAAATTTCGGTAGTTCCCTTCAGCTACTCTCATAATGTTTTGAAGCAGAGGTGGAGCTATGCACATTAAATGAGCGTTAATTGACTCCATCTTTTTTTTTTCAATTTTTTTTTATAGTTTAGAGTAAATGCTGTGACTAGTGTAAAATTGATAGCCATTTGCAGCATAAATTTTTTATATGATTAATTTCCATCAACGTTTGATATTTACTATTACAATTGCTATACTTTAATTATTATTATTATTAATATAATTGTTATATTTTGATTATTGTTATTGTTATTGTCGTCACTATTATTTGATTCTTACTGTACAAAATGCAAACAAAAAAATTAGAAAAAGAAAACACTTGTGAAAGATACTAGATGGAATTGAATTGAATTGAAAACATAATCGTCGAAACAAAGATTCATCAGTGGCTCAATTCCCTCTCAATTTAGACGTTGCCTTGACAATAGAAAAGAGAAGATTTACAAAGTAATATTGTTTGATGGAAAAAGAAAACTAAGAAAGTATATAGAAAACAGAAAGAAAAAAACAAAGGTGATTTTTTTTATATGTAACAAATGAGTAGAAGGTTTTTAGACAAACTTCGTTTGTTACGAGGTTAACTTTAAAATTTATCAAATTGACTTTAAATAATTAATTTAAATTGTTGAAATTGATTTATTTTACAAATAATATGTTTAAATACAAAATTTATAAATTTCAAAATTAATTTAGTATAAAGTCAAACAATAAAAAAAATAATGTAAAAGAATAAGATTTTCAAATGACAACTGGTAGAATGGTTCGATGAATATCTAAATTAAGTCTAACTAGGTGCTTTGAGTTGCGGCGTAGCCGCAACCGTTATGTTGTTGTCGTACATTCATGTCAGGTTGTTGTTGCTGGTATTGTTAATGTAGGAGCACAGATGTGATGATTAGAAGTAGTGGCTGGATTTGCGACTAGCCGTTATTGAGCATAAAATCGCAGGAGAAAATTTGTAAATTTTTGCAGTAATGACACAGATTTGAATTATATTTTGACAGTAATAACATCAATTATCTTTACTAAACAATAATTTTTTTCTAAGAAATAAAGAGAAAACAACTAATTTATTAGTCAGAATTATGAATTAACAGCGACACATTATAAAGTTCCCTGCTTAGGAATCCTTTTAGAACTAACTCTACAAGCACTGAAGGGTTCAACTAATAAATGATGTGCAATACTTGTGTCCAGAGAGGAGAGCGAGGGACAGCTGTAGGCTTTGCAGAGGGAGTGAAGGAGGAAGTTCAAGGGACGGATGGACATCAAGATGCGACAGAGAGATGGAATTCGGGTTGATGACAAGAGCAAACGTCAGGGTAGAAATTGGGAGCGCTTCATACATGATCAGACGCGTAACAACAGGGGTGACACTGTTCATCGCTGATGTCACAACCATCCAGAATTAAGGTATTTATAATAATGTCCATCGCTTCCAGGTCAAGATTTTAAAAATAATGATTGCTGAACAATACACCTTTCATGAGGCTCTTTTTTTTATTTATTTTTTAGTAGAAACATTGGAAGTTTCAATTTATATTTACTACTTCTTAAAGGCCAAAACTGTTGGACCATTATTCTGATAGTTTATTATGGAGGATTGAAAATAATTAAATTAGAATTTGCTAAACAATATTTTAAAAAAATGAATAAATCAAGTAATTTATATATATTAGTTGAATTTATATAGTTGAACAAAATCAACTAATTAATAAAATAAATTTGAGACGATGCTAAATTATTTTGATAAGTCAAGCAATCAAGTCGCATTATCCTAACAATATAGTGACGTGTTCACGTTAGGGGTGCAAACGAATCGGATATTATCTGTCTGAATTTGGGTTTGTATTCGAAAATTAGATTCAGATATTTGATATCCGAATATCTGTGCAGATACGAATACATATATAGTTTTAAATTCTAATTACCCATAACTGAATAGTATATATATATACCGTATAGTTTAATATATTATGAAAAAATTATATTATTCACAATTAGAATTATAATTAGATAATTATTATGAACTTTAGTATTTTCCCTTCTAATGGGAAAATTTCTCCTATGCCCATAGAAATTTTTAAAATAGCCAATTTCCCCATTAAAACAACATAATATCCAATATCCCCTTACAAACTTTACATTATTTCTTCTATCCCCAAATTTTTATTTAACTATTTATTTATTTATTTTAAATATTATTGCGACAAATATACCCTTCTCTCCTCTCTCCTTTGTCTGTCTTAGATTTTTTGCTACACTAGTAGATCAAAATAAATGGAATATGGTGCTTCTTCTTTTTATTATTTTCTCGAGAGTAGAGGATATTAATCTTGTTGGGGGAATTTCACGTATACCCTTCAAAACCTTCAAAATTACGTATTTCCCCCTCTAAATTTTAAAATTACATATTTCCCCCTCTAAACTTCAAAAATTCACATATTTACCCATTTTATTATATTTTATATTAAAACACATTCTAAATTAATAAAATACCCATTTTACCCTTTAATAAAAGTATAAAACGTCCCATCGAATTGAAATTTAAATCTGAAGGGTTCCTCTACCGTCCGGTTTGTTCGCATCGCAATAAGATATGTTCGTGTTCGCTTCAAGATTCGTGCTGATGTAGTGCGCACGTATCTTAAAGCAGTTTTGATATGCATGCATTGCATCAATATCTGTGCCCGTTGCTTCAATATTCGTGCGTGCTCGCTTCAAGATTCATGCTGACGTAGCACACACAGATCTTAATGCAATTCGGACATTAGAGAAACCTTTTAGATTCAAATTGGAGTCAGATGGATGTTTTATGATTTTTAATAAAGGGTAAAATGGGTATTTTATGAATTTAGAATGTGTTTTAATATAAAATATAATAAAATGGGTAAATATGTGAGTTTTTGAAGTTTAGAGGGGGAAATATGTAATTTTAAAATTTAGAGGGGGAAATATGTAATTTTGAAGTTTTTGAGGGGTATACATGAAATTCCCCCAATCTTGTTTTTCTTTCTATTTTCTATCTCCACGAGACATGGTCTCATCTTATCAAGATAGCGAAAGCTACAAATTCTCATATCATATAAATCACCACAAATTCTCGGAGTATATTATACTCCGGAAAGGGCTTGCCGCTACAAACTTTATAGATAAATGAAATAAGTTTTTCAATTTTGGGGATTAGTATATTATAGGTAGATAAAATTACAAAAGCATCTACACCAAGTGATTAAAGAAAGACCGAATCTGAAAACTTCCCAAATTTCAAATATTGTCAGAAGTGATTCGAGTGATTATTTTAAAATTCTTGTAAGAAACAAATCTTGAAAAGTTGAAAATTAGCGTATATAATGATAATATATCAAATAACAGGTTTATGGCAGCTCGTTTTGGGTCATAGCTGGAACGGGTCTACTCGCAGGATGCTTGCTCGCCATACCAGAAGTTGAGAAGGAGCAATGAGGTTGACCTCTCTAACTGAGAATTGCGACTTATTCTAGTGCCCCTCAAACCACGAGAAATTGTCACCTATTACATGGCTCAAAAAATCCGCCTTGGGGATACCTATTATTCGATCTTGGGGTTACCCATTATTCGTAGGCGGTACATACGATGCCGGGCCTACAGTTCAGTTATTATTCTGGAGTTAACTTCCATCTCCAAGAGACCACTGGTCTCTCTGCCTCGGTCATTAGAATTTTCAAGGGTCTTTATTTTAGATGAAGTGTGAAATTATGATGATGCTATCCCAATCTCTTGTGGGTTTGCTTCTACTAAATCAACATTTTGAACATACGGCTTATTCAGATCCAAATCCATAATGAAGTTATATGAATATAAACAATTGTAACAGTCAACATAAGAACCACTGTAACTGGTATGAAGCTTTAATAGTTAATGATATACTTTAATCGTGGACACAAAATATATGTATTTAGGAGGAGTGCATAGTGTGGAGTCTGGAAACAAAATCAGAAAGAGAGAGATTTAGAAGGAAGGGTATTTTTTTGTCAAAATAATATTAAAAATAATTAAATAAAGAGTTAAATAAAAATTAGGGGATAGAAGAAATAATATAAAGTTTGTATGGGGATATTGGATATTATGTTGTTTTTATGAGGAAATTGGCTATTTTAAAAGTTTCTATGGGCATAGGAGAAATTTTCCCTTTTCTAATAGTGTGTACATATTTAAGAAATAATGGTATTGAAAAACAAATATCCGATCAATATTTGTATCTGTCTAATATTCAATTTGTATATGTATTTGAAAAATAAAAATAAATACGGATATAATTATGATCTATTTACACCTCTAGCTCACATACATAGTTAAGCGCTTGTCCCTCGTCGTTATTGTTCAATTAATGGTAGAACGATTACAGATGTATATAACAGAAAGGCATCCATTTCAAACAAAACAAATGAAACTTTGTAAATGAAAGAAGACCTCTAATCCAAAAAAAAAATATTAGAAGAAGAAAACAACGACATAAGGCAAAAGACCCATTTGAAAAAGTAAAATCTCACAAAATTTAGGCTGTGCTTCAGAGGAGATGAGATACGGTTCATTAAAAGAAAGGAAAGGAAGTGGAGGTGGAATACTAACAGTTAAGACTTGACTTGTTTCCGTGCTCCAGAAGAGGAAAATTAAAGAGAAAATGGAGGAGAGCGGAGGGAAGCGGAGGGGAGTTTGTTTTACAAAAGTTTTGAGATTTGTCATTCCCAAATCGGAGTGTAGAGATAGTGAAATCAATGTTGATCTCTCTCTTTCTCTTTCGTTCCTTCCTTCTACGCGAAAATTTTTGAAGTATAGTCTTAAGGTCACAAAGTTTAATTTGTTTTTTATTGTCTTGTAAAACTCAATTTCAGAAATATGTTTCGCTGAATTTTTTGGAAAAAGGAAATAGATTTCTTCCTTGCCACATCTAAACAAAGTAACAAACAAACAATTCATTACAAACAATTCATTTTTTCTAAATTATGGAAGCACTTATTCATCTTTTCAACTTCTATTTTTATCTATTTTTTTAAGATCACGTATAGTCTATATGACATATTATTATGTAGTCTATTATAAATCACAAAACACAAGAAAATAATTTTTAATTGATGTATCGAAAAGAAATGTATGAAATCTTTCATTGTCATCAAAGATATCACAACATAATTTTATAAATCAAAAGTACATTTAATATAGTTTGTTGTGACAGTAGAGGGTACTTCTAGCAAAATATTAATTCCATTGATTGGTGGGTCCTGTTGCTAGGAACTTTCTTATAATCTAATTTAATAGTTTGCCAAATGGATTTTCTAGGTGCACCAACAAAATCTCCCCTCATGCGCCTCTATTACCTCACTCAAGCAAATTACAAACAAACCGTCAGATTAATCTCAGTCGGATTAAAGTCAATTCGGTGTCTATAGAAGCTGAAGAGGGTCTATTTTGAGACTCGTGCCAAATTAATAGAAATAATTATGTTTGTAATTTGCTTGAGTCAGATACATTAGAGGATACAGATTCTTAGTAGAATTCGCATCTTCTGAAGTATCTCAAACTTTGCGTGACTTTTTGGAATATCTCAATCATTCAAATACGTCCTGCACGAATTTCAAAGCTCAAATACCCTATGTCCCCCGAATAGGCACCGGACACGTCGGTCATGCAAAAATTGAGATATCTCAGAGGATACGGACTCTTCCTAGTAGGGGTGGGGGCCAGGTGAATTCGTATCCTCTGCATTAACTCAAAAGGGAATCTTTTGAGTTAATACATTTTTACCATCCGATCCGCTTTAAGATCCATGCAGACAAGATCTGCACAAATATTAAAAGGCCCTGTGATAAAATCAGACGGTCGGATTGACTCCGTTTAAAATCTGACGGCCGAGATTCATTAACTCAAAAGATTCCCTTTTGGGTTAATGCAGATGATACGTGTTCGGGGCAGGTCGGATGCCCGATCAAAACCGTTCGATAATTTTAAAATATGTGAATATCAAGTAAGTACGAATTTTAATGCGGATCAAACAGTTCCGATCAGATATCAAATTAAATTCTGTTTGATATCTATCGGATTGCCCTTTTCATCATGCAAACATCTCCCGTAAAATGCTTCCCAGAGTTTTAATAAACTTCAATAAACATTGTAGGGTCGTTTTCTTCCGAATTAATTATTTTTACCATCTTTGAAAAAAAATTAAACCAAGTAACCTATAATTTTTTTGAAAAATTCCATTTTTACCACATCTACTGTCTAAACTTGCGAAATCAGAAAGTTGGATCCGAATGTGGAACCAAACTAATACACATTAGTGTTGTATTTAATACTCTTTTGATTCAACAGTCTAAATTTAGTGTTGTATTTTCGCAATTTCAAACTGTTAACGTGGTAAAAATAGAATGCAAAAAAAAAATGATGATTTTTTTTTTCAAAGATGGTAAACATAAAAAATTCGGCCTTTTCATTACCCAAAAAAAAAACTTCAGTATATGAAATATGAGGAGGGATCGACATACAACAGTTTTTGGTGACACAAAATTACACCATCCGTTTTTAAAGTTTTTAAAGTCCAAACAGTCGATTCAAACCGCTCAACATGATCTCCATATTAAAATGTTCTTAGAGACCAAATTTTATATTTTTTGAATATTTTTAATTAAGTATTTTACAAAATCGTTGTTTTCAGACCATTGAATTTTTGTAGCCATCTTAATAAATAATAAAAAAATTAACAAAAAATGTAAAATTTTATCTGCAAGCACATTTTAATATATCCAACATGTTAAACTGTTTGGATCGACTGTTTGAACTTTAAAAATTAATAGTGTAATTTTGTATCACCAAAAAATAGTGTAAGTGAATCACTCCTCATGTAATATTTAAGCATATATCATTTCATGTTATATTTACGTTCTTATTTCTTACCTTATATGGAAGTAAATAGACTCAAATGAGTAAATTAAGGAATTGAGCAAAGTGTGAAATTTTTTTATAATTAATTATATGTTAATAATTTTGTCACGCTATATATATATATGGCATAATAAATCATTTTTGTTACATTTCTATTATACAGATATATAAATAAGCGAACTTGATGATGATTTCATTACCATTGATTGAGTCTTTGAAATGCAACATCAAGGCCTACGGTTTTTTCTCACAAAGCAAAAGACAAAAAGGGAATGCAACATCAAGCGTGCAAGCAATAATTTTTGTTGGTTGCAACTTGCATGTCGTGTCGGAAACAATTTGTATTCTTCCTAAAGGCCCCTTGAGATCTCGTTTTTTACCAAATATTGAGATTCAACCGAGGCCAGATCCAGCCAGAGGTGAATATCACCGAATTCGTATCCTCTGAGATATCTCAAATTTTGCGTGATTTTTTGGAATATCTCAATCGTTCAAATATATTCTGAACTAATCTCAAAGCTCAAATAATACTGGCCCCCTACGGTTCCCCGAATAGACACCGGACACGTAGGTCACACAAAAATTGAGATATCTCAGAGGATACGCACCCAATAGCACCTAGCTTCATCCATTCAAATTTATTGAGATTTATGCATAAAAAAATTTCTTTATCAAGATACGTAAATAAAAATTTTGAATAGTTGAGATTAGAAAAATAGAATTCTGCTTTTCTCTAAAAAAAAAAAAAAAGCAGAGTCGGAACCTAGGTGACACAGTCACACACTGAATTTTGTGAACTACGCTTGCTATTGAATTTTGGAATCCGTATCACCTCAGGTGCCTGAGGTTCAAGTGATAAATCTGAACCGTTCTTTTAACATGATAAGAATCTCAAAGCAGACCTTTTACAATCTCAATAGACACCAGATTGAGTTTGGACCTGTCAGAATTAATCTGGACTGTCCGTTTTTTTAGCTTATACTTCAGGTACCTGGGGGGACACGGACTCTGAATTTTGTAAACTACGCTTGCGATTTGCCGAAAATGAGCGTAATTTTGTATACATTTAGAATAAATAATTCATTTAATATTTCATAACTAAGGGTGAAGTACTATATAAATTATAAAATTAGATTGAAGTATATTTTCATGATAATTTAGTTAAATTTGGCTGAAACTTGCTACGTCATTCAACATATAATTGCAACAATATTTTATTGAAGATGGACTAAAAGAAAAAAAGAAAAAACAATAAAGAAAATTACGTCAATCATACCAGCACAATATTAAATTTAAAATTCTTCGATTTAAAGTCGTATTTGAAGAAAATTAATACTTTACCAACTATAAGTACATTGGATAGATTTATTGAATTTGTATCATTTTTCAAAACTACACGTAAGCCTTAAAAAATTTCAATTGACAAACTTATATAAAACAATTAAATCTCTGATAGACGTAATGTATCTAATTTTTCTTCATCATTTACTCTTATATATATATATATATATATATATATAATAACTTCTGTGATCCAAACATGACGTATATGTATAATGAGTAGAGCAAGAGTGTTCCTAAGTTAACCAAGTCTCTTAGTAAACTCAATTCAAATCTATCAGATTGGTTTCAAACAACAAATTCAAACTGTTGAAATCCTTTCACTTTATGAGTGATGCATCTATATGTAAAAAATTTAAAATTTTGAATTAATTTAGTATAAAGTTAAGTGGTCAAAGTTAACAGGTTTATAAATTAATTTGAATGCATTCAATTTTTGAATGTCTTTTTACCACTTGACTTTATACAAAATTAATTTAAAATTAATTTTTTTTTTTTTTTTTGCATGTAGACGCATTACTTGTAAAGTAGAAGAATTTTAACGATCTGAATTCGTCGTTTGAAATAAATCCGATAGATTTTAGAGTTGAGTTCACAGAGTGACTTGATGAACTTTAGAAACACCCTAGCTCTACTCTTATGTTAGAGGTGAAAACGGAGCGGATACAGAGCTGATAGTGGTAAAACCATATCAATATCCCTTTTTTATTTTCTGGATACGGATATGGAGTAGATATCAGACGAATACAGATGCAGGTCCGGATCGAATTGGGTATTTATTTAAATAATATTAAAAATACTAAAGTTCATAATATTTATCTAATTATAATGGTGAATAACATATTTTTTTTCATAATATATATTAAAATATATGATATATATCTACTATTCGGATACAGATAATTGAAACGTAAAATCATATCAGCATCCTTATCCATACGAATATTCAAATATCAGATATCCACATCTAATTTTTTTAAATACGAATCGAAATACGGATCGGACATTATCCATTACGTTTTCACCCCAACTTATGTATCATATCTTACGTGGGATTTTGATATCAAGTAGAGTAGTTTGATTTTATTTGCTCCTTGCCGTTTGAGGAGTATTACTTGACTACAATATTTGAATAGATAAAAAAGGCAAGTCAGATTTGAAAAATCGCAGCTCCAACAATTGATAACGAGTTGACGATTCTCTCGGGATTCCGATATCGGGCAATTTTTTATATATAGAAATTAGTATTAAATAATAAATAAAACATAAATGTTATCTTTATTTTTTGGTATCATAGATCTGATATTTCCGGATCCAATATATATATATTTTTTGAAGCAGAAAGAGTGCTAGATTTTTTTCTAAAATAAAATAAAACACTTTGAATCCGAGATTTTTTTTGGGATCCATCTGTGACATTGAAAAAGTCAGACATCTTTCTGTTTTCATTATTATTTAATAATAATTTCTACAAATAAAATATTCTCCCAAGTCCCAACAATTATAACGACTCTCGGGATTCCGAATTCATTACCTAAGGTACCTCATTTTTAGATTACAAATCTGATCCGTTTGTTATATAACAACGCGAATCTTAATGAATCTCCTTGCAAATCTAGACGTGGACAGATTGGTCCGGATTCTGATCGGATGGTCATAATTAAAACTCAAACGATGAATTACCTCAGAGGATACGGACTGTGGATTCTGATTCCAGGTCCGCTGTACAAATAGAAGACAATACGTTTCCATCTCTCTCTCCCTCTCACCCCAAAGTTGTTGGATGATAATGGCGCACAGGGATTTAAAATACACTCTCCTGGACTACCGTGCTCCTTCCCGGCGCACTTGGCTATGCTCCGCTGCGTCCGTACTGATAGGTAATGCTATACATGATTTATATTAGCTGGAGAAAGAGCCCCCATCGGATTGTAACTAGGGGCAAATATTATCTTTTCCCAAAACTTGTTTATTGCTATCTATCGACATGGATTGTGGAGGTTTTTTTACATAATTGTTAATTACATGAATTTTTATTTGAAATAAACGAAGAAGCTGGAGACGTCCAGTTAATTTTCTTTCCTGAAGATGCTCTGTGCTCTGTGGTAGTTGTTTACCTGTCTGTTTTCAGGTATTACGCTTATCCTGACAATAGCCTTCTGTACAACGAGCTCCAGTAACATACACATCATATCTTCATCACATAACAATGGTGCCAGAAGCACAATTAAAAGCACAGAGGGGCCTGGGTTGGTCGAATCAGAGTACGGCGTAGTGGCGGCAGATGACGGGAGGTGCTCTGAGATCGGCGTGCAAATTCTCAAAATTGGAGGCCATGCGGTCGATGCAGCTGTAGCGGTCGCTCTGTGCTCAGGCGTCGTTCACCCTTTCTCTAGCGGCATCGGTGGCGGTTCATTTATTGTTGTCAGAGACTCTGCTTCTGGCGAGGCTCTGACTTTTGACGCCAGAGAAACTGCTCCAGCTGCAGCCTCCACTGTAAGTTCTCTCTCTCATACATTAAGTTATTGGTATTGCATTTGTAAATTTGGTGAATTGTAGTAAAATATCAATGTTCTCCAGGGTTATTCACTAATTTGTAGGTGGAGATAATTGTGGTGACCTGACAGGATTTATTTTGTTAATAAAATTGTTTTATATAATAGTTTCCGGGTCTTTATTTATTTATTTATAAAGAATTGTATTATTGCGGTCCGAATTTTTTTTATAAAAAGGAGAAAATTATTGGCGTCTTTTTCAGGGGGTGGTAGTGACGTAGTGTGGCAGCAACCTGCCACCCCAATTATAGAATTCCCTGTTTGAATATTTTCTGTGGTAAATTCTCGTGTGATAATCCGTGTGATCATCCCATTTTGCCATAGGCATATTGAGCAATAATTCTTTAACAAGTGCCTATACATTTTTTGAGGAAAAAGGGGTCGAGCCCCTATTTTTTGGTTACATAAGTTGAGTTTCCGATAAGAAATCCAAATTACAAAAATAAAGTAAATAGATAAGGAAAAAAGAAGAAGAAAAAAAGAAAGAAAAAATAAATAAATATTTAAAAGAAAAATTACAGAAATCTACATAAATAGTTTAACTAATCAAAATTCTCTCGAGCTATTATTTCCTCTGTTATCCTGGCTCCCTTGAGAAAGCCTCCATTCTTCCAGAATTTCCTGTATGAGAACCTGAGTATCTCTGGACTGCCCTGCGAAAATTCTGCAGCACCTCTCACGGCAAATTGCGAAGTGTGCTATTACCAGCATTGATCTGATGCTCTTAGGCACTTCTTTGTTTGTAATTGCGTCGATTGCATTCTCCATGGACTTACTCTCGAATTGTTGCTGTGGAAACTTTTAGTATAGCACTATAGATATCAGTAACAATATGATGAGGCACTGCCTGAACAAGTGCGCAATTGACTCGTCACTTCTTCGGCACATATAGCAGAGGCCCGGCATGCTGTATCCTCTTCTTTTAAGGGTGTCTGTCGTCAGAATTCTATTGGTTTGAAGCAGCCATTCACACACTTTGTACCTGGGAGGAGCCTTGATTTTCCTCAGGCGATGTACGTCTGACTGGATCAGGGGCCCATTCTTCAATGTTTGATAAGCTGTTTTTACTGTGAAAATCCGATCCTTGGTCAGCTTCACATTTAATGTCATCATGTGCTGCTGCCAATTGTTGGTTCCTTTGCTGACTAATAACAGCAGTGATCCGGTTCAGATCCTGGATCTCTTTTGAGGCTTGTTAAGATAGTGCCGGTTTGAAGAAAGATGAGATGTCTTGCACTTGGGCGAATTATTGCCTTGATGTACCACTCCAGCTGTGTGATCTGCCGCATCTCTTGTGCCCTATCCAGCCAACCAATAAAATCGCAGCATGTTTTCAGCTGTAGTGTAATGCTTCCCACGCTCTGTGATGTCCAAACTTTAATGCTTTTTTGTAAGCGCTGGAGCTTACAGTGAAGCTGTTGCGTGCTTGTGGCAACAGGTGAAACCATCCATTCATTCTTAACAAAGTCAGTGAAGTTCGGCAGTCCCAAGGAAACCTATAATACTTATAATACTGTATTGTTATACTTATAATACTTTATTGTTATTGAACAACATACAGTAATACAAAAAAAAATTAGGGGACATAGAATATAATAAATTATTCATATTTACGATCAACGTCATTTTTTCAGTTTTCAATTCAGAATGTTTGTATGTTTTGGTAATATATAAGCAAATGAAACAGGACATGTACAGGGACAACCCAACTTCTAAATCTGAAGGCCCGCTATCCGCTGGCGTTCCTGGCGAGCTAGCTGGTTTGCATGCAGCCTGGACCAGATACGGCCGACTCCCGTGGCGGGACCTCTTTCTCCCTTCCATCAAACTTGCCAGAGATGGTTTTGTCGTTGTCCCCATCTTGGCACAGGTGCGGTTATACATGCTAGCTAATATTAATACATCTGTACATGCCAACCATACTGATACGTACAATTTAGAGAGGGTTATGGCACATATCAGCATTGATTACCATACCAACTGAAATAGTACATCATGGTACAGAATTTTACCAGCGTGTAACCAAGCTCAAACTTAGACAATTATCGAACAGCAGGTACCATGCAAAATGGTATCGCATTGCACTAATGCAGGACTTGAAAGGGATGATGCCAAAAATTGAACTGCAACTCTGAAATTAAGCTACTCAAATAGGGACACATGATGAAGTTTAATCTAAAGGGTTTAGCTTGACTTGTTTAACAGGTAATCAAAGAAAAAGAGGCACTGATCTTAGCAGATCCTGGTCTAACGGAGGTCCTTGCTCCAGGTGGCAAGCTGCTATTAGTCAATGAGACGTGCTATAACCCTAAGCTAGCTGACACGCTAGAGGAAATATCTGAGAAGGGGCCTGATGCTTTGTACAAGGGGTCTCTTGGAGAGAATTTCATAAAGGATATCAAACATTTAGGTACTGGACACTTTTCTTGTTTTTTATGGTTGGATTTGTCAATTATCCAAACCCAATGAACTGGCAATCTAGCTATTTGCCAAAAACTTCTATTTTGTTGGGTTCTTCTAAAAGATTCATAAGAACTATATAATACCCTAAGTTTATACATACAATGCAAACTGTAGGTGGTATACTAACAATGGAAGATTTGAAAGAGTACAAAGTAGTGGTAAAGAAAGCACTGGAGATTGAAGCAATGGGTTATACATTACTTGGCATGCATCCCCCCTCTAGTGGTACTGTTGGCATGGCTCTGGTACTGCTCATTATTCCATTCTACCCTTTTTCTTTTTCTTTTTTGTTTTACATTATTTTCTTTCATTTTCAGTATCATGTTATAATTGATATATACTTGTCATGTTAGTACTGGTACCTGATTTTAATCTGGTACAGCATTGTCCTGGAATGACACTAGAATTGGATCACTGGAGTGTTGGGCTGCTCATATGCCTGTACAGTTTAGAAAGTCTGTTTTACAAACTTCCTTTTTTATTTAATACCTGAATTTACAAACTTTTTTTTTTTTTAATTTAGTAGATTTTGAACATACTAGACAGTTACCGGTCAGTACAAGCTGTGCAAGGATTGTTAGGTCTACACCGGATAATAGAGTCTATGAAGCACATGTTTGCAGTGAGAATGAATCTTGGGGACCCTGATTTTGTGAATGTAACCCTGGATGTTTCCAATATGCTTTCTCCATCCTTCGCAGCCAAAATTCGGCAGAAAATAGTTGATAATACTACTTTTAGCCCCAGTTACTACATGCCTAAGTAATTCTTTTACACTTTATTTATTTAATTAATAATTTAACAACCTTAATAAGTTAGTGTGCCAACGGAAGATGTTCATTGTTTTATTATATATGCTTGATAGTTGTATTTCATTTAATCAGGTGGAGCCAATTAAGAGATAACGGTACAAGCCATTTCTGTGTGGTAGACTCTGATAGAAATGCTGTATCGATGACAACCACGGTAAACTTCTATTTTGGGGCTGGTGTATTATCGCCTTCAACAGGCATAGTATTAAATAATGAAATGGATGATTTCTCGGCCCCATCTGAGCTAACACCAGACGAGCTGCCACCAGCCCCTGCCAACTTCATCGAGCCACGCAAACGGCCACTTTCTTCCATGACACCATTGATTGTACTAAAGGTGAATTTTCCTTCTATTTCTTAATCTAAGTTAATCTTGCCTGAAGAGATTGGCAGTGACAGTTGTATACATGAGGATTTTTTACTGATGTGCTCCATACGTTCTGAAATGCACAAGTTGACATGTATCGGGAAATGAATAATTCCATATAAAAATTGTTAAATTAAATCAAGGAAAAACTACATGGATAGCCCAAAACAGAAATGCACAACAAGGTAGAAAACCCAGAACAACAGTTTTGAACCTTGGACAAAAACACAAAAGAAAAAAAAAACAGAAGAGTATAAAAAATGTGCTAGTATAAGGTTCAACCAAATCCCCCCCCCCCCCCCCCCCCCCCCCCACCTCCTTCCCATTCAAAAAGTAGTAGTTGTGTTTATTATTGAAATTTTTTAGAATTTATATTTTCTAGCTAGATCTTTTTTCTTTTATTAGATTTTAATTTTGGTTGTAAGTTGTACATCACTATCCATTCTGTTTTGGTCCCTGAACTTTAAATATTCCCATTGTGTTCCTAAACATTCCAAACGAACCTCTTTGGTTTAAAAAATTAAGGAAATTGGTGTGATTGCATATGTGCTTAGGATATTGTTTGACTGAATTCTCTCTCGTTAGAAATCATCCATTCACACAATTGACCTCTTGTTTGACTAAAAGGGTACAGTCAGACTGCTTAGAGATCATTCTTAAAATTGAAATTTTTAGTCCCAATACTGTAATTGACTGATGCTTTATAAATCATCTTTTAAGTTCTCTGATTATAATTTCTTTGCTTTTTTGGAATACTGATTTATCAGGAAAATCAGCTGGCTGGTGTTGTAGGAGCTAGTGGTGGCTCAAAAATAATACCAGCCGTTCTTCAAGTATTTCTGAACCATTTTGTACTTGGAATGGATCCCCTTGCTTCGGTACAAAAATCTAGGGTATACCACAAGGTTTGTTAGGCTCTTTGCCTCTTTCTCTTTTCATAGTAATTTTATCATTAAATCAAACTGAATTACGAAAAAAAGTTTCACTGTAGAGACACCCGAACTTAAAACCTTTCTTGACACATTCAAGTTGGGATCTGATATTACAAATAAAAAACTTTGGCAGCAAGTCTTTGGCAGAATATTTTTCCAAATAGAAATTACAAATAAAGAACTTTGGCAGCAAGTCTTTGACTTGAGATTCAAATCTAATAATAAACTCTAATCCTTATCCATACAGTTGATACCAAACAAGGTTACATACGAGAATTACACTGCAATAGATGGGGAATTAATTGAATTTGAAAAAAGCTGGAAACTGTTTTTGGAACAAAGAGGTCATGTGCTGGAGAACACATCATCTGGTGCAGTGTGCCAGTTAGTGGTTCATAACTTGGAAGAACCTTTGCAAAATTGGGACGGGAAAAGAAGAAACTGGAGAATATTTTTGAGAAGAAATACTGAAAATGCAGTTTTTAAGGGCATGCTGACGGCTGTCAGTGACCCGCGGAAAGATGGGGCTCCTGCAGGAATATAAGTATTTCTGATGAATTATTAAAAATTCGCATAGTGTCCAGTGTATTTCTTCAGTACTACCTTAGATAGGTGAAATCTATTTGGAAAGCTAAATAGCACATCATCTGTAAATTTTGCAGTGCAAACATTTATAGTCATTGGTCAAGGGCATTCTGGTCATTTTTAAGTGGAAGGTCTGTTATGCATGCATTTGCTCTTTGTACATTGTAATTAAAGCTCTGGATAATGTATTCCACAGTGGCTCTGTATATAATAATTAATGTATCTTGGCCGTCTGATTTTAAACGGAACCAATTCAACTGTTTGATTTTAACACAGGGATCCTTTAATATTAGTGCGGATCTAATTCGCACGGATGCAAATCGGACGAGTCAGATGCATTAACTCAAAAGATTTGAGTTAATGCAGAGGATACAAATTCGGTATAAACAACATGGTCATGTTTTAAATAGGACTGGTACGAAACTCTTGAAAACAACAAACAATTCCTTACATAAAATAGAAAAGCATAACATAATATAATATTTTTAACAAGGAAAAGTAGGGAGTATAGACTTTGTTCACTATGGTGCTAGAAAATAAAAGAGAAGTAATTTCGTAGTAAAGAGAGACCCACAAAAAAAAAATTAATGCAATTTATTTCCTTTTTCTTTTTCTTTTTTGAGGAAAAGCCCGTTTTGATTCATTGATTTCTTCAAAGCAAGCCTTTTTAACCTAACTACGATGGATCGGGCTCCTTTCTTGTATTGGACCGTTCAATACTTGTTCTTAATTATTCCCAATTTAAACTTCAAATCTGTCATTTATGGAAGCATTTGGAATCGCAGATTCCAATCACAACCGTTCATTTATTAGAATACATGAATATGAAAAGAAATTAATTTTTATACACAAATCTCAAAACACATGAACAGTTAGGATTAGAATCGCAGCATATTTATTTTCGTCATTTATTATATCAATGCAATCCTTAGAAGCCTCTTCCAAGTTTTAAAAAATAAAAAAAAATAAAAAAAACTGCAAATGTCATATTCCATCTATTTATTTATGCAATTTGAACTGTTCTATGTTCAATCTGATGGCCATATTTAATTATTGAACCACTATGGTACTTTTTGTAAGGAATAAACAAAACAAAAGTTTTAGATAAAATATAAAATCAAGTTATTCAAATTTAGATATTTTTGAAAGAAAAATCAATCGAATTTTGAATATATAAAATCGCTATCTTAAATTGATTCTCAAAATATATAAAAGGTGAGTCAAAGAGAGAATTTGAAGATCTTTTATTCTTCACGAGCCTCCAAAAAATACACTCTAATTTATAAATTAATAATTCTACTGAGTCATCATCTTTAATTTGTTATCATCAAATCATCAGAAGAAACAGTACCCCAATCAAATCATTTCGCTTTCTCATCAAGTGAAGAGAAGAGAGGTGGATAATGTATTAATGTGGGATCATTCTAGCAACTTTTCGCTGCGCGTAGATCTAATTTTTTTGACGTTTATATGTGGATGTGAGAGTTGACATCGAAAGATATTTTTTGTCCTCTTATCCTATTCGTATTCATAATGTATTAGGTCAATTTGTATGGGCAAAAAAAAAATTGGTCTAACCTAATGAATAAGAAATGAGTAAAAAAATAAAGTAAATTTCACTAGAGGTCACTAAATTTTGTTATTTATCACGAATTGATTATTTAAATTTGATTTGTCTTTCTATAACTACTGAATTTTTAATTTGTTCCAATCAAATCATTTTATAACTTTTTTTTATCCAAAATATTAACAGAATATTCTTATTCCGACTAAAATATAACGGAATATGCCTGTTACATCCAAAAATTTAACGGAATATGATCATTATGTCCAAAATACTAACGAAAAAGTTATATTTCGTTAATTTTTTGGATGAATAAAAGTTATAGAGTGACTTGATTAGGACAAATTAAAAATTCAGTGGCTTTGGAGGGACAAATCAAATTTGAGTGACAAATTCTTGACAAATAACAAAGTTTAGTGACCTCTAGCAAAATTAACTCAAAAAAATATTTTTCATTAACTTATCAAGATAGAGACACGATAAGAATTATTTTGCATTTGTTTGCTTCAGAAATATTAAAATTATATTGACTATTTTTAATTCGTACTATGATTATTATTTTTATTATTATAGTTATGATTTATACAATATTTTATATAATTTTTATTTAAAAACTTGTGAAGGGATTGATTTGTCTAGCATTGAATGAGGCTATGAGAATATACATATTACGTATCAATCCGTGTTATGAATTTATATTTTTATTTTTAAAATTTAAATAGTCAACTGATAAGCATATATTATATACACATTCGAACTAGTTTTTATCATATAATAACACCAAATATCTTGTATTTTGAATATAAAGTTAATAAAATACACCTAGAATCAAGTTACTGCAGTTCGTTGTCTTTATGATGCAGGAAAAGATGAAAAATGAAGAAAAATTCCCTCAATGCGGACGCAGTGGCATCCAGTGTGGACGCACTCAGTACTTAGCCAAATTTTCACCACCGCAGAAGTCCAGATGAAAAGTCCGAGCGTAATGCGTCCGCACTCACCATCCAATGCGGATCGGCCATCCGCACTCAGGATATCAGAAAAGTCCGAGCGTAATGCGTCCGCACTCATAACCCAGTGCGTCTGATCCACCCGCACTCAATACTTAGTAGTTTTCAGAACAACACAGGAGTTCACCAGTGCGGGTCATACATCCGCATTCATATCCAGTGCGGACGCACTCAGATCATTACGCAGAATGTTAATAAAGGAAAGTTTGAGTCGGTGCGGCCGAGTGCACCCGCACTCTCCACCAGTGCGGACGTAGTGAACCCGCAGATAACCAGAATTTCACATTTTTAGCACGGGTTCTATTTTTAGCACATCATGGACACATTTTCTACAACTAATTCTGATCATGGCATCCTGGAAATAGCACCCATTAACCCACTACTCCTACATTCAAGCTAGGCATTGTCTCTTGCTATAAAAAGGGAGTTCATTCCTATTGAGAATGATTATTCAATTATCAATCTCTCCATCAACAATTCTCATCTCTCTCATCATCTTTTGGTGCTCTTTCCATCCAAATTTCTGTGAAAATTCTCTAAGTTCAAAGTGTTTGCCAAGGAAGGAGAAGGAGAAGATTCAAAGGAGATCCCGGCAAGTATTGAGGTTTTTGATTCAACAAAGGGTGTAATTATTTCTTTAATTCATTTCTCTTTATTTTGCCAAACTTTGTAATGGATCTCTCCAAGAGAGAGTAGTTCTCTCTCTAGGGGTTTAGGTCAATGCATGAACTTGTTTAATTCTAGTTTATTTGGATCTTTGTTTTTATTATGATTGTTTGATTTGATTGTTAATTTTTGGTGATTTATTCTTTGTGATTCCCATGATTTGTACTTGAATTGTAGTTATCCCGCTTTAGATCTTTTAGACTCCAAAGTAGCTTAGGATCGTATATGATAGTATAAATTATGTCACAAAATCATTAGGATTTAGGTTAGAGAAACACCATCTTTTAATCTAAACCGGAACTACAAAAATTAAAGTTAGGTATTTGGTGATGGACCCAAAAGTGAAATCAAACCCTAATTAGGACATCTAGAATTGAATTGGATATCGGTATGAAGAACCTAAGGGTGAAATACCGACATCTAAGGATAGGATAGACTAACAAGAGCTTCATAACCTAGATAACTAGGGTGATGGACTGATCGGTGAAGTCCGAATTATCTAGGCACGTTATTAATTCACGAAAGTGACTCTTTTTAATATATTAGGTTAGAAACCTCATCAAATCAAACATGAATTTAAACAAACCAAATATATATGATTAAATAAGGGATTGTAGACCAAAAGCCCCTAGATTCTCCAATCTTTGTTAAACTCTAACTTAGCTTTACTCTTTCTTAGTTTTTATTGTTTAAACCTTCAACTCTTTGGGTATTGAACCCGCAAACCTTAGGATTATTAGTAAACAAACATTAAAACGAATTTTGAAACAAACCAAAATTCTGAAATTATTCTTTAGAGCAAAAATTGAAGTCTCCCCTTATCCCTTGGATCGATACCTTTTATACTATATTGATAGGCTGTGCGCTTGCAATCGACCAATCTTTGAGTATTTAGGTTTATAAATTTAAAAGAAAATTGAGTACAAAATATAGTCAAAACCCTATACACAAAATACTCATCATCAACCTCAGCACTTAACATATCTCTATTGAAAATGTACTCGAGAAGCAAATTGTATATTTCTTTAGAATTTTTAATTATTTTTTAGATAGATAGACAATTATTACTTTTTAGAATGTAATGATTTTCTATCTATCTAAAAAATTAGTAAATAAATTCTAAAAATATAATTTTGGTCTCCAAATATATTTTCATACAGAGATTATGTTGAGATATTCAAAAATTAACTATTTGGACTTTAAAAACCAAGATATGAATCTATAGCGCATATTACTATGTAATATGCATACCATAGCCTTACTCTCCAACACTTTATATAGTTTTAATTAGTAATTTCAAATTGATTTATACAACATATTATTTTTATTTAATTAATAATTTATGTTTTTCAAAATAATGAGACTAATAATTAATAATTTTATATTTTATCACATTATGAGGTATTTTTATCTGTTTGTTATATGTTTGGATTAAATTATAAAGGCTATCAATTATCTGATAATTTTAACATATAAGGTACAAGGATAGAATATGATTATGCTAATTGATGTATTCTGAAATTTAGCCTAATGAACAAAGCTAGATGTCACAACTTGCTCAAATTCTGATCCCCAAAATGGAATTGAACTGGAATGAGAATAATTAAGGGAATAAATAAAAAAATGCATGTTGAGACTAAAAATATTGATGTTGCATGACTGATATCTCGTTATTTTAGCTATATTTCCGACCTAATCTTGTACCAAAACCTGTGTCCAAAACAGTAAAATCATGTTTATTGCATTGATTATCTATAGAATATGGTACTGCTGCGCTTTTGTTTGTTTATTGTAGGAAACGGGCGAAGAAAGGGTGAAATTCAGCAATCTGGACTTCCCACACGGGCCGAGTCACAATCCACACGGACCGTGTCATACCTTACTCGACCTCTCATGCTAGCGCTGCACGACCCGGACAAGAGACACTCTGACACGGCCCTTGTCAACTATTACACGGCCATTGTCAGACAAATCCGGCAGTTAATCTAAGTTTTCAGATTGATGCCTAATTAAAAGAGGGCGGTTATGGAGTATAAAAGGACGACCCCTTGGGCCAGAAAAGGGACAATTCGGACAGAACCCAAACCCTAGGAGAGTTTTACACCAACTGACTAGGAGACGAAGTAGAGAGGAGGAAATCGAGAGAATTTCGACGAATCTTCTTCGTATTTTGTGGTCTTGTTATGAATTGCTTATTCTATCTTTACTTTTCTGTTTTGAGAACTATGCTTGAGTAATTACTTTAGTTTCTTGGGTCATGATGTAGTCAAATACTTTGTTTACTGTTAGTTGTTTGATTATATTTGATATTTTGTGTTTGCTTGTTTGCGTATGAATTTTATTGCTTATCTGCGTTGTTCGATAATTATTTGGTTTTTACCATTAGGCTTGGCCACGTCTAACAAGGTACTGCGTCCAATTTGATCTTTCAACCAGACCAAGGTATTTGAGGTAAGTCGATGAACCGAGAGGGAAGACTAATTAGTAACCGAGAGGTGAACTTTTCAGCAATCGAGAGATTGTGAATACCTTTAGTAAACCAAACAAGTAACTTAGGTCATTCAAACCAACGAACGAGAGTTTAGGTTAGAACCCTAAGAGGATTGAATTGTATTTCCATTATCGAGTTTATTAAGCCAACAAACGAGAGTTGAGGTTTAGAAACATCAGGTATGGTCAGTTCACCCTATACGGAATCAATCAGCACAGAAACCAGACAACTACAGTTTCACTCGAGTCTGACACGGACCGTGTAGGAGACTACACGGGCCGTGTGACAGGGGTCGTGTACGAGAGTACACGGGTCGTGTCAGGCAAGAGGCAGAGTTGCAGACGAAGTCAGAAACCCAGGAAACGCTTGTTTTAATTATTTTTAAACTCCAGTTTAGTTTATTTGCAATCTTATATTATCGTCAACCAAAATTTCAACCAACTCAACCCCTTTGAACACTTCTAGTCTTGTGATAAATTAAGTAGAGATCTAGTTAAGTTATTGAACCGTCCTGTGGATCGATACCCGATATTACCAGCGATAGGATTGTGCACTTGCAGTCCGAATCAGAAGTAGAATCGAGGTTTAAAAGGTACAGCTTGCTGTACTGAAACTTTGTAGTACACTTTTGTACGAACAATGACACCAACAGCCATATAAAACAGAATCGGATTACGATTAGGAGAGAGAAGAGAGGATTACGGATATAAAAAAAAATCTTTGCCAAAAAATAATAATTGCATATTCAACAGCTGTTGGGTGTTAATTTCGAGTTTAGTAAAATATTTAGGGGAACAATATATGGATTATTGGAAAGCCAAGCCTACATGCAAAAATACAATATATAGAGAGCCGTTCAATCAGCTTCAAGATTCACGTGTTTTAAAATTCGTACTCTGACTGAACAACTTAGACCAGATCTCAATACAGATTGAACGATTCTAATCGAACATCGACCCGCTTTTCACTCTAAGGGCCTGTTCGGTTATGTTACTGTGCACGTGAGAAAAAAAAAAGTTCAACTTCGTATTTTCTGTCCCACGCAAATATGTAAAAATTAATTCAAATTGGAGTTCAATCCATTTCCGTTTCCGTTCTCACCTATAGGTTGAACAGGCCCTAAACAATTTGTGCGGGATAAGAAAATTATAAAATTTTGACTAATGTATTCAATTGTATGATCCTCAATTCAAATAAACGGAGTTCCGGAAGCTTCAAATAATGAAATTCTGAAACTTGACTTTTCAAGGGAAAAACGGAAAGTAATGACAACTATATATAACGAAGATTCTATTATCAAAGAAAAAAAATATACAAAAATCCTAAATTAACACGACTTAAAATTATTTAGTGACGAAGGAAACCACTGGGTCCACAACTACTTTAGTGATGGTCATAATAAATTCTTCACCTGTTGCCTTTATGCTTTTCTCTAGTTCCTGGAATATTTCAAGGGAAGAACCAAATTCAAAATATAACCTCGTATTTGCAAGAAATATGCAAGAAATACAATGCCTTACTGTCTTAGTATCTACATGAGCGGGAAATAAATATGTTGTTATTCCTATGGAATAACAGGATCCTATTATTCCGATCTCAATCATTCAAAATTTTTCATGCGCAAATCTCAATATAAAAACTTTTTCATGTATGAATCTCAATAAAATTGAATAATTGGAATCGGAATAACAGAGTCATTTAATTCGATTAGAATAACAGCAGATTTATTTACATATGAGTGAGGTTGTGTACTTTGCATTTACTATGAATTTTTTTTTTCTTTTTTAAAGACTATACAGTCGATTCAAACGGCTGAGCATGATTTTGATGTGAAAACTTGGAGATCAAATTTTATATTTCTTAAGATCACTTAATTATTTTTTTTGGACAAGTAAAAAATCACTACTTTCTACTTTATGATGATCTATAATTTTTAAATCAAATAATTTTCTACTTATTAAAAAATAGTAAAGAAAAAAAATCTAAACGATGGTCTTCAAAATAAAAGCATAACCAGCATTTGTATGATTTTTTTGTCATACAAATATGGGTTATATAAAAGGTCCTGGTGACAAAGTCGACAAGCCGCAAAAATGAATTTTAGAATTTATAATTTAGATTATGCAAAAAAAAAATATTATTCATCATTATAATTAAATAAATATTATAAATTTTAGTATTTTTAATATCTGTTTATATTATTAAAATAAATATCCGATTCAATCTGCATCTGCATCTGTATCTGAAAAAAAAAATATGAATCTGTTGTCACCGCTACAACCAACCCTAACAATAATTTTTTTTGGAAAATGTTTTTTATATGCTGTAAAAAAGACACGTGTAATGTATTGTTTGACTTGTTGCCAAGCCTTTTTTTTATTAAACTGCACACTATCGACCCTTTTCCTAACGATTTGGACCTTTTTATTTAAGTAATGGATCGAGACGTCTCAAACTTTTTAGCCTATTTGTAAATTTTGATAATAGGAAGTTAATGAATTTTATTATTTATTCAAAGACATAAATTCATGCCGTTATGTATCATGTTAAGATTAATAATGTTGTGATGTGAATAACGTATTAACATGTCGTGATTATGTTAAATTTTTTTATACCGTTATAATTAAAATTACAAAATATAACTAGGACACAAATATAATTACAGTAAGTTAATTATAATTAGGAGTTTGTTTAAGAAAAAATATTTATGCATAAAATGTAAATTTATTGTTTAAAATATGAATGATTAAGTTTGATATGTAACGATCATGTTATGGGACCACGTGTCGGCAAGTGTTACGTGTCATACACTCATACCTAGACCAATTTACTTACCGTATCGTGTTATTTTTAGCATTACTTTAGATGCGCCGCGTCGGATCCGCGCAGGATTCATCCATAAGTCTTGGAAGAAGAAAAATTATACTGTTCACAGCGCTGACTGGGCTTTACCTCCGTTTTGAATTTGGTTTGAAATTAATTTCGAACTGAATTTGTTGGTTTGAATTCATTTTAAACGAACTCAATTTCGAATTGAATTTTTTATGAACTCAATTTTGAATTTTTTACCTACTTTTTTACGAAAAGATAGAGTAATCGTAGTCATCAAAAGCGAGATGTGAAAGTCAACTAGGGTTTCAAAACTGAGAACGAATATTATGACTTACGAGTGAATGAGCGGTCTTATGTTTTAAATTTTAAGTCATGAGCTGAAATTAACGGTTCACGTTACTTTGAAATTCGAACTAGAATATTTCGCGAACTTATTTCGAACAAACCAGATCTACTTTGAGTTTGGTTTGAATTAATTTCAAACTAAGTTTAATTTGAATTAATTTCAAACGAACTCAATTTCGAATTAAACTTTTTACGAACTTTTTCGAATCAAACTCGAAACGAATCTCGAACTACGAATTTTTTGTTCAGTCCTACATCGGCAACAAGCCCATAACTCATCAAATATTAATCAGTTTCAATTTTCAATTTTTTAACTTTCCGAGGACTTAGAAGCAAACCTCCCGCACTCTCCGCGATTTCTACAATATAGTGAGAACGCTACGGCCGAGTCCGACAATTCGCATCCTCTGAGTGATAGAAATAAAATAAGAAAAATTCACCCACAAAAAGAATGTTAGGATTTCCTCATTTAAGCAAGAAACTACATCTCGTGCAAGCAATTCCTTTCCGTTACTGGATGGGTTAAGAATTTGAATATCAATATTATATAGCTCAAAAGTTTTTGAACTTGCAACTCAACATCGCCGAGAAGTTCGTTAATGTGACGATGCAAGAGGTTCCGACGAACCGCCGGTCCGATTACCTCGCTGCTCTCACGCAGGAGATCGAGAGAAAGCTTCAAAAGGTGCTTTGTCAAATATTTTCATAAGACTACATCTCCGATTTTGCCAATCGGAGAAGCGAAATTTCTTTTTTGGTTCGTTAATCGAAACTTAATTGAGGTGCCATGAGAATGTATCTGCAATTGAAAATTCCTTTTACGGAGTGGCCAATTATTCGTCCTTGTTATATTTCTTTTTGTATTTTGGTAGGGAAATAGATTTTAATTTTCATTATTTGAAATTTGTAAAATGGATTTGTTTTAGGCATTGACCAATCATTCACAGAGGCTCCAAGTGTTGCAACAGCTATTTGCTGACATTGCACTTGAAATTGATGATCGGGCTCGAGGTTCCTCTTTCATCTCTTTATGACTTAATTAACTAGTTTTTGAGTTTTGTATATAATGGATTAGACTCCCAATTATTCACTAGTTCTAATCTATTGTGGATAATATATTAAACTTCTGATTATTAGTGTTTTATTACCAGTAAGGATACTGACAGGCACAATATAAGAACAAATAATGAAGACTTTTTTTGACCTTATTAAAATAGCATTAATTTTAAAACAATTTGGAATTCTCAACAATGGAATTATTTGACAATCTCGGACAATTTCTTCCAAATCAATTGAAAAGTGCATCAAAATGAAAAAAAAAATTATGGGTGCATTGTTGGATATATAGATCCCCCTACTGTCAGTTTTTTTTTTGTAATTTGAGTATGTCTTGACTGTTGACAAATTCGGACCATCAAGCTCAAATCATTTTGATGAACGGTAAAACACACACTGAGTTATTTCAGACACAGACACACACTGAGTTATTTCAAACACAGACACACACTGAATCTTTTCATTTATTCTGCGCATGATAAATGTATCATTATAAATCATGCCCAAGGAGTTGAATTTCCTATTTCAATATGTACTTTTGAGGATTGTCAAACTTGTGATAACATATGTTAATGGGTTGCAGACCAATATTTAAAATTATGTTAATTCTAGTATACTTAAACTTATAAGTTCTTTTTTTGAAACAAAATGCAGACATAATTCAAACTAAAAGAGTGGAGGGAGATGGCATTAGCAAACTAGAAGACATAGCTGAAGGGGGTTGCATCTGTTTTTATGAAGTGTTAGCAGACCATTATGTAAAATCACCTGAAAGTGCAAGGCGTATACTTGACCTAATAATGCAGCTCTGGAGCCAATCATTCGTTTCTCACATATTTGCTCTCCTTTTTTACAAATGGGTACGTTTTCACTATGATTTCAGTTCATTGTTCTTCTTCTTCTTTTTTTTTCTTTTTTTTTTTTTCCGGGAGATACCGAGCATTGGAACTTTGATTTTGATCTGCTCCGGTCTTGGTTAGGCACTGGTTTTACCGTTTTTATTTTTTTATATTAGTTTTTTATGTTTTGAGTTAAGTTTATTGTTGTGTATAAGTCAATTTACTTAATATTCATGGATGCACACATACCCACACAAATAAAAATTAACGAATATATGAAAATAAACAAATATAACATAAAGTTAACAAAATAAGGAACAAATGAGAAAAGAAATTCATTTTAAGCAAACTATAGAAAATGCTTACATCTGAAAAGACATCCAATTGGTACTTGTACTGTGGAATAACCAGCTGTGTTAGACATGATACTGAATTTCCAAGAACTTGAGAACTAACATTTATATTCATTTCTGAAAAAAATAAAAATTTGGTTAGTCATTTGAAGTACCGATAGATGAGAGTGAGGCATCGACACGGTATGGCTCAGCCCTTGTTCAAGGTGCCAGTGATGTTTTCTGGTATGGATATTTAGCATTTTTTATCATGTTTCTGTTCAGTAATATCTCCACACTTGTAATTCTATTGAGATTTTTTGGTTGTTCATTTATGGAGATAAAGAATAGGGATGACTTGGGCTTTTTTTAAGAAAATGAGACGGTTGGTGTATGTAAACTACACAGTTTTAAACTTTTAATATAGCTTCTAATGGTACTTTTCTTTATATGTCAGGATTGACATACAAACAAACACGAGACACTTTTTTTCCTTATTTCGTGTAAGTAATAATTATGCATTTTGCATAACTTATCATCGCAATTTTTAAATATAAATTAAGATTTGCTTATGTATTGAAACAGTATCTCCTAGAGGAAGTGGCATTAATCCCAGATAGGAGCAAGAAAATTTCTATACAGGTTCTTCTTTAGACTGTTATATTTACAAAAGAAAAGAAAAGAGTTGGATGCAAGTGTGGTGCAAAGGACCCAACCGGGAAATTGCTGTTGGAATGGCTTACTATGAATCGTTACTTCTTTTTACATTGCTGTTAACTTTTATTTTGTGATTTTGAAATAATTAATGACTTGTTGCTTTATTTATTTCATTCACAAACTCTTTTTTTTTTTTTCCAGGCACGTAGAGACCTATATCATCTATTGTCTAGATTTATTCTCTTCTATGATTTAGGTTTGTATATTGACCTCTTACCTCCCCAACCACTATTGTCTAGGTTTACTCTCTTTAATTATTTAGGTTTTTAAGGGGCAATTTGTGCGGTTATGGTAATTAAAATGAAAGTGGAGAGTTCTCTGGCAAACTTTCCAAATTAGTGCATATAGTCGCATGCATAAAGTAGAGCAAAGCTAGCGTGTGTTGTACTCCCTAAGAGGATTTGGTAAGCACAACTCCAAAAATCTATAGGATCGGCTTCAAACGATGAATCCAAACCGTTAAAAAATGAATAAAAAAATGAAAAATGAACGCATAAAATAACTTATAAAAAGTTAATTTTTTTGATTGCTTGACTTTGTACTGATGAATTTGAAACTTCCAAAATTTTGTATGTACATGCATCACTCGTGAAGTAGATGGGTTTCAGTGGTTTGGATTCGTCGTTTTAAGCTAATCCGATAGATTTTGAGTTGTGCTCACCAAACTCTCTTGGTGAGCCCAACATGCCCTAGCTTGGCTCCATAAAGTAATATCATAATTCCCATTGATCTTATGCTGCTGTAGTGTTTCACATTTTGCACTTTAGGTGAAGAAGACGTAATTCAAAGTTTTCTGATGCAATTTCCAACATACCCAAATTCTTTCTTGGTTGGTGGACCGGCTGATTATTTTGTAATAGAGCTCACTGACATGGTACAGACAAGAAATCTAGATATTTTTTTGTTCTAAAACTTGGAATATTTAGAATTTCTATGAGCATGATCTTTAGACATACTCACCATTGTGAGCATACCTTCCATTAGTTGACTCTTTCTACCTTTTTTTTACCAGCTTCAAAAGTTAAAAGTGGAGCCGGTACTGATTCATTACCTTTCTCGCATGGGTGTTCTTCAAGGTCTGTGAATTTGTAATCAGTGCCTTGTACCTGTTATTTCAATTGTTTGTCTGTACTCTAGAATATTTATCTTTTCTGAATTTTCTATTGTAGGGTTTGAATTGAGATTGGCCACAAGCACGAGACTAAAGGCATGTTTGTATAGTTTCACATCTCCTGGTGGCCCCGCTTACCCGACCCGTGCTGTCAGACATGCTGCTTGGAACACACTTGATTTCCTCTTTCCTGTAAGTCAACTGACTTCACAAATGGACTTACTATTTAAAGAACTGAGATTGTTAAGAGCGAAACTATTTATTTTTTATTATTTGTTTAGAAGTATAAGAATTAACGCTTGTAACAAGGAAAAAAGAACACAAACACTAATAAGTTGCAAATTCTACCCTTATTAGTGTGTTCAGGTGCTGGTAATTGATCTAACTGTGGAAGTGAACCAAATGGTTCCCGAATTTGTAGGGGAATGTCAGGAAGTTGACAAATGTATACATGTGATTATATTTCCAGCTTTTTTTTCTGGTTAATGAAAATTGTTAGTTGGTCATTTGCTAACTAATCTTCAAAAAGGAAAAAAAAACAGCTCTAATACCAGTTCCGTTTGTTTGCACTGAATTTTACTTATCTGTATTGCCTCAATCCTAGTGAAAAGTTCTTCAAAGTTCCACAAACTTTCTGCTAAACAATTTCGTTCTCATTTGTAATTCACTCTTTCTTGAAACAGGTGGGGCGTTATCCTCGGCATGTGATAAGTCTCTTCTTTAGGCTATTATACCCATGGTATTGGCCCTCTTCGTGCTGGAATTTTATCATGACATGCGTCAAAACTATATTTTACTATGTACTAGGCCTAATTATTTCTAGCTGGGAGAGCATGAAACGCCCAAAGAATGCATAGGTGAATATTATGCAGCTTCTCAATCTGTTTCTTTTAGAAAAAAAAATGAATTTTACAAAAGCCCTTCTTTTACACGTTTCTTCTGTATATATATGGTTCGTTTAATGCTTTGAAGTAAGAGATGGAAGTGTTTATTTGTTTGTTTGATATTTTTTGTGAGGATAAACTGATGTAATATATGTTTAGTGAGAATCTCGTTCCATTTGAGTGAATATTGTTTTTTTAATGCTTACGCAAACAGCACTCATGAATCGTCAGGCATTGTTACACTTAATTATCAAGTTCAGATACTGATCAATTATTTGAACTCCATGGTTGGGAACATTTTTCTGGCTGTCCCATTGCATGCCACTCGCAACTATTTGATCATTCTCACTTCTCAGCCATGTATTCTCATTAATTATTCCTTTGATCCAACTCAAGTTGAAAAGAAGGCCCTTTAGAGCACTACAATGGTTAGATCTGGTCAAATGATGTCGTTTTAAAAAGGTTGCAACTAGCAAGTTGTTTCAATTAAATACCCCGCAACCTTAGAAAGACTATTGATGGGTGTCCCATCACAAAGTTTGAGAAGTGCTGCCCCCACATTTCAAAGAAAAACAAAATATTTTATTTAAATTATACAAGAGATCAAATTGACGAGTCCTACAAAGTTTGTTTTGCAAGATAATAATATTTGAAAGCTACTACGAAGTGCTTATACAAATTTGGTAAAACTACTCTAGACCATAATCTGCCCCAAAGTACTTATCAACCAAAGTATTAGCCATATTTCTCATCTCTTGATTTTCATGGAATTGAAACCTCTCCATTGCATCAATTCCATCTTCCCTCTCGACAAGCTTTGGGCCTTCTCCATTTGGGTACCCCCTCATCACCTATTTCAAAGAAGAGGGCAAAAAATTTAAGGTAAGTAGAGAAGTAAAAAAAAAAAAATCAAGGTTAGTTCAGACTGCTCCACTGTCTGCCAAAAGAACAAAAACTTTCTTCTCTTTTGGCTATATTTGCAAAGATATTTATGCAAAAATGATGGCACCTTATACTGACCTGCGATGATAGCACCAGCTGGTGTATACCAGTACCAGGATGCTTTTACCAGTGTCAATTAGATGATATGGCATTACTGGCGCATGCCAGAAGGTGCCACCGTAAACCAACCAAAAGGGAAGTAAATTTTCCTTGAGACCATAACAGGTAAGGTATACTATGATGCAATATAGAAATCATAACTATATAAAAAACCAGTACCAATTCTAAAAACTGAAGCCCCACCCTTGCACTCTCCAAATCAGCCGACCTGACAAGATTTACAAAACCTGGAAGGCACCCGCCTTTGACAAGCGGCACCAGATGGTCAACAATTATGTTGCATCTGTTGTCAGAGCCCTTTGTGGGACCTACACAGATGTTGCCTAGTGTATAAGCGGCCTCTTTTCTAGTTTCAAATGGGGCAGTTGACAGAAGGTCTATTAGGAGTGCCACCACCTCGCTTGAAAGAATGAGTGTCTTATGTTCCAATTTACCAGCTGCTATGTTCGACAAAACCCACAAAGCCTCCTGAAGTAATGAAAATGAGATGAAATAAGTAAATCAAATGAAGACGTAAAATTGAGTTCATGTAATAACTACCATACCAGGAATTGGTAACAAGCCAAGCATAATCAGTTCAGAGTTGTAACTCCACATACTTGACATATGATATTACCCTACAATACTTATTTCATTAACAGAAGGGCTTTCAATTATCTTTATCTCATACTAATACTGATGAAGATGACATCATCACCTTTGTTGTTATTTTATTGCATTATTGTTAATACAGTACAAGATACCTTTTTCAGTACCCGATGCTCACTTTTCAGGGACTTAATTAGACCTGAGAGGAGTTGATCTGGAGAATCATGTATTTGATCAGAACAGGAGAAAACAAAAATGAAACCAAAAATTAGAAAAATATACATCCTAAAGAACAATTGAAAACTTGCTAACCAGTGATATCATTTCCAACAATAAGAACTGAATGGGTGATGTAACCATCAGCAGCTATAAGATTACCAAGGCTTCTAAGCACCTACATCGATGATAAATAAAATCTCATATGGAAAGTCGAGCCAAATAAGGAAGATGAGTGCAAATGAGAGAGAGTTGGAATACAATAAAAAAAAATGGTTGCTGTGGGATGATCATATGGGATTGACCTTCTTTTGTTAATGGGGTTAATTGGATCCAAGAGGATAATTTCACTTGTATAAGAAAAACAAGATATTTTAGTTTCTGTAGAAATGTACAAGGTATTATAAACTTTTTAGTACCGGAATAAGCAACTGAAGGCTCTCTGACCGCACTAACAGATTAACCAAAACTGGCACAACATCACTTCGTACTAAGAGACTGATCGCCTTATCAGAAAGAGCCGAGAGATACACTACCACCCATGCCACCTCTATCACCAACTCTTCATCACTAACAAAAAGGTATATCAATCAACTGTAAACCATATATTATGTAAAATCCAATGATTTCTGATGACATTACGCTGAACTTGGTAAAAAAGAAACAATAAGAAAAATAAATAAATAAATGAGATAGTGGATTTACTCCCTGAACAACCTCTCATTAAAGAAATAAAACATATAAAAAAAAGGAAAAGTACGTTGTCTTAAGGTGTTTTATGATAGTATCTATAATCGCTTCTATACGTATCAATTCATTAGCCGCCTTTGGATCTGGTCCCTACATTGAGATAAATAGAAAAAATAATATGAGATAGACTCTTTAACTATCATCACGGTTTGAGAAATATCAGCACCTTCGCACTGGAGGCGGCACAAGATACACACCAATGATTGCTTTATTGCTAACAAAACCGAAGTATATCATCAATGAAGACTTTGATATAGGTTGACTGAGAGTGTTACTTAACTTAACGAGCTGCATAATTAATCTGTGCTTTTCAGTTCTTAAGTTACAGCAACTTCTTCGTTTTTTTACTAAATGGTAACTGCTACTTTTATTATTTTTAATGAAATTGTTGGTTGGCTGTGCACCAACTATTTAATTCTTGTACATAGGTATTGGAAAAGGGGGTTGGAGATGGGAGGCTCCATTTTTTTTTTCAACCAAGCTCAGGAGCAGCCAGGTACCTTGTAAAATGTAACATAGTTAAGTACCTTGATAAGATTAGATAAAGCCCATGCAGCTGTTCGCGCAGTGGATCCCTTGTTAGACAGCATCAATCTGGTTAGAGGTAATAGTGCACCTTGTGCAAATAAAATGCTACGCAGCTCCATATCCTCTCCTGCTACGTTCCCAAGTGCCCAGGCGCACTGCTCAGCCACATGTGCAGAGCTCTTCTCTAACCATATTTAAATATTAGTCAGATGATAAGTCGAACATGTGGTGTCTGGTGTAGAAACAATACAAAGTAGATCAACCCAATATTCTTTTTGCCCTTATCTTGACAGATTTTTACAACAACAACCAAGCCTCTAGTCCCAAGCAAGTTGGGGTAGGCTAGAAATGAAACCCAACAGGAGTCACATAATTTTGTGTTCCATTTCCACAAAAGGGCTGTTTTTTTACTGCTGGCTTGCCACGCGTATTACGACCCTCCTCCTTTTTCCTGGATTGGGACAGGCTGTGCAGAAAGCCAGAAACTACACAGGCGGAGTTTATCTTGACAGATATTTAATTAGTTTTTTTTTTTATTTTGTTTAAGATAGTTGCCTGTTTAATTTTTCCTTACAAAGTCATGATATTTGTGTAATATTGACCTGCACACACAGGCATCTGACCTGACGAGTGGTAACAACCCTGCTAGAGCAGGGCCAAAGTTTTCTAGAGATAGAACTCTAACAGGTTCAATGGTTAATCCACACCTCACAATAAAAAAAATAAGCTAAAATCCAGATTATAGCTTGTGTGTTGCCGGCTACTCCTACTGTGCCCGAATGGATATGTATTACCTGGCAGTTGGTATGTTAGACCTAATGTCCACTAAACATCCAAAACAGTTGCATCATAAGGTCATACCTTGTTCTCAACCATACAGTACCAGTACAAGCTCAAAGTGATACATAAATAAATAAGTAATACCAAACAATACCTCCAAGGTGAGCAACAAGCAAGGGAAGAGCTGGTAACAGAGATTTGGTTTCTTCAGGCCCACCGGCAGCTATATTTGTCACACACCAAGCTGCCTCCAATAACTGCATTTAGACTCTTCATTATTACTTTCCTTTTTATACAGCGAGCAAATTTTGTAATAAAGTTATATTATATTGTACCTGTTCATCTGCCGAGCCAAAAGAGAGGCATTGTACTAGTAGTGGTACAGCTCCCTCTTGAATGGCTGCTTGAGTTGGAGGTACTTCAGATTTTGACAACAGCCTTCTCAAAGCACGAAGCGCCTCTATGGCCTTTTGAGTTGCATCTTTTCCTCTGACAAATATAAACAATACGTGTAATTATCATTGGCCAAATAATAAATAATACTAGTATTAATTATTATACCACTAAAGGGGTTTGATACAATACATGACACCTAACCCTTACCGGGGTTGGCCATCAACAGTAAGCTGTTTTGCTCTTATATTTGTTTTGCTTAAGTGGGGCTTTGTTGAGGCAATGAAAAGCATTACCAAGTGGTCATACGCTCCTTTACTTATTTTAGATAGATAGATAGAGAGAGAGAGAGAGAGAGAGAGAGAGAGATGTATACTGGTAGGATAAAGACAACTTCAGCTCTTGCACAGTCTGAGCTGTTCTAGCATTAAGTACTGATTGTTCTTCATCAATGACCATTTCACCTTCATCCAAAACCTTTCCATTCTCATCATTTTCAATGAGTGAATCACGACACAATCTTTTGGCACGAATTAAAGCCTCTCTTCTTTCCTTTCCAATAGATATAGCTTGCTGCCTCCTCCTGTTGGCCGCAGTGTTAGTAACTACAAGACAAAAGTATCAATTCTTTAGTTTAATATTGTTTGGAGTGGAGATATAGTGTATTCCATATAATATGAAAAATGAAGTGTGCTGTAGAATTATGCAGTGGTCGATACAGAGTCTTATAAGCAATCAAATAATCTCCAATTACCATTTCAGATAGAGGAAAAGTTCAATTGTTCTTGCTTCCAAGCTAATTCCTATAAAACTCCCTAACTTTGGCATTTCAGCTTACTACAAACCCAAAACTGAGCCACTTTCCCCATAAAAGTTGTTGTTCCCATCCTTATTGATCTGATTTCTCTTCACTTAGCAAACCCGAATGAAAGTAAATTGGACAAATCGGCCACTTGCTCGTTGCAAAATCCCATAATTGCGATTCAAAAGAGTCAGAAATCAGATGACCTAATTCGATGTTTTAGTCTCAAACGCTCCTCACTAACATACGAAGAGTATATCTAGGTTCTTACTATTCCTTGTTGGAATTTTCATAATTCGCAAACATGCTGGTTCTGCTTTCAAATTCCATGTATAGAGACAGCGATGGAGAGAGAGAGAGAGATACACAGACCTGATGATTTGATGGAATCTCGTCGGTGAGACTGAGAAGCTGTCTCTTTGCTCGCCATACCTCGAATGAAAGAAATGCTCGACTTGAGAGCCTGACTGCCTGAGAGCGAAAGGAAATCGCATCCTCTGCGGAGTTTTTACCTGCGGAGCTGTGCGGTTCTTTTAATCTAGTCCGTTCATTTTTGATCGGACGGAGAAAATAAGATTTTGGCACGAATTTTAAAGCAAAATTAATACTGCTCCCTCCATCATCCGAGCACTCACCGGATGAGATTAAATATGGACCGTCCGATCAGCTCCGCACAGCTCCGCAGGGGAAAACTCCGCAGAGGATACGGGTCCCCAACTCATCTTTTGCTTTGTGCAGCTTAAAAATCACATAGAGCGCTGTTTTGGTTTTACTATCCGTGCCCTGCAGGAACAAAAGACTGATCTGTCAATATCTTCGCCCTTTAAGGATTCCTAGTCCTGCATATTTTTTCTGTTTTATTTTTTTGAATATACAACATGAGCTATACAGAGGAGCGTTTTCAATATCTCATATTTTTCATACTTCGTCGTACCTCCTATTTTATATATTTATTTTAAAAAATTAAACTATCAATTCGAACTGTTCAATATAATATTCATATTAAGATATGTTGGGAGACCAAATTTTATAATTTTTGAAATTTTTTTACTATTTTTTTAAATAGGTACAAAATTATTATTTTTGAAAACAATAATTTTCTATCTATCTTAAAAAATAGTTAAAAGTTTTCAAAAATTATAAAATTTAATCTCTAGTCATATTTTTAGTGTGAATATCATATTGAGCAATTTAGATCGATAGTTTGAATTTTAAAAATAAAAATATTATATATGGAATATTATAAGGTACGAAAGACATAAGGTGTTGGACATCCTAATAATAGGCTCTGGACATTGTACAAATCTCAGCTCTTCATATCAGTAAATAAGGTCTGGATGAGCTTTTGAGACTTTGACCGAGTAATGACATAGTATCCTCTTTCGTTTTAAGCTCATTTTATTATTTCATTTAAGCAGACAAATTTTAAAAATAGATATTTGAAAAAGTTTTGGTCAACGTTTAAAGGAGCATAATGAAAATAATAATAATAATAAAGACTAGAGACTAGAGAGGATAAATTGAGAAGACGCTTTGTAGACGCCAACATTTAATAAATTATGCAAATAATGATATTTACTGACATCTTACGTAGATATTTAAAATATTACTAAACAAATTTAGGAAATGGTTTCTGGACCTCTATATTTTATTTTATTATTTAGAAAATAATAATAATAATATTACTAAACAAATTTAGGAAATGATTGTACTTCTTTGGAATATTTGTATACAAGTTGATATTGCATCTAAGTTTGAAATTGTATTGCATGCTGTTTTTTTTTACAAAAGTATTTACATTAAATATATATAAAATTTATGAACATTTTCTATTTAAGTATAAATAAAGTTTTCGAAATAAAGTATAGATAATAGAGGTGCATAAATTATCGGGTACGAGTAAAGATTTTTTTTTGTTATCTAAACGAGTAAGGATACGGATAAAGCCTATTTCGTATCCGTTACCTAATCGGGTAATTATAAACAGTAGAACTAGGGTGTTCTTAAGTTCACTAAGTCTCTTTGTAAACTCAACTCCAAAACATATCAGATTGACTTCAAATGACGAATTCGAACAATTGAAATCCGTCTACCTTACGAGTGATGCGTCTACATGCAAAAAATTTGAACTTTCGAATTAATTTAGTATAAAGTCAAGCGGCCAAAGTTAGATGGTTTATAAATTAATTTTAATACATTTATTTTTTGAATGTTTTTTTGACCACTTAACTCTATACAAAATTAATTAGAAAATTTAAAAGTTTTCATGTAGATACATCACTCATAAGGTCGATGGGTTTCAACGGTTCGGATTCGTCATTTGAAGTCAATCCGATAGATTTCAGAGTTGAGTTCACAACGAGACTTGATGAACTTAGGAACACCATAGTTCTACTCATATTAAATATATTAATAAGTATTGAAAATAGTACTTTAATTGGTTTAATTGTGCTTAACATGATCATATTTTTTAATAAAGTACTATATATGTGTGAAATGAATGTATATGTTTTAATGACTTATTTAATAAATAATAAAAATAATTATTATATTAATATTATCCGTTATTTATTCGCTACTGTTTTGTTATCCGACAACCATAATGGATAAGAGTAGGATACGAGCACAATAATTTGTAGCGGATAAAAATAGAATACGGATAAGGACAATTTATAACGAGTACAAGTATGAAAATTCTTCCACCCGACTCTTACCATACCAATTGACACCCCTAGTTCTAACTTCTAGCTAACATATATAATGAAAAAATATATTGAATGACTGTGTATTTTACATTATATTAATTATTTCTATCAAAAATATTGTTTTAACTATGTTTTTAATACTTCTTTTGTATTGTATTGTTTTGTTTGAACATCATATTCAAGACCCGACTGATAATAGTACCGAAATTTAACGATGATTGTTCATGTCATTTTCCGAAATTGTTATTAATATCCAAAAAAAAATACTAAATTTCTAAATCTAAACACGTTTTGGACAAAATTCCAAATCTTTCCAATTTAGTAAATTATTCATCGGATTTGAAATCCTATTTTCGTGAATAATTTACCAGAAATTCTATTTCCAATAAATTTAACAAAAATAGGATTTTCTGATTTTTTTTAATTTTAATTAAATAGAAGATGTTATGATTTTTTATTTTTTTCACTGAAATAAATATTTTTATATTTCTTTGAAAATAGATGGAAAACTATATAATTGGATATATAAAAGACTGCGACAAATAACCCGGATAAATATTTTTCAGGCCGGATTTTTTGCGGTTGTAACAAAAATAAAAATATTTCTTTGTGTGTTACAGGAAAAAAATAAAAATATTTTGAATCTGAATTATTGATCCCGTTCAAAAGTCACTTCTGGGTAAATAAAGAAATTATCGTGATACTTCTAGTACATTCAAATTCTAAGGTGCTTCATCCATTTTCGAACTTTTTTTTTATTTGAAATTTCGGCAGATTCATGATGTCAATCAAATTTTTTTTTTTCAAAACTAGATGGAGTACCTTGGAATTTGAATAAACCACAATAATTTATTTATTTATCTAGAAGCGACTTTTGAATTGGGATCAATAACTCAAATCCAAAATATATATTTTTTTCAGTAACGCACAAAGAAATATTTTAATTTTTCTTATGGCCCCAAAAAAATCAGTCTGAAAAATGTTGATCCAAGTTATTTGTCACAATCTTTCTAATAAATTCAATTATATAATATTCCATCTATTTAAAAAAATAAAAATATTTCTAATATTTCTAAAGAAAAAAGAAAAAAAATCATAACATGTTCTATTTAATTAAAATAATAAAAACAAAAAATCCTATTTCTAATAAATTTATACCGGAAATAGATTTTCTGGATCCGGTGAATAATTCACCGGATATAGGACTTGTTTCCGGTAAATTATTTACCGAATTGGGCAAATTTAGAATTTTGTCCAAAACTTGTGTAGATTTGAAATTTTTGTTTTTTTTGGAAATTAATAAAAATTTCGGTGTTGTTTTCATATCATTAGTCTTAAGAATTGTAACTATATGTGTTAAAAAATATTAAATG
The DNA here is from genome assembly GCA_964058825.1 of Carex arenaria. Taxonomy (NCBI): domain Eukaryota; kingdom Viridiplantae; phylum Streptophyta; class Magnoliopsida; order Poales; family Cyperaceae; genus Carex; species Carex arenaria. The sequence goes on along the minus strand of CAXKVW010000296.1, from coordinate 357,156 downwards.
TTAAAATAAAATAAGTACTTACGAAAAAAAATATTGTTAAAAAACAACTCATTTATATTTTCAAAAGTACACAGTAACATAATCATATTTTCATAATATGTTAAAATGAACTAATATTTGTGTTAAGCTATTTATCGAAAAACAACATATTAATAAAAAAAATAAATCGAATACATTCAGATACAAACATGAACTCATGTTGCGACTCCTGAAACAATAACACCGACCAACTAAAATTCATATTACCTGAGGTTCGAATTTTCAGTTCAAATCTATCCGAACTATTTTTGACACGACTATTAAGGGAACTCTGTACATTACACTTCATGCATGCCGGATTAATTCAAATTATGATCAGACCGTCTGTATCTAAGTTCGAAATTTGAGTTACCTCAAAAGATCTGAACGCTGTACATTACACCATTGCCTTCAAAATTATAAAACATAGGATACAAGATGAAAATTGAAAGCTTGTAATTTGTTCAGGCAGGTGGCCCCCGTTCCATGTAATTTTTGACAAATTTCAATATCTTGTACTGTGAGAGTACCAAGGAGCAACGCAATTTCACCCAAACAAAAAATTTATTATTGCTTCTCAATTGCCAAAGATATATGCATTTTTGACAATTTCAATATCTTGTCCATTTCTCAATTTAACCAAATTATACAAAATTTGAACCAATTTAACTCCAATTTTGAAGCCAGGAAACAGAGCCAGCTTCATCACAAAAGAGAACTCAGGAGCCAAGGAAACAACAAAAGAAACCTGAAGCTAAACCAGAAGCTTTGTCCAGTTTGAAACCAAGTATACACATGAGAAAAATAACGGAAAATGGAAAATAGGTGCAGAAACAAATCTTCGATCCCACAAGTCTAAAAGTTATAAAAAGAAATCGCCACTATTTGGGGATCCGTAAGATAAAAACTTTGAGAAGTGACAAATAAGTACTCCACTGATTCATTGAACTATTTACTAAATTTAAACTTAGCACGATAAAACAGTGTTGTAGTAACCAGTATAAAACAGCAAATTAGGAAGAAAAGGAGTTGTTGCATGGAGAGAAAATCCTTTGTTTCGTTAATAGTAAGCTACATTTTTGGCCCCCTTGAAATTTGTACATTGCCGTATGGCTCCTCCTGCACAACCTTTATGTAATTGCGAGTTGCAAGAACTGCATTCAAGCAAGATTGGTTAGTCTCTTTATTAGATCAGTAAAAGAAAATGCTACAAGAAAATATCATTTTTTTCTTTTTTTCTTTTTGAGTTTATTGGCAAATTACCCTGTTAGAGTGAGGCTATGGTACTATGCATAGCGCATATTGGTCTGTACTATGGATCAATATATCTATTTTCAAAGTCCAAACAATCAATCTAAACCGTTTAACATGGGTACTTGTAAACCAAATTTTACATTTTTTTAGAATTTCTTTACACTTATTTTAGATAGGTATTAAATCACTTGATCTGATGATTCTAGACCCCATTCAATAATAGGGATTTTCTACCTATCTAAACACATAGTAAAAAAATTCTAAAAAATGTAAAATTTAGTCTGCAAGTACATTTTCATATGGAAATAATATTCAACGGTTCAGATCGACTATCTAAACTTTAAAAACAAAAATATTGATCCATAGTACAGACCAATCTGTGTTATACATAGTACCATAGCCTCACTCTGATTCTTTAAGCTGGCTAAAACATTAATTATTTTTGCAAGTTACTTTTGCAAATGAATAAAAAAATTGGTGCTGGATGCAAACAGAAACATTGATAAAGTATTTGAACATAAAACATTTGGATAATTGCTTAAGAAAGGGGGCGGAAGGGGAATTACCACATGTCTGATAAAAAAACTTGGCAGCTCTTGAAGCATTCATCCCCTGAGCTAATTGACCAAGCGATTCATATTTAGGTGCCCCAGGAGTTTCGAAGTGTAATTTAAGTTGGCTGCATATAGTTGCATTAGTAAAAAGTCATCTCACTATAGATAAAATAGAAAATTTTCTCATGTATGCCTCAAGTATCCCAAAATACGGTATATATTCCTCTGTGAAACAAGTATTGTATAACCTCCCCCCCCCCCCAAACCCAAAAAATAACTCATCAGTACATCAGATGTACAAATCCTTTAATGAACAAAGAATGGACATATTTAACTGTCAATTTCACCACAAAAAATGTCCTAACTACCCTTTAATTCTTGTTGTATTTAGAGGTAGCATTATATTCCTATCTTTCAAAGTAAGATATGTCATATTGAAGATCTGTAGGGTGTGATTCTGTGTGAATGAAGTTTTCACAAGGAAGAAATAATTTGTTACAAATAAGAATTGCTTTACTTACGATTTGATTGCTAGAGTCATAGGGTCTACAGGAACATCGGAGCTTGTACCTTGGAGAGGAGTTTGAGTTGGGGTTGGCCCGGTTTCCATTAAGGGCTCTGACATAGAATTACATATTTCTTAGGACAACAATAATAAATTAGACAATGGATACAGCCTATATTTTCAATCAGAGTACTGAAACAATCCTACTTTTACACAAGCCTATGGTATGTTTATAAAAATATGCCACAATCAGGTAAGTTCATTCAGAGTAGATGTAGATGTGCTAATGCCAGATCATTTAGATGATACTGGCCATTGATTTATGTTTTCTTGGGGAAAGAATAAAAAATAAAACTATATTGAACTTAAAATTCTTTTTGGAGATCTTTTCTTTGTTCCTTCTCCTTTTATTTCTTTTTTATATTTTTTTAGTTTTATCTTTTTGGATGGGGCAGGGCACTGGTGTTGGTACCTGTTTCAGGGGTCGGGCCCTCCTCTGACACCCTCCGAATCTTGAAGGCAGCTACAAAAGGTTCCTCCTCCTCAACTGTCTCAAGATGGCTACCTCTTAAGGAGGATTGTTGCCTTCTTTTTGATCTGTTTCCACAATAGACACTTGTATTAAACCCTATGTGGCTTCTAAAGTTGCGCCATGTCTGTGTCCGAAATGTATTGTACCGTATCGAGTTGTTACATAAATTAGACCTAATTTATCATGCTTATAGAAAGTAATCCTCAGATCCACGTTTGACCAGGCATACTCATGTTAAATAGGTACCAGAACTGAATGGCTGTATTAACTTGAGATCTCTGATCAAAATCTTTCATAACAGAACTGAGCACCTTGATTCTCCTTACCTCCCAGTTGGAAGCATCTCAGATTCACCGACTGGTAGAGTGGGTCCAGAACCTAAGCTCTGAGCTGACCGGGATGATCCTGAATGTCCTGCCAACATGAAAATGAATATATTATGCAATCCATCATAAAAGTAACAAAACTAGCTGTCGGATTTTATAGCTTTGAATTGTGGTTTTCAGTTTTGGTTGAATATCAGATGGGGCTTGATTGGGCCAACAAGAAGTTTCTAGGAAAACCAAACTGTGGTAAATATGGGAATGAAGAGTCAGAGTGACATTGATTACAAAGTACATCCTGCGCACAATAGTGACACAGTAAATCTTGTGAATTTGAAGGAGGAAAATGAAACAAGAAAAATGTAATAAATAGAGGGAAGGATGACAATTACCCAGTTGAATTCTAGTAACTACCTGGACTAGATGGAGAAAAATGTCCACTATGCTGACCAGCATCAATGCCCAAGTCCTCTAGATCCTTCCTCATCCTTTCCACTGAGTCATCTGGGTTGTACTGCCCCCCATTATCTGGGAACATCTCAGGAGGCTTTGTTTTAAAATTGTGAAGTTAGAAAAGGTTCCAATGCTATATAGACTACTGAGCTGAAAATTAAAATGTAGACAGCTAAATAAAATGTTACAAATTCAGGAAGGTCTTGAGGATAGAATTCCTCCTCTGGAAAGTTCCTTGTGTTCTGTTGATGGTGAGCCTGTGGCAATGATTCCCCTTAAAAATTTAAAAGTCTTGCTGTTAGACTCACTATTATACACTGAAGGAAATAATCATTCTCCACATTTACTCATGCAAAAGCTTGTAAATCTATTCATATGATAACTTATGTGCTCTTTTTCATTAAAAAAAAAAGTTATGTTGCTCTGTGGCTTGTATCAGTCAATTTCACATAATTGTTCCGAAATTGAGGTGCTACTACTGGAAGTATACACACACACAAGAATATTACAAGTTCGAAGCAAGATACAAGCTAATAGCTTTTGCAGGATTCCAAATAAAAACTTCACATACAATATTTTCAGAACAAAATAAAAGCATTTACTTTTGGGAGACAAAAGGGGTATTCTCACTGCTTACCTTGAGTCAAATTTTCTTTTTCTGGCGACTTTGGCCGAGTACACTCCTGCCATAGATCCATGATGGGCTTTGGGAAATAAAAGCCAGGAGGAAAGTTTTCATACCCAGTAATGATTGCGACAGGAGGTACTTCCATCAACACAGTTAATTTTATAGGACTAGAAACCTGTACGTTTCACGTCGATGGTAATTTTTATATAATGAAAAAAAGAGTTAGCTTGACAACTATACATATAATAATAAAAAATGGAAACTTCAACAGTCTTTTTAATTTCTGGTAATGACAACCCCTATACAGTTCAGAAGATGAAAGAATTTTATCAATAATATTTCAATGTAGTTGACGATTCACAACAATAAGACCATACCTGATTGACTTTTCTTCTCTTGGTAACAATTTGAGATGTATCCTTAAGCCACGATTGATACACTGTACCAGATATCATGATTTGTTCATTGTCAATTCGAAGCCTTGGAACATTGTTTCTAGCCGCTCTCCTCTTCGGAGCCTTTTGCTTCTCTGCATTATCAACCTGTGTAATGTAAGAGAAAATTTTCAGGATAACTATGTTTTCAATGATTTTAGAATAATCTGAAAATCGGACGGTGAGAACCTTTTGGCGTTGCTCATCTTGCTGCTCAGGAGATCCACCTGTGTCAGAACAGAGGTGATGCACTAATTAATAATAGCTTTATGAATCAATCCATTAAATACAATGGACTTGAACCAAACTCAATGAAATTCTAACAAATTTGAGCCACTTTAGTTATGGCACCACATAGATCATATCAGTGATGTACGACCATTTAAAACGAAGCCCGTAAATGCACAACTTGCCATGCTTGTTTTTATGATTACCACTAACATTGAGGATTGGTAGTGTTGTCGAATGGCATGGCATCATCATGACAGGTAGGATCAGGGGGTTGAGAAGTAGAGGAGCGTATGGTGGTGTTGTGGACTTGCATGACATCATCATATCGAGGTGGTGATGGTATGATGTTGGGCATCTCTTGGTCAGGAGGTGTGGTTAAATCAACGTGTATTTCGTCTTCTCTCATGTCAAACCTATCAAAAAGCACCACATAAAAAAGGTCAGATCTGTAAATTTTGGCACCTGCCTAGATTTCCTTTTTATTTGTGCTACCTTTCAAAACGATCATAGTGAAAGGTTTCTGCAAAGACATAGTCTTTGTTGTCATCCAGAGTGATGTCCTCAGCTTGAGCTGCAAATCAAATTAGTATACTGAGATTTTTTATTATATTAACTTCTAATTTTAGAAAAAAGGGATATAGGAGAAAACAAACCTTGGTGATGATTCTCAGAGATATCATCATAATCATTGATTTCAATGTGCACATATTGCTCATCCAAACTATCCAATCTCTACATTCAAAACAAGCAAGAGACCATGTGTTGTTAGCTGGTTAACAAATATGACAAGAAAGTACCACAATTAAGGAACTTCTCACATGACAAAATGAACGTCTAAGCAACAATTTAACTAGTCTTTCTCAGACAATAGCTCAGCACCTACAGATTGGATGGGCATGTGTAGACATGCATGCATAGTTGCGTGGGCTATTAGTATTTTTACCTCAGCATGACCAAACCAACCGTGCCAATATATATGTTTTTTTTCACCTGTGAGGCATTTTATCGAACCCTTGTCGTGTCGATTCCATGGTACAAAATCAGACAACCTATAAGTCTTCAGAGAAGATCATGTTTATTACGATTGGCAGAAGCAGCAACCAGAGCCCGAAGAGAAAAGTACTGTCAAGGAGGTCCCCACAGAGATCCACCAGTTTCGTTGAGAAGCAGGCCCCTCTAATCGGTCAGATCTCTCCAACCGTAAACAACCAACTATTGTCTATTGACTGGGACCCGCATATCAGCGACCTAGCACAAAAGCTTCTGCACGCGCGAAAGGCCCCAAATTAAGAGACTGAACCCGTATCCTCTGCATTAACTCAAAAGAGAATTTTTGAGTTAATCAATCTCAACAGTCTAATTTTAAACGGAGCCAATCCGACTACTCCTGTAACATAGGGGGTCTTTCAATATTAGTGCAGATTTAGTCTGCACGAATCTTGAAACATATCGGACGGTTGAGATTGATTAACTCAAAAGGGAATTAATGCAGAGGATACGAATTCAAAGAGACGGGACTCGATACTCTAGTCATCGAATTCGCATCCTCTGAGATATCTCAAACTTTGCGTGACTTTAGAGAAAATTTTAACCGTTTAAATAGTTTTGCACGAATCTCAAAGTACAAATAATACTGGTCCCCTGCGCTATCCCCGAATAGGCACCGAACACGTTGTCCACGCAAAAATTGAGATATTTCAGAGGATACGCACTCTCCCTAGTCATCGCGGTACTAACACGTGTGAATAAAATAACACAGCGGGTATGCCACCAAAAGAAAACAGAAATTGTCCCCTGATATAGTTATTCACCAATTCGACGAAAACGCCCCTCGTACGGTTGGTCAGAAATGGTCAACTCACTGCCAATTGACCATATCAGGAGGGCTATTTTCGTCATGAGGCAAACAAAATGTCCTACAAGGAAATCATTACCATATGTTCCATTCTGGTAGCGGCGAACGAATCATCGGCGGCTGGCAGGGTGGGCTCCATCTCGGTATCCACGTTCCTTGGCCCAGGCAATGTAACTGATTCATACCTATAACGAGTAAAAGCTGTCAGATCACAATCCAACGGCCACCTTACTCGTAAAGCGAGCTGTGGCCGGTTGAAAAAGGACTCAGTACATGAATACATACACTGCAATAGATTTAAGAACTAAATATTACTTTATTAAATTATTATTGGATGAATGGAGTAACTCTTCTTGTATCCGTTGGACTTGGTTTCGAATGACGAACTCGAAACAAAACTGGTTTAACTTGATTGTTTTTGGGATTTACATTTTATTTACAATTTGTCCATTAATATCGTTTAATCTAGAATCTCTAGATGATCTATCATTTATAAAACAGTAAATACTAAATAACGTAACTAGTAGATACCTGGCCTTTGCTTTTCCTTTTGGGAGAACATTAGAATTCTTGACGGGCTTAGCTTTCCATACTTCATTGAGTTCGGCCTGAAATTAAAATAAATGTACGGAAGAGTTGGCAAAACAGAGAGAAAATATCGCACTGATAGGTATAATTAAGATAAAAATGAAAAAGGCGATCAGAAAGTCAGAAGGATTACCACAACACGGTTAATATCATCTGTGAAAGAAACGCAACGGATAAATGTCAGATTTCTATTCCGATCTCAATGAAAATAAATAAAATAGGTAAAACATTGGAAAAATGAAGAAAATTAGAGAGACAGAGACGAACCATAGAGGAGCTTCACCTTCCGCTCATAAACAATAACAACTCCACCTAGTCAAGGCGGGCATTAAGTGTGAGGAGAAACAATTACACAGAAGAAAACACTAATTTCAGATTTATTTGGAGTTTGAATGGTGTTTCTTACCCATAAGGATTCCAGAGAGCCTTAGAGCCATTGGCACTGAAGGGTTCAAAATCTCCTCACTGAAAATCAATAAAGAAATTCGAAATTCAAGTACAAAAGTGAATTGAATTGAACAGTTTTAAATCAATTTAGTTGCTCTTAACAGGAAGCTAAAAAAACAGAGGTGCGAACAAATAACAAAATGAAATAAAAGTGAAACAGAGAAAAGGGAAGAGAAGAAGAGATTAGGAAAAAAAAAAACCGCACCAGATCTGAATGATGTTGAGCTGGTTAAGCTTCCTCCTGTTTATCTTCGAGTGCAACGTTGCTGCCATCCTAAAAATCAGATTCAAACAATTCCAAGATATTACAAAAAAACTAGAATAAACTAGAAACAAAACATAAAGCTAGCTGAAACTAAATCAGAAAGAAACTAATTAAATAGATCAACCATATCTGGCCCAGTGGTGCTTTTCTCGCAAGGAGCTGATGCGAATAGAACATATCTAATCGAAACTAGCAAGCTTATCTTATAAAATCTCAATAAAGATGATCTGGTAGAGAACTAAATTATAGAAAGAGTTGAAGAGATGATTAGTGAAATAGCGGGAAAATGGAGAAGAGAGGCTTGTCAGAGAAGGACGCCTGACGCCGATCCTTTCTGAATGGGTGATTGCGACACCTAGTGCAACGGCATATTTATAGGTGACTGACGCCGATCTCTCGAGTGCGTATTCTCTGAGATACCTCATATTTTGCGTGACCAACGTGTCCGAAGCTTATTCGGGGATAGCTCAGGGGCCAGTTTTACTTAAGCTTTAAGATTCGTGTAGAACGTATTTGAACGGTGCTGATTTTCCAAAATGTCACGCAAAGTATGAGATATCTCAGAGGTTACGAATTCGTTTCTCGCCGGGTTAAAATGGGGATTTCACTTCTATAAATTTTCTTTTTGTTTTTTTAAGAAGAATATTTTCATAAAATTTGACCAGTGTACAGTACAGTATTTGGCGATAGTAACTTTGTAAGTAGCATTTTCAGATAAAGCCTCGCGAAATTTGTAATCTGAAATGTTGATAATATTGCGAATTATGTATTTAGAAACTCAGAATATTGGAAGACCTCTCAAAATTTGTACCTCGATTATCTGCTTTTAAACGGAATTTGGAGTTTGTAAAAGAACAGTTGTATCCATGTTTTATGGTAAAATTTATTTGAAATATTTGATAATATTAACCAAAGTAAGAGAAAAAAAATCTAAAATTGAAGATATGTTATCTATTATTTAAATAAAACTAAAAATAAAATAAAATTGAAGATGCGCTATCTATTATTTAAATGAGGAGGGTTCAAATACTTCCATTTTTTTTTATCATGTCTTCATTTTTAAAAATATTAATAACTCAAAATTTAAAAATTAAAAGTCATAATAATACTGTTGGATATGATTGACATCATTTTATTTATACACATGCAAAAAATTATGACATTTCAACTTTATTTTGGTTGTCATCAAGAGCTTGTAAAAATGTATTAATGTGAATAATTTCTAGACATTGATTTTCAACTTATTAATTCACATAAAAACACAATTAAAATGTGATAATTTCTTATAAGCACAGAAATAATATAGATCACATTTAACGGTTTTATTTTAACATTTATATTTTAAATTTTAAGTTATTAACGTTTTAAAAAAGAAGACATGATGGAAGTACAAAAAATAAAGGCATTTGAACCCTCCTCTATTTAAATAGTGTATATATTAAATTTAAGTTAATTTAAAAGTTGTTTGACTTTGTATTAAATTATTTAAATATTCAATGGTTGAGTTTCAAAAGTCGACCTATGAATGTTTTAACCATTTTCAAATCAGAAAAAATAATTTTTACCCTGTATTTAAAAGATAAACAACGTATTCACATCTTAGTTTTTTTAATATAAACAATTATGATAATGGAAATTATTTTATTCACAAACACATGTCAAAAATATTAAATTGATGTACCATAATATAGATACAGACTAGAACTATCGTTTGAGAATATAATACGTAACATCACAACAATTAACGCTTCCTAATTCCTATCCAATTTTTATTTTTTAGAAAACAACACAAGAAATTAATTGTTGCTGATAATTTTGGTAGGGTATATGTGCAAATTTCCATCCTAAATAAGGTCTAACAAAACATCAGCTTGCAGGAGAAGCAGTTGATTTCGTCAGACGTTGTTGCTGAGGAAATAAATCTGCTGTTATTCATAGGGATAACAGGACTCTGTTATTCCGATTTCAGCCGTTGATTTTTGTTGAGATCCACACATGAAAAATGCAATCTTTGAGATTCGTGTGTGGAAAATTTTGAATGGTTGAGATATGAATAACAGGGCCCTGTAATCCCTTCGAATAACAGCAGATTTATTTCCTGTTGGTGGCGCGCTTAGATAGGACAAAAACGAAAAGAATCAGGTCGTTATAATGAATACGAGGTGAAATCGTCAATTTTTACCATGCTTTTTTTTTTCGATTTGAGAATGTCTTACAATGTTAAATTAATAGAAGTATCGCACCTAGTATTCTAGTGAGCACCGACCATGTTTTTTTTTATAAAGATGAAATTTAACAGGAATTTTAGTTTGCAGCGTACCCGGGTTTCTGAGAATTCGTATTCAGAGTAGTACCGCAAAAGAGAATTTTTTAGAATGGTTTCCTTTTTAGTGGATCTGGTCTGTTCTTTTAACTTGGCACGAATTTTAAAGTTCAATAATACTGCCTCCTATTTTTTTCGAATCTCAAACCGTAAAGTGATGCGCATCCTCTGTAGTAATAGAGAGGATACGGATCCGGTTTCTGACAGGTGTTTATTTTAAACTAAATTTGGTGGTTCAATAAATATCAAATAATAAAGTTATTTTCATCAACTGTTCAGATATCATTAACAATATCTAATTGCTCCAAACAATATCTAAATTGTTAATTGCACTCTCTTATATGCTCCTTATGTATTTATATATTTTTCCGAAAATAATCTATATTTGATGAAGCAGATATTTGTGATTTTCTGTTTTATGGTTCTCTAGTCCCTAAACAGACTATATCTTTACAAAAAAGTTCATTGCATTTTGATATTTATCATATATCAGCACAAATAAACACTTTAGATCACTGAAACCAACGGCGCATTGTTAGGTAGAATAGTATCATAATTTCTAATTTTCAATTAAACCTATACTCAAGTACCCGCAAAAACTCTTTTATGTTCTTAAATTGAGGAAATTATAGAGCAATATTGCATCAAAGGTTGAAGTGGAGCACAGATAGGGCTGTCAAAAAAGCTCGTAGCTCGTAGCTCGTGGCTCGCTCGTGACTCACATCTGGCTCGATCGGTAACAGCTCGTTCGATAGTGGACCGAGCTGTTAACGAGCTGGCTCGCTAACAGCTCGGGCCAAAATTAACGAGATGAGCTAAGGCCTTAGCTCGCTCGCCAGCTCACGAGCTAGTTCGGCTAGGCATCAATTTGTGAATTTGTATGAATTTGTGTGTATTTTATACTGTCAAGCTTGGTCCAGCTTGGTTCAGCTCGGTCCAAAAAGGTTTGTAAAATTTATTTTCTTCTTAAAACAAGGTCTAACCAAACCCAGTGAGCCAGCTCGTGGCTCGTGAGCTGGTTTGTCACGAGTTTGAGCTGAGATTTTAGCTCGCGAGCTATTAACGAGCTAGCTCGCTAACAGCTCGGTCCAGAATTAACGAGCTGAGCTAAGGCCCGAGCCAGCTCATTTACAGCCCTAGACACAGATATATAGTCAATTTACGGCTCAATAATGTCAAAATATATTGTTAAGATAGTAGATAATTGATAGTAATTGTTGGACAAACATTTCAGTCGACCATAAATCGCCATCGATGAATCGATCAAGCATTACTAATTATCCTTGTACCAAATTAATATGTAGTCGTTAAAATTTAAATAAATAATAACCAGGGCAGGAGCCTTTGGAATTTAAGAAAGAGAATTGTCTGTGCCTTTCAATAACTTAAATTCCCTTCGATCGTTGGAGGTACATATTAGCACCGTAAATGTATGCTGTGTTGACCAAATATTGTAAGTTCAGGATGCCAACTAAACCAAATATAATTTTATACCTTCCTTGTTGAATCTCTTGATGTATCTTTTAAGATCCGTCCTTTTTGTTTAAAATAGATTGAAGTTTTGGACTGAACCAATTTTAGAAATCGTTTTGGGCACTTGATAAAGACGATAGTTAAATCATTTGTTCAAAATCCTACGAAAGACTTCCTACAAAAATTAGAATTTTCCATAGATGAACTCTTGACCACTGAAAGAGCAATAAAAACAAAAGTCAAAAGGCAGGAGTAAAAAAAGGAGTTTTGGCCTCAGGAACTTTAGAACAAATTGATGCTATTTACATCTTCAAAAGACAGGAGTAGAAAAAGGAAGGACAGATATTCGACAATCAAACTTTTTTTCTTTATTTTTTCTCTTTTAATCTTCTATAAGACCTATCTATTTAGCAACTGAGAAACTACACCTACATACCAATAAAGTGAGCAGAACATATCAAAGTTGAAATTTTGGGTCGGTAACATGAAAACATTCTGGGGATGCAGGACGTGAGAAAATGTTGTAGTTCATGAACATCTCTAAATCTGGAATGCTAGGCTGATTGCTGGTTGCATTGGGAAGCAGAATACCTGAAAAGAAACCAAAAACAATACAATACAATACATGTTTCAATTAATTGCTCAAAAGCTAGTTATGTTATAAACATGATTGGTGCACAATGTAATGACCGGTACATTCAGAAGATGCTTGTACCAGCTCTGACAAACATCATGTAAAAAGCCAATACTAAAAGCAATTTATCGATTTAAACTAGTAAAATGTAAGAAAAAGTTATTGAAATCATAGATGAGAAACCTGAATTAGGGGCAACTCCAAAACTGGACATGGCAAACATGCTGTGCATTGTGCTCAAACTGTCATTTACTGGGTTAGATATGGGATGCACAATACCAGCAGCAAGACTAAGTGGTATCCAGTCATCCTGATGAGTACCACCTTGCATAGACATATCTCTACCAAGGCCGGGGTTAGAAAAATTCTCCTGATTAGGGATGAAATTGCATAGTGCCCTTACATCAGTATATCTTCCATCTTCCAAAATGACCTCCTTGACCACACATGGGGGAGAAATTAGGTTGGACACATTACCCGTGAAATTGGGGTTAAATTGGGGATCTGGCTGGAACCAGGAACAGGAACCAGATCCAACAAGTAATTTTGGGTTTTCTACAAACCTGGTTTCACTGATATTTTTACCCGTGCTTAGGCCTCCATTGCTAACAGAAATAAGAGAGCCTTCATATTTTGCTGGCTTGTTGACTTCTAGATTGATCTTGTCAAGCTTGAGGTTAGGATTTAAGTTTGGATCAGAAATGGAATCATTAGGTGAATGCCAAGGGAATTTAGATCCATTCAGACCATTTTTGGCCTTAAGGCGCCATGAACCATCTAAATTGACTTCTATTTCGATCAATTCCTCATCAAGCAAAGACAGCTGTTTTAGAAAAAAAAGAATGGAAAACAGATAACTTATTAGCATTCAATGTACCTGATATATAGGGGCAAATAAGTGGATAGGATATGTATGAACTATAAACATACCATAGAAGTAATCTTAGTGAAGTATGGGTCGATTATTAGGTTTTCCAGCGAGTAATTTTTTAGGCAAATTGGGCACTGCCACTGCAATTATATCCCAATATAAAATATAATCAAATTACACAAACTTGCTGGACAATGATGGATAGATGTTGGTGGACTAAGAACAAAGTATAACCAACAATAAAGCTTGTCTGGAAGCAAAAATCTCTATACAGGTCATGGCTATACAATAACTATTGGCTAAATATCTTATTAGTAACTAAAATGTCAAGAATACAAAAGTCCTTATAAGACCAGGAATAATACAGATCAAATCTAAAAAAAAAGGAATTTTATTTCCTTCGTATTTTGTTTTTTTTCTAGAAGTGGAGAGAGATGGAGGGCAAACCTTGCGGGCCTGTTGATTAAGATGGACAAAGGTGTAAAGATCAAAGCACCCTATGTGCACACATTGCTGGAACCTGGCTGCCACCTTTATTCTTGACCCACTTATCTACTTATATTTAAATATTTATGCATAGAGTCAAGAAAAGAATAAAAGTGTAGAAATTCTCTCGTTCAATCCTTAAATGTGCAAGTACTTACAGGGCAACGGAGATTGACTGTGACGCAATCATCTACTATCTCAAAATCACTATCAGTACTTCCACTTTTTGTACCATATCCACCTATGCACCGGCGGACCCTAGCTAAGGCATCTTGAAGGGACTCCTCATTTACTTTGTTGTCATGAATCATATTTAGAACCTACAAATAAAAATAGTTAGAGCAGATACTATATTAAGCCTTCTCTCCAGAAGCATATTCGTCTGGGTACACAGTTATATTTCACTTCCTAACATATTCCTTGTAGTCTAAACAAGATAACTCTGTAGTCTCTGCTAAACTATTCATTTCTAGTTGCAAAGCTTTCCAAGCCTGCAAAGTTTTCCTTTATATATCAAAAGACTAAAATATCCCTCTATAGTATAATGATGGTATATTTTTTAGGAACTATACTCACACTTCTTTTTTACAATGTATTCCCTCTCAGTAGCCACATGTCCTTTCTCTTTACAAATACTATCTTTTGGCTCTTCAAAGTACAATTTTCTTAAAAAAGACATTGTATTATTTTCCTATAAATAGTAATTCATCAATACAATAAATTAATTTGTAGAGAGAATCCATTACAAGACAAGATACCTGAAGTCATAAGCAGACAAATACCTGGTCAATTTTTCGCCTCTTTGCAATACGTATTCCAAAGCAGAAGGAACGTGTATCATTCCATGCTAGAGTTATTTTGTTCAACCCCTCCTTGCAGTATGTTTTTATCTGAATATAACAATTATTTCATTTCAAAATAATAAATTCCTCCTTGTAAATCAAGTAAATGATACTCCTTATAATATAAGAACACAATTATGTTCCCGGACCTTAAATGTTAGATAATTTCCAGCTCTTATAAGGGAATAATTCACATAGCTTTTTCATACAATATTTCTATAGGCTAAATATCCATGAGACCATTGAATAAACCAAATCGACTTTCAAGCTTAAACTTTTTGTAGGGATATTTTCTACAATATGTTGACCCTACAGAAGGAAGTACAATCTATCATTTTAATTTTCTCGTGATAATATTTAACCCTCATTATTGAAAAAAAATATTCACTAACCAGAGGACCATCATCTCGGCTGTTGGTCCCCAAAAGCTGTGAAGAAGGTCTATTAAACACTCCCAATTTCTTTCCTATTTTCAGAGTACAGAATCAACAGATGGAATTGAAAGAAATAGCATAAACTAAAAGAAATATTCAACTGGGGGGGGGGGGGGGGGGGGGGGTGGTTA
This sequence comes from Carex arenaria, assembly GCA_964058825.1. Classification (NCBI taxonomy): domain Eukaryota; kingdom Viridiplantae; phylum Streptophyta; class Magnoliopsida; order Poales; family Cyperaceae; genus Carex; species Carex arenaria. The sequence goes on along the minus strand of CAXKVW010000296.1, from coordinate 341,875 downwards.
AGAGAGACCATTTATATAAAAATCAGAATCAAGAGGCCAATGCATTCTAAACTGTACTTTATCATTCATGAGCATACTCCAAGCCTATTTCAAAAAAAAGGAAACAAACAAACATCAAATGTCACACTGCTGCAAAATTTCTCAAATAAATAGAGGTACTGTACAGTAGTAATTCAAGCTTGCAGAAAAATTACACCCAGCGCTATATGGGGGAGAGGGGCAATTAATATTGTGCATAAAGTTTGATCATAAAAAAAGATTTGCTCATGGCCATGCTGGTTCAGATAAATAGTACATAAAGACTTACCTGAAGCTCATATTCAGTGGATTGGAGAAGTTTCATGTGTAGATTAGAAAGTACAAAAGTTTTCTCCACACAGAGCGCTGGGCTTGAACTGAATTAGAAAAGAAAGTCAAGAAAAAATAAAAAGGAAAAGTGATAAGGAAAAAAATAAACAAATAGCTTACCCATCTGAGGCAACAAGAGAAGGTACCAGCTTCACTGGAAGTAATGGATATGCCCTTGACACCCAAAATCTGTGACAATAAAAACCAAAAACTTTTGGTTAAAATGAAAACATATCAAGAGAACAGAATAATCAGGCCTAAATCAACTAAAAGTCAATGAGAAGTATGAAACTAATAATCTATCACAAAAATAGTTTGTGGTACTTGCAGAGAAATGTTTACTTGTTAAATAAAACACTAAAACTTTTGGAAATATGAAATTGAGGAAAAAAGTTGAAAACTTACGGGTCAGCCCGTTGAATACGGCAAATCTCGCATAAAAATCGAGTCGGCATATTAAACTGTCCATCAACTGGATCTGATACAATCACACATCCAGCATGCTGCCATATCTGACATCTGCGATCTTCACACTGGAATATATTATAATTACACTTCTCTTAAAAGGAAAATTAATAGAAGTAAAACAGCAATAGAATGGTTCACTGAACCAGCAATTCCGTGGTACTGGGATTTGCAGCAAATTGGAGTAGTAGTTAGTGTGTGCGGGTACTTTCATATGGTGCCCATTTTATTTAAAAAAGACTCAGAAATAAAAAAAATAAACTCACGGTGAAAGAAGTAGAATATTGGGGTTAATTATATTAAGTATTAACCATCATTTCAATCCGAAGCATATACACCCACCAATGAACAGCAGGTAATGTAATCAGATTTGTCACTGGTAGGTTCTTTTTGCAGATTCTATCAAACCCATTCTTATGGTGGATGAAACTTCAGTCAACTGATACCAAAATGTAAGAAATCTCAGTGATAGAGGAAAATGCAACCTGAATAATCGGATCAAGAGGTAAAGAGCTGCCACATATGCACCTAAACCTGTGCCCTTCCTTCTTTTGTACCACAGTAACAAGATCAGACCTTTTAACTGCTACCGGTTTAGTTACTTGTGCCATAGCTGGAGTAATTTCTTGTCTACGGATCACCCTTTTCCTTTGCTTGATGTTTCTGAAAGAAGAGTAGTATATGATACATATTGCCATCTAAAAGAATATGGCATACAAACTGTATAAAATAGCCTTCATGAACATGTAATCCATCAACTTAATATTATAACAGTACAATTAGTTTACTATAGGATTACATACAGAACGACCTAACAAGTGCATAACTGTTGCATGAATTTTAATGGTCAGATGATATGCTACGACTGGTCCTGCAACCTCTTAAGCTTAATCACAGAGTATCAAGTGGCTGCTTAAAGACAAAGATTATGTGGGTTGCACCATACAACGGTTTTACTACCATTAATTTTGAAACATGCCCCTAGTTCAGGAATCAGGAATCTGTTGCAAAGAAAAAATAAACAGAGAGAAAAGTCTGCTTCTTGTCCCTGAACTATTGCACTTAAATCATGAAAAGCTTTTTTGGTTCCATCAAACCCCTCCTGTTAAAGAAGATGATGTCCAACTACATCAGCACCATGTCATCAAAATGGCGCCACTCAAGCGCCAGATCCAGTACTTAGCCACTATCGTAGTAGAGCATCATTGCCACATATGCATATAATCATGCCGGTGTAACATTACTTATTTCTAATGTGCAGGACTTCATTGAACCAAGAAGAGTTCTGGGGGGCCAATTGAACCAAAAAAAGAGAAGCTCAAGGGCTCAATTAAACAAAGTCCCCTAGTTTAAGAGCAAAAGGCAGTCTTTCCATAATAAGAAATGCATGTAAAGAAGATTACCTAAAAGCACAGTCAATACACCTTACAATTTCTTCTTTTCTTATAGGATTCGTATCTGTTACAGCACAAAATGGATTTGGAGTAAAAATATGAATTGTCATTGTTTTGCATGGAGAATCAGATATAATCAATAATGTTTACCTTTGTTCTCATTCAGTGCTGCTAAAATCCGATCGGTAAGCTCCTACAATGCAACAAAAAAGTAAATATTATAATAATTGAATATGGAGTATATCAAACAGATAGTACATAAAAGAAAATGATCAGGAAAAAAGATTATCATATCAAAACAAGCGATATCTGCACTTTAAGAAACAACTCACTCCAAATTTGTTTGGAATTAAGCTACAATAAGGCTTAGTGTACTCCAAATTGATGCTTGGAAGATAAAACCAAAACTCAAAACTGACTTAAATTCTAGGTATCGTTCTTATTCCTGGCAGATTCCCCAAAAAAGCAAGATTTCAAAGATGAGACGGATAATCACATAAAAAAGGGTTACTCATATTGCAACTAAACAACCTTGATCTTGTGTTATATTCCTGTTTTTTTCTGGATTAACCTAGTTTAGCCCTTATTCCCAACTTATCCCAAAAAGAACATTGAAAAGATGAGAAGAGATATAGCGTCAAAATGAAGGACAAGTGAAATGTTAGCTTACATGGAACTTTTCTAGGCCTAAATCCCAGCATTTCCTTTTCATGAGCTTAAGCAAAACGTATTGAACTTAATTCCTGCCTCAATTCAAAACCAACTCCAAAAATTGAGAAAAATAGATGGCTCCATACCTGCTTCTTTCCAGTTTTGCGCAATCCAATTTGGGCTAATAGACTTTGCAAATCCCTTACAGTGAAACGTAGCAACTTTTCCTGTATTTTCAATTAGCCAAAAATTTCCATCAAAATTTTGGTAATATGACAAAAGGAGAATAAATGTAACATAGATCAGAGTTTATCTCAGCCCCAATTTATCTATAGGAATGTAACCAAACACAAATCCAACATTTAAGAGACAGAGCAATCAGCCCATAAAATATATACATTTTGGTCTTTCATATTGAAGGAATGAAGGTAAAACATTTTCCTCAAAAAACAACTCCAAACAAGTGTACAAGAAGTAATTTAAAACAAAAAATAAATGCAGACTACATTGTGAATATCATAAAGATATATTGCTCAGGAATTGCGGCAACAAGTAATTGAGAAAAAACTTCAGTAGTGCACGAGTTGAACAGTTTTGAATCATATTTGGTTCTTAGTGGTATTGCCAAATACGTTTTGAGCTAAATATTCAAGAAACAGAGTAACAACCATTTAGAGAGACTTCTATTAAGTCTAAGAGAGACAGAGAAATAAGAACGAGTAGTAAATCAGCACACAGGTTATATATTGGGGAAATTGCACTTTGCCTACATGGGAATCACTATACCTGTTAATCTTGGCAATTTTCATGATTTTCTTGAGAAAATATGTTATGATATTTTAGGAATGTGATCTATTAAACCTTGCATGATTATAAGTTAGAAACATTTCAGGATGACACAGATTTCGAAAATTCTTTTTGAGGATTGTTCTTTAAAATCCATTAGGATTCGTAAAGTGAAAAATATTTATGTTTATCAACAAAATGTAGACCAATAGCATAGCGTTTACATCTCATTTCCGAGAGAAGGTTTCCTCAAATAGATGTAAACCCTTGCTTATTGTCACCCAAAAAATTGTGGATTCTTACTCTTAAACCCCCTAATTTTCAAGAAAATTACGTACTGGATATCGTAATTCTGTACTCAAAAGAAAGATAAAGAAAAAGCGAAAACACACACGAAAAATATAGAGAAGGTACTGAGCACAATTTTGCGAGATAAATATTCGAAAATGCGAGGTCATGCCTGACATATGGTAAAGTATCAACGCCTGGACAGACGAGGAGAGAGTACCTGACATCCTAAGACTGCATCCATATTTTCTCTTTAGCCCCCAAAATTCTGACAAAATTAAGAGGCTTAATTTGGGGGTAGAAAAGAGGTAGGATGGCGAAGGAGGAAGAGGGGGAGAGACTGAAGTGGAAATAGAGGGAGCTGAGAAGTGTGATAGAGACGGAGAGAGGAAACTTGTGAGAGCAAGACGAGAGATGAGGGCAAATAAGTAAGCCACTGTAGCAATATAAGCCTCGATTTTGAGTTGGGCCCACGACTATCCAACGCTCAAGCAGCTGGGGTCCGATGCATATAGAAGGTGCCTCCGTTTTCTTCTTCTTTTCATTATTTTTCCGATTTTATTTGTTATTTTTTGGGTTATGAATCAATAAAAAGTAAGAGGTGTAGTTTATACAAAAGGTGAAAAGGTGGAGTTTAGTTTTTTGGTTAGAGGTGTAATTAATTAATACAATACGGAAGGTAAAAAGTAAGATGAGTAGTTTATAGAAGGTGAAGAGGTGGAGTTCATTCTTTATTATTTTGGGCCGTGTGGCATGAATGCCACGTTGAGTCCTTTTTTTAATTAGAAGTTAATCACTTTTATAAAATACTCTTAAATTTTCAATTTTTTTGAATAAATTCAAAATAAATACAAAAAATAATTAAAACTACCGGATGTTATAATTTTTTCATCGTTTAAAAGAAATTTACCTTCAAAATTCAAACAGATGGTATTCAAATTGAACTAGACATAATAAACGGTAATGATATTTATTCATAAAATAATTTCAAACCGCCTTTTAAAATTTACTAATATAAAGAATTTTACCTTCAAAATTTAAATTATTTCAAACCGCCTTTTAAATTATTTCCTTAAAATGATATTTTTCACGGCAATACTAATTTCAGCCGTTATTCCTTTGACAATTTGAAATCATATTTTTCGACTACAATTTACTCTATTTCAATTTTTATGACCCTTTTAATATTTTGATATATTACTAGCAACATTTTCCATTGTTTTACATCCTTGCCAATTTGTGAAATCTATTACAACACACACGGTTGCTAAATTAGTAATTAATTTACATCCTTACAAGATTTTTAACTGTTCAACACGATCACAATGATTTACAATTGAAATTGTATAGTCCAACAACACAATTAGAAATTTTAAAAAATCTAAGAGGCAATTTTATGTGCAGACGAACCGAATTTTTTATTAATACCATTTAAAAAAAAAATCAAATTATCACTGAAATTGGAGAATTTCAAAAATACTAGGGCTGCCAATTCAATCTGTGGCCCCCCTATTAAAGCGGCCATATATTGAATTGGCTGCCCTAGAACTATAATTTGTGATCTTTAATTTATTTATTTTGGAATTATGGTATAAATAAATTCGGGCAGACGAATGCATCCAATTTTTTTTTTTTTTTGATAACCAGGTAGAAGCTACCAGGAGTACAAATAAAAGATATGTTTACAACTCCAAAATTAAATCCTAAAACACACACAACAACAACTCAAATTTCAAAATCAAACAATAAACTACACACCAACTCTCTTACAGCATCTTAACCACATCTCTGTTTCCTCTCTAATCTCCTTTGCCAGTAACCATGCCGGCTTTGTCTTTCGTCCAAAAATCATAGCATTTCGCTGCTTCCACACTCCCCAGAGAACTCCAATAATCCTTGTAAGCCATATCCGCTTAGACTCCTTCACTGTAAGTCTGTACCTACTCCATGATTCATCCCATGTAGAGTCCAGTGATGTACCGACCTGTACCAGCTGCTGCCCCATATTGGACCATACCTGTACTGCATATGTGCATTGAAAGAACAAGTGAAAAATCGACTCCAAAACACAATCCGAACACAAAACACACTTCGGTTCACAATGAAGGCCTCTTCGTAGCATAACTTCATGTGTAAGTATCTTCCCATGCATAAGCATACATGCAAAGAACTTAACTTTGGATGGTGCAGAGCTTCGCCATAAACTAGCATATTTCCATTGCTCCCTGCCACTCGTTAGAATAGCCTTGTATACAGAAGAAGAAGTATAAGAGCCGCTGCTATCCCACTTCCAAATCAAAACATCTTCTGTATCGTTAAAATCCGGAATTTCATCCATTGTATGTGGTAAAATTATAGGCCAACGAGTAATCATCTCTCTTACTGACACTGTCTGTTTAATCGGCCTAGATTTGCCGTCTTTGATTGCTCTCAAAGGTGGAGGTCCCCAAGCATCATACCAGTTGGAAACCAATTTGCCATTACCAATTTTCCAAATTGCACAGCAATGAAATAGAGGCTTAAGCTTTATTAACTGTTGCCAAAAAAAGGAACCATTTGCCATCCAAACCGCAGGTCCTGAGCTAGCATGTAACCCTCTTATCGGTGTAGCAATAATTGACCAAAGATTATGCTTCTCAGAATACAATTTCCACCACCATCGCAACAGGAGCGATATATTTCTAACAGCCAAATTCGGGACACCCAAGCCTCCATATTTGGTGGGCATGTAGCAAGTTTCCCAATTTAAGAGATGAACTCCTTGACCTTGACCTTCTGTTTTTCGCCATAAAAAATTCCGACACATTTGCTCAATTCGAACAATTACCCACTTCGGGATAAGAAGAGTCGTCATTAGATAAATTGGAACACTAGTCAGAACTGACTTAATCAGTTGAATCCTTCCACCCCTAGATAGAATCTTTCCTTGCCAACCCTCAATTCGTGATCTGACCTTTTCCAACAGAGGGATATAATCTTGCCTACCCGGTTTAGTGATACTTAGCGGCATGCCAAGATATTGCATAGGCATAGCAGCTTGTGAGCATCCCATTACTACAGCAACTCTTCGAACTTGGCGCCGGGTCAGATTTATGGGAAAGAAAGAACTCTTATCATAATTGATGTGTAAACCCGAGATTTGAGCAAAGAGGCGTAGTGTCAATTTGAGGGTAACCAAGGTCACTGTGTCAGCACAAGCGACAATTGCAGTGTCATCTGCATATTGAAATGATAGAATAGGTGTTGTAACCTCCCTGGAGAGTGTTTTAGAGAGCAAGTTACTTGACTTTTGCAACATTTTTTGTAGAACATCAACAGCCAAGATAAACAACAGCAGTGACAAAGGGTCACCCTGTCGCAGACCCTGCTCGTGCTTGAAAAATTCTGATGTCTGGCCATTAAGTACTATCCAAGAAGTAGATGTTGTAAGGAGAGCTCGAATCCATCCCAACCACCTTACCGGGAACCCTCTAATTTCCAACACACGAAATAGAAAATCCCAACTAATAGAATCAAAAACCTTGGCGAAATCAACCTTCAAGAAGATGGATTTTTCTTTTTCATGAGACAAGTGTTGCAAAACTTCTCGTAATGCCACAAAATTTTCAGAAATTTGGCGACCTTTCACAAAGGCAGTCTGGCTAATCGAGATTAAATTTGGTAAGAAAATCGATAATCTGGAAGCTAAAAGCTTAGAGATTATTTTTGGGATAAGGCTAATAATGCTTATAGGCCTAAAATCACTGAGCTTCACTGCCTCATCCTTCTTAGGAATCATTACTATGTTTGCTGAATTTAAAGCCTCAATGCTTAATGTTCCCTCATAAAAACCTTGTAACAGCTCCACAACATTCCCCTTAATGTCGGCCCAATAAACTTTTGTAAATTCATTAGGCAGTCCATCCGGCCCTGATGCTCGATTGTTAGCCAAACTGAAAACCGTCTCCTGTATTTCCTTTTCAGTAAATGGTGCCTGTAACGAACTCAAATCAATCATATCCTCATAAAGCACTGCTAGGTTAAAATGCTGCACCTCTTTCCGAATTCCCAAAATGCCCTTCATGTGGTTAAAGAAAGCTTGTTGTATAGCTTCTTCCTCTGTTGTGCAAACCCCTCCCACCTCAAGCGATAAAACCTTATTCCTTCTTAATCGTGATGAAGCATAGGCATGAAAAAAATTGGTATTATTATCTCCTTCTGCTAGCCATCGGCACCTAGCCCTTTGAGCCCACCGTTCTTCAATGAGAGTGGATAAGTAATATACATTCTCCCTGCACCCCTGTCTAAATTGAAATTCTGAAGGGTTGAGGTGCCTCATTTCTTCTAATCGATCAAGAGCAGCAATGTGTTTCTTACAGACTTGAAGCTCCTGCTCAATTCTACCAAGGTACTGTGAATGCCACCTTCTAAGTTGGTTTTGCATGGTGTTGATTTTATTCAGCAAAGTAGAATCACTTAATGGGCTTAGAGCTTCTCCCCATGTTTGCTGCACCATTCTTTTAACCTCCTGATATCTCATCCAATTCTTCTCAAACCGGCATTGTTTGGAAACCGACTCCATTTGCTTAAAGGTTAATAGAAGAGGTGCATGATCTGACACCACAACCTCAAGAGCTGTAAGGAAAATATTCGGGTAGAAATCAGACCATTCTCCCGATAAGAGAACACGGTCCAGCCTTGAGAAAGTAGGCATCGGACGCTTATTCGACCATGTAAAAGTTATGTTCTTCAAGGGCACATCCAGCAAGGCAAGGTCTGAGATTAGATCATTAAAATGGCTCATTAGACCAAAACCTCGCATGTCACCAGAGCGATCAACCAACCACCTTACTAAGTTAAAATCTCCAAGCAAGATCCAAGGGTCAGTAACAAGTGAGGTGAAGGTTCTTAATTCCTCAATGAATAATAATTTCTCATTGTCAGAAGAAGAAGGCCCATACACATTAGTCACCAAAAACTTCAGACCTGAATTTTGCTGTTGCAATAGCGCCGTTACCGTATGGGCCGTTGTCCATGAATTAATTAGATTGTAAGATTTTTTCCAAGCCAATAACAACCCACCAGAGGAGCCTATTGCCAACTTGTAGCAGCAATGGCGTTGGAAACAAGTAGGGAGGACAGAAGAGACAGAGAGGTAATCAAAACTACTCCATTTCGTTTCTTGCAAACACACAACATCACATCGAGAAGATCTGATAATATTTCGAACAACAAGGCACTTCTCCAAATTTCCCAAACCCCTACAATTCCAAGACATGATTTTTGTTTTTTTGTATATCATAGATAACAAATAAGAACACTTCAATACATTCCCGAGAGAAGAGCTTCACTCAAAATCCGACCACAATTCATCAGCAGAATCAGGGTCGAAATCAGTCAGGTGTTCACCTTGGTCTTCTTCATTCTGAAACAATTGCTCCTCTGTCATGCTTCCTTGCAAATTTAAATCAGTTCTTTCTTGTGGAACTCCACTAGGCCCTTCATTCGGATCTGCACTAGACCCCTCCTTTGAGATTTCAACTATTTTGGGCTCCTCCAAAATAATCAAGGCCCTCTCCTCATTATCCTGTTGCAAAGTCTGTTGGACCTGCTGAGCTTGAAAGCCCAATTCACTAGCAAGTTTAGAGCAAAAATCATATGACACTTGGACCTCCACAAGTCCATCTAAATTGGACACCAATCGGGCCTGCTTTTGGGCTTTTTTTGTTTTGGCCCGACTTTCCCTCATTTGCTCCTGATGCATCCAATTTTTCAGAATTGTAAAATCCCAGCATGATTTTGCTTATGATTTGAAAATTGGAGTACTGGCTTTTTTAGTCAATTTTTTCCGAGGTTTTTTTTTTCTTCAAGATTAATCTAGATATAATTCTATCTAATTTAATGATAATCTAAATTGATCTAGATATAATTGTATATAGGATAATGATTTCAGAACCGACTCCACTGCTCTCCAAATAGGAGAGCATAAATCTGTTATTCTAATTTCAGCCGTTGAATTTTTTCATGCACCAATTTCAACACAGATGAACGGCTGAGATTGGAATAGTAGGGCCCTGCTCTCCTATTTGGAGAGCAGAGGGGTCGGATCCAATGATTTCTTCCGTAAAAATCGTTTGCATTTTGTTCAGTACATAATTCTTCTTTTTTCGCCTGAAAAAGGACGAATTGGCTACATTTCGATTTTTTATTAATGCCCTCAATGTAAAAAAAATACAAATATGTTCTCTGATTTTACAAATTTCAAGAAATATTCCGACTACCCCATAATGGAGCGGTCTTACTTTCATAGACGACTATCACACAGTACCACATTCAAATAACCTAAGGTAACATAATATTTCTGTTTAAATCCCAACTGTCTGATTCAAAGGAAACAAATCTGCTGCGATTCTAAAGGGATAGCAGGATCCTGCTTTTCCATATCTAACATTTACTTTTTTAGAATACACGGATCTCTAAAGAAACTGATTTTCATGCACAAATCTAAAAAAAAATTAAGGGTTAGATATGAAAAAGCAGAGTCTTACAATCTCTTAAGAATCGCAGCAGATTTAATCCTTATGAATATAAAAAAGACTTTGTGCATTCCACCTTAGAGCGAATTGACCGAATTATAATCGGACGGTCCGCTAAACAATAATATTTTGTTACGATATAGATTCAATCCAAATACCCGTTTTACGAATTAATATCATGTGAGGTAACAATTTTTTTGATTTTATATCTGAACCGTTCGATCTGTATTGATACAATATTAAAAGGGCCATATGTGGCCGGATTGGCCTGAATTCTGATCAGATGGTCCGGATTTAAACACAAATATTCTATTACCTCATAGGATATGGACTCCCGTTTTAGAGCTTCGAACAATTGAAAATTCCAGAAACAAATATACAGGCCGATGCCTGATATGCTCAAGAAAAAGCCCATAATTACGATCTCTCTTACTTCTTTCTCCAGTCCATAATCCCAGGCCCATTTCTGAAAACCTTCATCGTTTACACTTTTCTCTCGGTGCTCCCTAATTGGAGTAATACTGTAGTCGTATCTCTCAGCCGCCGTCTCCCGTCGGCTCACTTCCCCGGCGATTTGATCTCTCCGCCACGAATCGTGGAGTTATTGATGGTCAGAAGGCGTTAAAGATACACCTCCTGTTGCTCTCTCTTTCTCATCTCTCTATCTCTCTACGTGCGAAATGGTCAGTGCTTGTTTTCTTTCGTTATTTTTTCATATTTTTTTTTTCGATTTGAATTGTCGTTTCGCAAGCTTAATTTGATATTTTAGCAAGAAATTCCAAATGAAACGCGAATAATCACCAGTTCAGCACTGATTTTATTCTGTAGACATTTTCTAAACTCTTTGTTTTTTTTTCTTTTTTCATTTTAATTTCCTCCCTGGATTTAAATATTACAACGTCAGATTAACGGTGTATTTTATTAGTAAACCCCAAATTAGCACATAAGGGAACCCAATTAATTTTTTTGAAAAACCACTATAGAGGCCTTGGTACTAATTAAGTTGCAAAATTTCTGATTAACGGCTCCAGCGATTCCCTTCATTTAATTTACTCATTTTAACTGTAATATCAGGCAACACCATTTATCGCCGGATTGGCTGTGGCAGCGGCTGCTCTGGCAGGCCGGTATGGGGTCCATGCATGGAATGCATACAAGACCAGGCCTGTCGTACCACGCATGCGCAAATTCTATGAAGGTGGTTTCCAGCAATCGATGAATAAGAGGGAGGCTGCTATGATTTTAGGCGTCAGGTACATAACATTTCTCATTGCATTTTATGATCGTTCTGTGTCCACATAGAGTTTAGTGGGAATTGTGATGCCTTTGTAGTTTGTACCAGTCATGACTCATGACTCATGATTGTAACCTTTTGTTCATGTAATGGAGTATGGACTGGTGGGTTGTTGTGGAATTAATGTACCTGATAGGTTTGTGGTTGTGGATGATATCCTTTTGTGAAAATCTTTTTGTTTGCATCATGGATTATGGTTCATTTAAGTTTTGGATTCCCGTTGAGAGAGAAGCAGTTAAGAAAAGATTTGGCGCAGTTAAGTTATCCTTGCTGTAGAAGTTGATTGCATGTTCTTGGATCTGTGCATCAAATTCAGTTGAAGTAAACAAAACAAAACAAAAAAAAAAAAAAAAAAAAAAAAAAAAACTAGGCTAGATTGAATTGTATATGAAAGGGAATGCACATGGTAGTCTTGCTAGAGTCTAAACAAAAACAAGCATTAATTTAAAATTTTCGCACTTCTGAGAATTTGTTCCTCTGTATACACATATGTAGAAATTCAACTTTTTTGTGTTTTACTCTTAAATATATTTGAACAGGGAAAATGCCCCTGTTGACAAGGTTAAAGAAGCCCATAAGAAGGTTATGGTGGCAAACCATCCCGATGCCGGAGGTAGCCACTACTTAGCCTCCAAAATAAACGAGGCAAAGGATGTACTATTAGGGAAAACAAAAGGTGGCGGCTCAGCATTTTAACAGTTCTACTCGTGCTGATGTGGTTTTAGTTGATGACGTGTCATGCATATTGGATTACCAATACAAATTGGAATTTTGAAGTTTAATTTGTTTTATCAAGTTCGGTTAACTTTCTAGTTGCCTCTAGTCATGATGTTTTCCGATTTTGGAATTTAGGTCTTAAATTTTAGTGCAAACATTGATTGCGATGCTGATGCGGCACCATGCTGTGCCAACATGCCATACACATTAGCCTTCGAAGTGTCACAGCATTATCAAAAACATAATAAAGCAACAAATTACCTTTTATCTTGTGAAAAAGATGGAATGCTTTAATATTCTTGTACTCTATACTGCTGTACCAGTAAATTTTACTTGACGATGGGTTATTCCTGCTTCTTTTTTCTATATACTGTACCCTATATATTGTATTATGATAAAGGTTTACAAAAATTGAACCGTCATGCAATTCGAATGATCATGAAAATTATCAATAAAAAAGGAAAGGTTACCTCTTGAAAAGAAACAAATGTGAGAGTAGAGAGCTCAAAATTTATTTTAGTGAGAATGAACAGCTTATAATACATGTTCTAGTAAAATGGCAGGATGTACCAACAAAATCGTTGATTCAGTTGTCTCATAATTTAGGAGGAACATGATTTTCCACAAGGAAAATTATAATGCTAAATAGTTGGAAATTTCCCTCTGTTTCTTCTACCGCTTTTTACAGTTTTTTTCAGGAGGGAAATGGATGCACAAATGACCTAGGAATGTGAAGGTGCCACAACATCACCCGGGAACAGTCCGAAGGGATGCCTTTCAGGTTGGTTCCCTCCTCTCTCGTTGCCTCCTCCAATACAAATTTAACGAACTCCTAACAACCAAATAATCCAGTAAGAATCTGATCCGACAACTGTTTACATACCAACAAATTTACAACATGTCCACGTAACTCTAGAAAATGTGTATATGTAATGATTCTTCTATAAATTTTACAACATATCCATTTTGAAAGTTACAACAAATTTTGGTAGGTTAGTTCAGACAGATTATTTGACTTTGAGTTTCTGGAGAAGTATATGCAATGATTCTTCTATAAAATATTTCAATAACTTGGCTGACTCACATTTCTTTTAACAAATAATATGTACATTTAGGTCAAAATGGAAAATTTCAAACCATCTTTGTTATAGAGAATGGAAAACTAAATATCTTTGGAGCAAACCTTGGTGGTGTTCGTTGTAGATTTTGTCCGACTTAAGCTGCTCGGGTCCCATAAAATAGAGCTATCGAACCCGATCCCAAACACATTTATCTTTCTTGCATTAGATCTAACATCTTGTAATGAAGTAATCGCTTGATTTGCTCGGCTACTGGCATCTTTAGAAAACCACCCTACAATATTCGATTCCTGACAAATAGGTCCTTCAATGATCACTTTTCTCTGGTTCAATCCAACTGTTGCAACTGGCCATACTCCCAACCTCCTGTTTATTGAATTAAAATTTTCAATCATCATGTTTATATGTCTAATTTATAAATGTGATTTTTAAGCACACCCATTTCATGGTTTTCATAGCAATGCAAACTTTCATCTAGCGGATTTTGGATCTCATGTTGAAACAAACTCCTTGGCCGCTTTCAAACAAAAAGTGAAAACTTTCAATTATGATATATTCGGAGCTTGATTAAATAATGTGAAGAACAATGTAGTCGTCAGTTAGTCGCCTACACATATGCCGAAATACTGAATTATTTATTTGCCGAATTATGGTATATAGAAATTATACTATAAAAGAAACATATAAATGATTGTCTTTGATATATTGATAACAGTCATGAAACAGAGATGCCTAAATTATGTTTTAATATGAATTAACTTTTGTAAAAGTTCATTTTTAAAGAATCCAATATCTAAACAATTAAGGAACTTTTCTTTTGAGGAAAAATAGACAATTAAGGAATTAGAATGACCATCAAGAAAATTATTGTATATACATATGTTATGAATTCGGAACTTATTCTTTTCTAGGGGTGTTCATCGGTTCGGTTCGGTTCCAACCGAACCGAACTAAGCAAACCAAAGTTATAATTCGGTTTTCAAAATAGAACCGAACCGAACCGATTTAGTATTGCAACCGAACCGAACCGAACCGAAGTTTTATTTCGGTTTATTCGGTTTGTTCGGTTCAAACCGAAATATATTAATTTTTTTATTTAAAGCAATTGTTTTGTAATAAACCGAAGTATATTAAGAAATAAACCGGAGTATTAAGAAATAAACCGGGATATTAAAAAATAAATCAAAGTATTTAAAGCAATTGATTAAGAAATAGACCGAAGTATTAAGAAATAAACCGAGGCGGCTCGGATCAAATACATAATATATAAAAGTTCGGTCGGTTCGGTTATTTCGGTTTTGAAAATTTCAAACCGAACCGAAGTTATAATTCGGTTTTAAAAATCAAACCGAATCGAACCATTAAACCGAAAAAACCGAACCGTTTGAACCGATCTAATTCGGTTCGGTCCAAAACCGATTAAACCGGACCCAATGAACACCCCTATTCTTTTCCATCTAACAAAACAAATTAATTCTAACTTCATAAGGAGAAGTATAACATTTTCAACCTTTTCCTTTTGGGTGGTAATATGGACAAATTTAACAAGAGAAGGGTTCAAATATACCATCTTTTTTGTGCTCTAATATGTTCCACATCCTTTATCTCTGTTTTCAAAGTCTGAATAGTCGATCCGAACCGCTCAACATGATATTCATAGTAAAATATGCTTGGAGACCAAATTTTATAACTTTTAGAAAAAAATTAATATTTTTTTTAGATAGATACAAAATCATTGTTCTAAGGAGATTATGGATCATCCGATAAGGTTATATTATACCTATGTAAAAAAATAGTAAATAAATTCTAAAAGTTATAAAATTTGGTCTCCAAGTATATTTTATTATGAAGATCATGTTGAACGATTCGGATCGACTGTTCGGAATTTAAAAACAGAGATAAAAAATGTGAAGCAAATTGGAGCACAAAATAATGGTGCATTTGAACCCTCCTCATTTAACAAATGTATACTGAGAAGATCTCCCAACAGGACCTATACAAATGGTCTTCCTAGGTGGTCAACACGTTGAAGACAATTAATGTTTGTGGCTCTCAACAAACTTTACATACAACAATCATAATTAACGAATTTTAAAATGGAACACCGATAATAATAATACTTTTCTTTAAAAAAAAAAGGTTGGAATACATGGGGTCATGTAATGACAGATTCTTCCAAGGTGAGGCAGAAATATATGTGAATATGGTACATTATGGAATTCATATCCTCTGAGGTAACAGAATATTTCTGTTTGGGTCAGGACCGTCTGATTAGAATCGAGGCCAATTCTGTCTGAAGTGGAATATGGAATATTCGTACGATCGGACGGTACAGAACTTAACAGAAATATTATGTTTCCTCAACCAAAAAGCATGAAAGAAAATTCGACCATGGAAAATTCAGTTTTTTGCTGATATGCACTACAGAATGTACTATATGCAAGACTAGATTAATTTTCATCCACAACACCAAAAAGAAAATTAATTAAAGAACAAAAAAAAAATAATGGACTTACTTTATTTTCCTCATCTCTTCAAAAAAATTGAGATCATATATGACAGATGCATCGGCAAAATGCACGATGCCAGCGAGGCGGTGGAGCTCGATATGCCTCAGCGCAAGGTTTCTCTGGTGGTCTATCTCCCTTTTCGGAGTCATAAAATTCTCCTTGTACGTGAGATGCCGGTACATCAATTTTGTATCACGTAGTGTCTCAGCAGTAATCTTAGATTTCTTTCGTGCCTCCACCACAATCCACAACAGTGGTGGAGGCACGGTTGCTAGGCTTTGCGCTAGCCTTGTCAGTTCAATTGGTTCTAACTTGCCATCAGATCGGATTGTAGTTATAACAATGACTGAGCCATTTAAGTCGTGATTTGTGCTCCCAAAATGCGGATAATTGTCTAAAACAGCCCCGGCATTGTCAGACAATTCACCAAATTGGTTGAGTAGCTGATAGAAGGCCGAGAAGTGATTACTTAGGATAGACATGGTGGTGTTAGGAGGCACAAATGCGACGATGAAACCGGTTGTGAAGAAAACAGAGAAGTGGAGCAAAAGTTTGACCCAATTTTGTAGCTTATAATTTTTTGATCTGTGAGAGGAGGATTCCATCACAAACTTCCCAATCAATCAATGCACTTTTCTCAAGTGTTCTTTGTTTAAGAGGAAGAGAGATATATAATAGTGTGAAGCAAAATCTTTTCTTCTCTTGCTTGTAAGAGGTTGAGGAGCGCAAAAAAGAATTAGAACAGTAATGCAGAGTCGAGGAGCCTTTTAATGGTGTCAGGTAATCAGATTTTATTTGGGGGGTGCTTATAAAACAAACTGTGAAATTGTTCTTTCCGCTTTTTGTTAGAAATAAATCTTTTATTCTCTGCCGTCGTTGGGGATATATAGCCGACTGCACCTCAAAATTATATAATAATTAAGAGGGATACCGTATCTAGTATAAAAATAAAAAGAATTATAATTAATGAAAAAAATTGAAGGTCAACTTTCTATGATTTTTTTTAATAGGAAAGATAAACAAAATTCGATGATGAGGTACGTTTTCGTGAAATTTTGGAAAATAAGAATAACGTTATGGTTTATAACATCCAGGGCATTGTAGTTGGACATTATAAACCATAACATCCAATTAATTTGATAGCTAATAAATGTTTGAAAAAACAATGTAGTTGGATGTTATGAACCATAACGTCCAACTACATTGTTTTTGGCTTCAGTTGTTGTTGTGAGATTTTTTTGACGAAAAAATACTGTAGCTGGACGTTATATATATATATATAAAATTGAATTTAGTTTAGAAGTTGGCTAAGCTCAAAACGTTATATATATATATTTTTTAGGCTAGGAATAAACGTTTTGTTTAGATAAAATGGGTTGCCTCCTAAGTTTATATGTCCACAAAAAAATTCAATCAAAATTAGAACTTACTTTATTCAGAAAATATTATATTAACCACTAGACTAAATTGAAAACTGATTATTCGATTAATCCTAAACTCATTATTAATATTTGCTACTTATATTACTGAATACATTTTATATATTACAATTAAATAACTCGGTTATATTTTCGATTGAAAAATCAAGTGTCCACCACCTTTTATATATATAAAATTGTCAATAAAAAAAACTGAGCACATGAACTAAATGACAATGTTATCTCAATGTTATTGCAAATTGTTGTTTTGCCATGGTGCAAGGGAACTAAAAAATCCGCTCGTATCACTATATCATTTAATAATCACAAATAACTAGACAAAGAACAACCAAAAAAATCATTTAAATAAATGATATAACAGACCTAAAATTTAATTAAAAAAACCAAATGTTTTGGAACAAAGCTCAAAGCAGAAATGAATTAAAAGAAAATCAACAAGTATATTGTATCAAATATTAATCATTTGATCAAAAGTAATCCAACTTCATTCATGCTAGGTAGGGAATAGATCTGAGTGGCTTCAGTGCAACAAATTGATTTTTTAGGGAAGAAGGTTTGCATGCATGGGTAGGTATATTGAAACCACACATATTTATATTAACAAAATATCTTTAAAAACATTTAATGTATGGATAATTTTAACCCTCATTAAATGTTTTTCTAACTATCATATTTTTCCACAATGTAATTAATATAATGACCATTAATTAAATTTTTTGTTTTCCATAATTGCTAGATAAATTTTTCCCTTTTTTATTTTATTTTATGTTTCATTTTTTTTTTATTATACAAGGAATTTTTGGTTCATTGTTTCACATTTTAATGGCCAAGTTCAACACCAATTGAATTCATCAAAAGTTCAAAACTATATCAGTGAATTAAATCCTTAAGTTTTTCATATAGGTCAAATAACCTAGCTCAAGTCTAGGTTCAAGCTTGAGTGCTAGTTCAAGAGCTAGAGAAGATTCAACTATATCAGAGTCATCCCCTTGGCAAGTAAGATATTTATCCGAAATTTACGAGTCATCCAATTTTTCAACAGTTGAACCTCAAAGTTTTGAAGAGGCCGAGAAACATGAAAACTGCACAAAGGCCACGGAAGAAGAAATCCACATGATTGAGAAGAACAACACTCATATCGAAGTGGATTGTCACTTCGTACGAGAAAAAGTTCAAGCAGGAAAAATTGAGACTCCATTTGTAAAAAGTCAAGACCAACTAGCTGACGTATTCACCAAAACGTTGGACAAGATGTTTCATATATTTGTACAAGTTGGGTTCTATCAATTTGTTTGAACCCAACTCGAAAGGGAGTGTTCAGAGATAAAGAATTAAGCCTCAGAAAATCATCATAGGCTAATTAGCCAAGAAATAATCTAGCATCCATAATTTGGCTGTCAAAGCAAATTAGGTACCTAGCATTATTCTCTGAGATTAGCAAATCCAATATCTTGTAAAATAGGAAATAGACCAACGGCTATATTCAAATTAGCCTATAAAAGAAGATGTACAACATCCTTGTAAGATCAGAAGTTCAGAACAATTCTAATCAAAAGATATTGTTCATCATTTCTTTCTGTCTAAATCTCATTAACCATACAATCCGATACCAGTAAATACCAGTATCCCCTTAAAGTCCCTTTTACCCTGATACACTAGTTTGACATCGAAACATCAAAGTATTACATAGATTGATAAATTTCACTAAATAAGGGAAAAGTGAAACCAAAATTGCTACATTTCCATAACCTGCCCAGATTAGCTAGATGGTGGGCTGTGCAATTAACTTCCGTTCTAATACAGCTGCACCTGAACCCTGAGTTTTGAGTGAACATTAACCAAGCTTGCATTACTTCTTGCTGCACCTTCCATTAAACGCTAAGACTTTTACATTTATAATAAGAATGCAACTAAGACTAACGCTACACAACTATTTATCCAAAAACAAAAAGAAAATTGAAGAAAAAGCTATCTAAAAGGAATTATGCATCAATTTACATACATTGTCAGCTGGTTAAGTAGCTTAATTGGATGTAAAGTTTTATACTTGCAAGAAACTAATGGATCATTTTTTAGTGTACATGATCGAGAGCCCTGACGGGTTCCCTTCAAGAGAGGAACTCGGGTCATGAAGCGTCAGGCAGAGAGCGAGTCTGAATCAAGCTCAAATCCATGTCAACACTAACTCAGGTTTGAATCAAGTCCCTCTGACATTGAATGGGCCCACTTCTACCTGGATGAGTGAGGATGGCAAATGGGCCCCCTTCTCTGATGTCGACTGAGATACTCAGTGAGGACAGCATGCAGCCATGCAGGTGCCTTTTCTACCACATAATTCCATGAGATGGCGTCATAATCCGCATGACAAGCTGACAAATTTTATGTTCTGTCTTGCTTGTTAATTGTTATTTAAATCTATGTAATGTGATGGCTTAATATAATGAAGCAATGAAAGATGAATCAGATTAAATTTCTTACTGTCATTTTCTTATCTTAATTATTTTCCTCTTTTATTATAAAATTTATCGAAAGTAATTCATCTTTCAAGTCACCAGTATTTCATCTACGTAAAATCGATCACCTATATTTCTCAAAACCTCCACCAGCAAATTCTGTACCCTTGCTCACATCTATACCAAAGTCACTAAATTTTACAACTAACCCTACCAAAGAATCACAAATTTTTTCTATGCATAATTTACATGTTAAATCTTACGTTGTCTGTACGTAGAAAGAGGGAACAAACACATTACCATCACTAACCAGTAAAAGCTTTTAAGAAATTTGCTTCCTCTTCTTCAAAGAAAGAACTTAGTTTCCTCAGAACTTTGGGATCATGTACAATTTGCTGCCTTCGTTGCGAGTTAGGTTTATACCAGTAAAGACATTTTTTCAGCCAAAAATTTAATTATAGTTGTCGACATGAGTAAGATCATGAAAGATAAAAAGCAACCCGCAGCTGCAATTTGAACCCTTCTTCTCAATTTATTTAAAGTTGGGGCCCATCTGAGTTCTTTTCAATTTATTTGAACCCTTCTTCTCCAATCACCATTTTGACCCAGTCAAAATCACATATTTCGCCCCAAATCCGTCATAACACAAATTGATGCAAAAAAAGTTGCAAAATCGGCCTCAACTAGAAGAGAAGCGCTCCAAATCGTTAGAATCGGTCAAGAATATGTGCAGATTCGCTTGAATTGGTTAATTAACCACTGCTCAAGCCGGATTTTCGTAGAAAACTCATTTGACGAGTAACTCGGTCCAAATTCGGATCGCTGGCGGCCGATTCCAGTCTGACTCGGCCGAGTTTGCCTTCTATGTCTTACCTTCAAAATTTAAAAGAACCAAAAAATATTCACAAATTTTGCAATATGGCTCATGTCTTGATCTTTCCCTGGCCAAGCCAAGGCCACATCAACCCCATGTTGCAGTTTGCTAAGGATCTGGCTTCCAAGGGTCCAAAAGTCACTTTAGTCACCACCTCATACATTACCAACTCTATTAAACCTCAGATTGGCAACGTCTCCATTGCCTCCATCTCTGACGGCTATGATGAAGGCGGCTTCCAATCATGCCCGGACCAGGCTTATATTGACTCATTTGAGGTTGTTGGTTCAAAGACCTTAGCAGAACTTATTGAAAAATACAATCAATCAACCGAGCCTTTTACATGCATGGTCTTTGACACAATCTCACCATGGGGTGATAAAGTAGCACAGTCTTTTGGACTACCTAGCATCGGCTTCTCGACACAATCTTGTGCTGTAAGTGCCATTTATCATCAGGTTAAGAAAGGGGTCCTTCATGTGCCGGAGCCGGGAATAACAGTAGAGTTGTTCGAGCTACCATTGATGGAACGTGCAGATTTTCCGTCTTTTGCAGTTAAGGATGGGCCATATCCAACTCATACTGCAGTAAATCTGAATCAATTTAATGGTACCAAAGATGACTGGGTTCTATTCAACTCTTTTGATGAATTGGAGACAGAGGTACGTAAGACCATCTGCTCAGTATATACTTAATTTAAAATGTTTACATATAGAAATAGTTGTTCTTTTATGTGCTTTGAGATTATTAGTGTTGTACCATCTGCATATTTATTTACTTGTTAATAAGCACTGAACTGCCTTGCAACATATATGTTGCTAATGAATGTAAAGAGTAGGACTGACCGAGGCAGGTGATAACAATTATACGGAATATTTCACCTACGGGTCACCCACAAACAACAGCATGCCATATATATAATCATGTTTTTCTATCGATAAATATGAACACTGCATCATGATCGATACAACAAGGTGCATACTTGAGTTTATGCTTTGATACAACTAGGTTAACCAAGGGGCGCTCTAAGAGGTGCATGAATGATCCGGACATAAAGTTGCATTGGACAATCAAAATCATTCCTGTTAGGTCAATTAGTAAATCCAACAAAAATAGAAAGGCATCATCACATGCTCCTTTTATATTCATCAAAGAATAGAAATATCACAGATAGTACG
The DNA here is from genome assembly GCA_964058825.1 of Carex arenaria. Taxonomy (NCBI): domain Eukaryota; kingdom Viridiplantae; phylum Streptophyta; class Magnoliopsida; order Poales; family Cyperaceae; genus Carex; species Carex arenaria. The sequence goes on along the minus strand of CAXKVW010000296.1, from coordinate 319,884 downwards.
TGTTCATTAATTTCCAGTGGAAGTTTCAAAGTAAAGATTGATACTTTTCATCCAAAATTTGTTAAAAAGAAAATATATATCATGTGCTTCATTAGGTATATATTATTTTGGAACCTTAATTTAGTACTTGCCCCTTCAATAAAATTCTCACCATAAAATGTTCCAATATGAATTAGGCGATGACAGTCCTAAAAGACTACTTTCATGCAAGAGCCATCGGCCCGTGTGTGCCATTCCTACCAAGGGCGGATGGGCACAGCAACACATATGGCATGAGCCTTTTGAAACCGAAAGATGATATGTGCATGAAGTGGCTTAATGCAAAGCCTGCTAACTCAGTTGTGTACGTTTCTTTCAGTAGTGCCGCATCCTTATCAAATAAGCAAATGGAAGAACTAGCTGAAGGTCTCAGAAGCAGTGGGAAGTACTTCCTGTGGGTTGTGAGAGCATCTGAGCAGAAGACACTTCCAAAAGGTTTTGTTGAGAATCCAGGAGAGAAGGGTCTCATAGTCATGTGGAGCCCACAACTGAAAGTGCTAGCAAATGAAGCGATCGGATGTTTCCTCACACATTGTGGCTGGAACTCTACTTTGGAGGCGATATGTTTTGGCGTGCCAATGCTGGCTATACCACAATGGAGCGATCAACCGACTAATGCAAAGCTCATAGAGGAGATGTGGGGTACTGGTGTTAGAGCAAAGGCAAGTGAAGAAGGGTTTGTACGAAGGGATAAGATTATGAGATGTGTTGAGGAGGTTATGGATGGAGAAAAAGGATGCCAGATTAGGGAGAATGCAGCAAAATGGAAAGAATTGGCAAAAGTTGCAGTTAGTGATGGTGGAAGTTCTGATAATGCTCTTAATGAATTTGTAGCTTATGTCAATGAAATAGCTGAGAAGTGTTGAATGCTTAAAGAGGTCTGTATTAATTTAGGTAATTAATTAGAGAATCCTAGATTTTTCCTTCATGATTGGAGGACATATGTTTAGGCTTTGAAATTTAGAATCTTAACTTATGATTAGTTAATAACAAATGCAAACACTTTTTAAATGTTCCATGCTGTGACTTGCAGTTTGGTTAATTGCATGCTTGGAATTTCATTTTAATGTTAGATATCTATTAGTGGACATCAAGTTTAGTTTTCAGCAGATAATGCTTCTGAAACATTTTTAAGAAGTTTTCTAATCAACAAGAGTGTTATATAATAAGTTAATTATCTACAATCATTTCTGATTTTCATTATTAGACATATTCACTGACATAAATTTGTTAGAAAGCTGAACGAAACTTAGTTTAGGGAATTGCGCACATTAATTAGCTGATGAGACAAGGGCATTAGTTTTACACTTGCCTATATGTCTGGGCTTAACATCAATACTGCTTTTGTTCCATATATATATATATATATATATATATATATATTCTGGATTAATGGAATGACATTTGAAAAATGTGAAATGAGATCAATCTGCTTCTGTGGATATTTTACTATTCCTGATACCTTGAGTGCTGATTCCACCATTGTTTTTCTTCCTTGATTCATAGCTTTGTCTATTTGCATCTTTGATCTGTTGTTCTACTTAATTTCCTTTTTATTTGAAGAATTTTAGCATGATAACTAGAATGACAAAGGGGAAAAAAATAAATAAAACTTTCTGTGTCATTTTCATATATATCCTCGCTGCTCCAGGGATCAAAGAAAATTCTACTAATACTAATTAATTAATGGCTATGTTGTTGATTTATATATATTCTAGGAACGAACAGATGAACTTTTCTGTAGCAATTCTAGCTAGTTGAACTTTTGGTTAAGTTATCATTGGATCAGCGATTTTCAAAGTGACTTAATAAATAGTAAAAAAATTCAAAAAAATGTAAAATTTGATCTCCAAGTACATTTTAATATAAAGATCAAATATAACTGTTTGAATTTACTTTTTGGACTTCGAAAATTGAAAAACGAGTTGGATGTATTTCGGCCGAAGTACTACGGAAAGCATATTAGTCTCTCTATATATATATATTAATTGTGAACTTCTTTTTGATGAAGATCAAATTTCAGATAAAAGTTGGCTATTAACCAATTAGCTAGGCAGTTCGAAATTTTTTCTGGTTAATGTAGTAACGCAATTCAATATGGTTTTAAATTTCCTGCCTAATGCGCAAATTAGTTACTATTGTACATATACCAAATAAATGAGATAAATTAAATTTATCTTGCACCCTACAAAAATAGAACACTTGTTAAAAATAATGGCTAGCTACAATTTTTGAATTGTACGTAACGGCTAGTTTAGATAATAGTGTATTGTCATTAATAAATTAGGAGATAGTGGTTAGTGGTTAGTAGTTGGTAGTTGTAATTAATAGTGCAACAGCTAGTTTTTAATTTCTTCTATAAATAGAGACACATGTAAAGATAAAAATAAGATTGCAATAATAAGTTATTTTCTTACATCTCTTCTCTCTTACAAAAAAATAACATGGTATCAAAGCCATAAATCTGAAATTTTGCACAAGTGTCATCCAAACTAACAAAGCTAGTCCGTACCAGTAAAAAAAAAAGGAGTCAAGAGCCAAAGAGCCAAGAACTCAATCAGTGTCAAGAAAATATAGTCAAGAGCTAAAGAGACAATAACTCAACAAGTATCAAGAGAAAGAAGCATACGAGCCAAAGAGATAAAGTAGTCATCTCTCTACACATACTAGAAAACCGGCAACAAAATTTTAATATTTATTCTTATCAGTAAAGAACAAAAAAAACTGTTTTGGTCAGATTTATAAAAAAAATCTTTCCCAAAAAAATCAAACAATCATGACACAAAATTATGACTCACCAATTACCAAAGCGATTCCAATAGTTGTTCAAATTGCAAAAAAGAGGACCACACCCGAGATCGGTGTTGGTTTTTGTATCCTAATCTCATACTGAAAGGTGGAAAGTGGTGGAGAAAAGAGGGAAGGATGAATTGGATCGAACCAAGGGAGATGCATCTACTTTCCACTAAAATACCACAAACATTCAATCTCGATGCCACGACACCTCCTCCAACAAATCATCGGAATAATTTCTAACCAAATGCAAAAGAGCAACCTTCTCCAACAAATCATCAGAATGATTGCTAACCAAATTCAAAATAAGAGCTCATGTGGTATTGCTTTTAACTCAAAAGATTTATTTTTCAATCAAATTATTATAGATATGTTGGTCCCAAAGACACTTAGAGGGAGGTAAATAGTTGTGAACATGACTAAAAATGCAAGTAAATCTCTTTTCCTATTTTTTTTTTAACAAGAAAGGTACTGAAAAGATTCCAATTCTTTTATATGCTTTTGTATTATTTTCTCATCTTGTTGGTGTTAATTGCACATTCAAGTATTCTCAAGGGCCCAATTGCACAATCATAATTTGGTCAAAGAATAATTTCACCATTAAATGTTAGCCTATAATAGGCTTAAATTTAGTTCTAATTGCAAAATTATGAGATATAATCCAAGGATATTGGGGTAATTGTTAGTTAGATGTCTAATCTAATTAAACTAAAAGTGAGTAGAACTAGGTACTCTTAAGTTCACCAAGTCTTTTTGTGAACTCAATTCTAAGACCTATCGAATTGACTTCAAATGACGAATCCGAACTATTAAAGCTCTTCTACCTTATAAATAATGTATCTACATACAAAAAATTTAAACTTTCGAATTAATTTAGTATTAAGTCAAGCGGTCAAAAGTAGAAGGTTTATAAATTAATTTTAATGCATTCATTTTTTGAACAATTTTTGACCACTTCACTCCATACATAACTAATTCAAAATTTAAAAGGTTTTGTATGTAGACACATCACTCGTAAAGTATAAGGGTTTCAACTGTTTGGATTCGTAATTTGAAGTTAATCCGATAGATTTTATAGTTAAGTTCACAAAGAGACTTGGTAAACTTAAGAGCACCCTAGTTTTACTCAACTAAAATTCTTGGTCTAACTCATCTTGCATCACATGTGATTGCCGTGCAAAGAGCACTTGCTTCATATCTGGAGACCACTAACAAGCCAAATTTTGTGTGCCTATTTCTTATGGCAATTTTGGTCGGGCCAAATGCAATTAGTTGCATTGGTTTTAGTCTGAATTTCTTTTAATGCTGGTAAATTCAAGTGTGGGGTCAGAAAATAAGATAGAATGGAACAAAATTTATATAATAAGACATAATTGTATAATTATTTTAAACACAAATATATTTTTGTAAATTAAAAAAATTGACAAACAAAATATACTTTGAAAAAGGTTTTGGATCAAGGGTGGACACAATCCATATCCCCTCAATTACCGTACTCCATTGTAGAAAACGAATGGTCTAGATTTAGCTTCAGCCGAGCCAAAGAATTTTTGGTGTCTATTGTAGATATAGGGGATCCGTTTTTGCCTTTTTTGAGATTTGTGCCAAAGTTAAAACGGTTTGAATTTACCGTACTCCATTGTTGGAAACGAATGGTCTGGATTTAGTCTCGGTCGGGCCAAAGAATTTTCAGTGTCTATTGTAGATATAGGGGGTCCGCTTTTACCCTTCTTGAGATTTGTGCCAGAGTTAAAACGGTTTGAATTTAGTAATTCTACCCTCCAGTACCTGAGGATCCAAATTTGGTTAGACAAGCGCGTTCTGCTGGACCCTACTGACTCCAACCCGAGTGGATCTAAGTACTTAATCGATAAAAAAAAAAAATCCAAAATTACACAATTCATGAATTAACTTGCAGCAGTCACAAGCTGAAGTCTAATGTTTTTATGAGGCGTAATTAATTTTATGGACTTACAAGTGTGAAAAACTGAAAATAGAAATACATAACACAATCTAGATATCCATGATAAAGTAGGATACCTACTTACAAGGAATGGTGTGTAATTAATTTGACATGTGATTTTTATACTATTTTCTCGTAACAACTCTGGTTTCACCTCTAAATAAGACTTTTCAATTTTCATTGAAATAAATATAGCATCTAAAAGCCTCAATTTACTCGACCATCTTTTATTTTTTTCAAAATAGACCCGTAACGGCTAGTTAGGCAAGCGAGAGCCAGCTAATATGTAGATACTAGAGGGCACGTATCTCAATTTATCATCAATACTGGAGGGCTCCATTCACCATTTAGATTCTACATATCAAGTCGATTTGAGATTTACCAAGGATACCGTATAAAAAATCAAGAGAAGTTTTATATATGCAATCCTATTAAAATTCGAGTTTGCATCTCCTCTAATATTTAACTCATATATGTAGTATTCCGATCAATTGTGAATTTGTGATTCAAATTAAACGATCTAAATGCTTCACAGTTGAATCTAGTACATGAGCAAATGTGAAGTCTCAAAATTCTAAATTTCAATAATATCATATTATGAAACCATTCAGCATTAAAATAATAACTCGTTTGGACAAATTATAATATATGTATGAACAAAAAGAATTACAAATAGATTGGTCTTAGTTTGCTCTCCATACATATATATTAAATTTAATCTTTTCTCACTAGTCACAAAATTATATAACAACACTAAGGAAGTATTTGAAGAACATATCGATTAAATACACAAGAAATAATATGTAGAAACAAAATAGAAACTTTATAATTGAATATATATTGCTACTGTTAGAGAACAGTTTTTTTATAATATTTAGAAAACAATTTTTTTTTATGTCGACAACTATCTACAACAAATATATTGATAAAAAAAGTTTATTTACAATTTTTTTAATATCACTACTCACAACTCCCTTTCCTGTACAAAGGAGTCAATAGTCCCCCGACCCAACCGTAGTTGGGTTAATCCAAACTAAAGATTATTCCTCGAGTTATCTATCTCCAGCGTTGTATCGGTGATTAGCCGATGTATCATTTTCTGTCTTCCAGAAAACAGTCTCCTATTCCTCTCCCGTCAAAGAGCCCATGCTCCCGTTGTCCAAATCATGTCCTAGTTTGCTCCTTGTGATAATTGGCTTTTACCCTTAGTCCACACTTGGACCATGTTCAGCCCTCCGTGAATGGTTATGTTGTACTACGCCATTAGCCCCAACTAGAATCTTGATGCATAGGCACATTCCCACATAATGTGATCTCTAGTCTCAATCATTGTTCCTGAGCAAAGATGACATTCTGTCTGTACCGTACATACTCTAGATGAGAGTACTTGTTGTGTTAGGATTTTATTGTCAATCATGAACCACATAAAAATTCTAACTTTCATTGGGACCTGGGGCGGATCTACACTATGCCCAGGGGGTAATAAGTCACCCTATGATTTTGAAATTTTTAATCACGTGTATTGAAATTTAATTAATTTTTTATTTTTTTGAAGTTTTTATATAGTTTAGCCCCCCTCATAAAATGCTAGATGTGTACTTGTAATCTAGTGATTAATGCTCTATTTTATTCTTGGGAGGTCTTGGGTTCAAATCCCACTAGCTACAAATTAATAATTATCTATTTTAAATTTTAGCCTCCCTAACTAAATTTTCTAGTTCCGTCCCTGATTGGGACTCTTAATTTCCACAAAATTCGGTACAGAAAATAGTTGTTACTCTGCATTTAACTATAGGCGAGAAGATGGCAACTATGAGAAACAATGGACTCGTCCATTGTTAAAGCAAATGGAGTGGGATTGAAAGTACTTGCGAGAGGAAGGTGTTAAATGGGCGAATGCGTGTTAGGCCTCCCTTTCCATTTCTCTCTCTGAGCCTTCCTCTACCTAAGCACTTGCCTCCCCTTTCTCCAACACATACCATGCCTATTCCTGACCTTCGCTCTCAACCGTCCGATTTCCATCCATCGCTCATTCCTTGTAGATAAAAGAAGGACGCTTCCACAATGGGGAGCTTCCAAATTCTTGTACCAAAACCTACTGACAGGATAGAGTCATAATTTGGATGCACCTGGCATTTAATTAAATGGTCATACACCTAGCATCCGTCACCAGACAATGATTCACAATTAAAAATTCCCAATTTATTGCGGATGATTGGTTCAGTACAAATGGAGCATTGTGTTAAATATTTGATGAAATCATTAGACCATCAACTTGATAAGAATTTGGAAAGGGCTAGAACAAGTGCCTATTTAAAATAAAACAAAATGTTATTACATTTTTCTTCCTAGCTTTAAATTTTAATCGAGGTACTTCACCATAAATAATATATAGACCAAGTCTAATTGACAATCTATCAACTCCAAATTGAACGACCCAGATTCCGCCGACCATTTCAAAAAAAAAAACTGTGCGGCCAAGATCACATCTTTCCCTCTTCTCGCTAACAACCAGCAAAGAGTCCATTTTTTTCGCGCCTAACTTGAAAAAGAGAGAGACGCGAGGGGAACAGAGAAGGTGTATTTAATGAACCAACTTCGCCAAGATAGCCCATTCTACTCTACTTACGGAGCATTTTAAAAAAATCTATGCAGAGAAATATGGAAGGGGAAGTGCCTGCCAAGAAGCTTAGAAAACCATACACGATCACTCGGCCGCGTGATCGATGGACTTCAGAAGAGCATGACCGGTTTCTTGAAGCACTATTATTGTATAATCTCTCTCTTGGCTTTTCGTTTGTTTCTTTTTTTTCGAATTTATAGGATCAGGGGTGCAAATTTCTGTCTCTGTGATGGAATTCTTTTTGTTCAAAAAAAGTTGCTACGCCATAGTTAGGCATCAAGTGTTTATATAGAGAATGAATTTACTGAAAAATGTTGAAAATTATTGTTGAAATTACTGAAAAATTAAGATTTCCTTTTTTTAAATTTGTGTTTTCGTTTTGTAATATGGTGAAATAATTTACATGTAGGTTTGGCCGGGATTGGAAGAAAATCGAAGATTTTGTTGGCACGAAGACAACAATTCAGGCTAGTAATATTATTCTCTGCCTAAATTGCTCAAATTTCACTTTTCTAGAACTTTGCTCAATTTATAAACATAAAAAATAATAAGTTGAAAATATATGTTTTTCCAAATTAATAAGCAGAATTTAAAAATGGATTTATGTATCTTTAACTAAGGTTGATATTTGCCAAGAGCAAATTTTAACACCCCAGCCAAATTTCACACTCCATTAGCAAATGAATTGTCTTGCTATCTTGTCTCACTAGCTCATCTTTTATGGCCAAATTCAAGAGAATCCAGGAAGAAAGCAACAAGCATTAACTATGAAAAGAACCTTAAATGCACCCAAAAATGTATACTTTTCTAAGTTTATGCAACCCTACTTTTATTTAGATAAGGAGTCATGCACAGAAATATTTCTTAAAGATACAGAAGATCGGCTTAAACGCACATGTACCTCCGCCTCATTCCCGACGCAAAACTGGGCCACATCAACAATATCACAACTCCTCTGCTAATGGTTTAAATTTCTCCCTTTTTCTTTAGTTCCGTCTTATTCAATTGATCAATTCACAGAGAACCAGTACAGTTAGTGATAAATTATCTACAATTGCTGAAAATGCGCTCAATAACAATATATAGTAATGAGAAGCATTACTAAAATATCTTAAAATTATACTGATCATAATCATATTGTTCACCAAAATTAAGAGTTTGAGTCGTCCACATTAATTTTCAGATGTTGTACAGTTAGATCTCCCGCTTGCTCTTCCCGTGGGCCCCAGCTTCATGCCTACATGCAATTTGTGGGACTCGCCTTCTACTTCATCGCATGTGCTGAATTATACACCGAATAATGCAGATGCTTTCGCAGAATATCTCAGTATGGTTCTCTAGTTAAATCTTAATTACTTTTATCAAGTCTTGTTGTGTTTTTGCCCTTATTCCCATCTAAATTTTGATTCCATTTTTTTCCCCCACCAGAAGGTGCTATTGGAGTAAAATTCTCCAAAAAAAACTACCTCTAATTTTTTGTTTCCTCTTAATTGAGTTTGAAGCGTACATAGTAAGAAAAAAAGAAAAAGAAAAACTATTTGTAGATAAAAGAAATATATATAGAGGGAATAAGCATAACATGAGTAATATTGTTGATATTGCATTAAAAAATATTCATGCTATTGATAGCAAGTTTTCGTGTACTTATTTTGAATTTAGGTGTCCAAGGTCCAATGAGAAGGTCAAATTTGGATGATCAAAATTCAAATTTAGATTGGGCTGAAAGTTCAAGTCAAGCATGTAGTAATGAATATGCTCTAATGCCCCCTATTTCAAATCCAACTACCTCTGTTCCTGGTAACATTATTCATACAATTATTTATTTTGGTTCCTGATTATGCATCAGCATCTCAGTTAATTGCATGCCTTACAAAATTTATTCAAATTTCAATGGAAATTAGCAGAAGTTTGCGTTTTTTTTACTACTGCATGCAAACAAATAATAGTTTCAAAGTAATTCATGGATATCATTTGCTAGTTGTCATTTTGCTTAAAAGTTTCTGCTACCATGACTGTCAAAAGTTGTTTAAATTTTCACAAAAAGGAAAAAAAAAATAATCACACTTAAGAAACTTTCTTCCTAATTTATATTCTATTTTTCACTAATAAAACAATTTTGTACTGTATCTGTAAATAGAAAGCTAAAATGCATTGTTACATCTACATGTAAGTTGCTATTTGGGAAAATAAACTATTAAGAAAAAGTAAAGTAATATAAATCTCCTTGTAAGAAACTCATTTTGGTACTTTCCTTTGTTGCAGAAATGCCAAATTTAAGTCAGGTATACTCTTTCATTGGGAACATGTTTGATCCTGAGACGACGAGACCAATTGAAATTTTTATTGAAAAGCTCAGGCAACTTGATCCCGTTACTTTGAAAGCTGTAAGATCTCAAGAAATTTATATTCTTTTTTTTTACTTGACAATTGGTGAAACAAGGACAGAAACTTGCAATCCAAAAAATATACCAAAAGGAATAGTTAAGGCAGCTATAACTAAGAACTTGGAAGAAATCATGTGCTTCAGAAAAAACACATAATTATCTTTGGCCACACATATCATACCCATCATACCAGCACACTTAGGTTCAGGATATCAGCTTGAAATTAAAGAACAATGGCATCAACACTGTACAATCATAATATTTTCACCAAGATAATCATGCAATTGACTTCTAATCTTTTTCAAAAATCTGATTTTTTTCATGTAGCTATTGTGGATGATAAGGAACCTAACTGTGCAAATCTCAAGCCCTGATTTTGAGCCTCTGGTAAGCTTACAAAATCTGTTAATGCTTCTTTGATGTAATTTATATACTTCACCGTTTCAACAGAGAAAAGAGTTCACATGTGGCAGTGTGGCACCCCAGAATTGGCAGCAAATGAAATTATTTCGCTTTAATGTAAATAATTATTTCCTTCTGCAAAAAGGATTTGACCTCTTAAAAAAATTCCTTTTTATTTGACTCAAAATCCCTCTCTACAAAACAGGAGAGGTGGTTCTCCACATATGATTCAGAAACAAAAACAATTGGAAAGTTCACACATTCACTCTCATGATGTACAATATATTTTTTTCTTATTTTTGTCTGTACTTCATCAAGTATTTTCTATTATTCTGTTTCATTGCTATAATAATGATTTGTTACATGACATTGTTTTTGGATGATGTGCAGAGCGACAACGGGATGTGAAAAATAGCTACTGCGGTTTGGCACCAACTACTTTTTTTTCATTAATACCTTGTAAAATTCATAAGAAACTGGAAGAGAAATAAAGGCACCGAAGATTTAAAGTGCGTATAGATATTTAAGTATACAGATGAACAAGGAGATATCTTAATGTTATTTAGGATTAATAAACCGCCAATCGAATTATTTTGGAGCTTGTTTACTCTATGAACTCATAAATTGTTCTGTGTTTTTTTATTATGATATAGAGATATCACTTATCTCTTCTTAATTCTTCTTTCTTTCTTTTTTACTATTTTGTTGATTTGCTTCCTTGTTGTGAATTAAATTTGATCCCACCTAAACCTGCATACATTATACAAAAGAGTGATAGGGTATACACATCAAAACAAAATATCCATATGACAATCTATTTTTTATTTTTTTTAGAATAAAAACAGGAGTCATGCTCCTATTTGATTAACCACAATTGATTACATTGTTTAGGGATTTAAAGATTAAATTTCTTGGTGTATTTACAAACGAGTAAGCAAAATAAAAATAAAATAAAAAACAGAGTAGAAAACGTCTCTGGTAAAACATAACAGTAAAAACCAACAAAAACCCAGAGGAAAAAAAAATATACGGATCAGTTTTGATTAACCAACAGTTGCATATTGCAAAAACCCAATAAGCCCCACCTGCATGACATTACAATCCAAACCCATTAGAATTCAAGCAGTGGGCCCTGCTGAGCCCCACTGTCAGAGATAGTGGCGGAATCAGAAATGAAAACTGGGGGCATAAATAATTTAGGACCCATAAGCAAAAAAAATTTAGAGAGTGTCAAGGGCCCATAAATAATTTAGGGAGTGCCAAGGACCCATAAGCAAAAAAAAATTATGTATATTTTCTAAAAATTTCTATATATTTTCTGAACTAAGGGGGGCCGGGGCCTAAACTGGCCCCCTGCCTTGGTTCCACCCTCAGAGTTCAATCATCCAGCCCCCTTGCAATTTTCTTCTTGTCATTCTTTCTCATATGGCTCTCCAATTTCCTGCATGCACTCAGACCAGCTAATCAGGGAGCTTGGCTCCTTGTACAGCCGGAGAGGTCTCTCACCAATTTCCATTAGCAGCTAAATCCTAGAACTTGAAAATTATCAATCAATCTATGTCATTTAAGCAGTTAAATAATACTATCCAGATACTATCATGAGTAAAACTAGGGTGTTCTTTAAGCTTACCAAGTCTTTTGGTGAGCTCAGCTTCAAAACATATTGAATTGACTTCAAATGACAAATTCAAACTGCTAAAACGATCTATTTCACACGTGATGTGCTTACATGCAAAATTTATAAATTTTCGAATTAATTAGTATAATGTCAAGTGGTAAAGAAAAATTTATAAGTTAATTTTAATAGCATCATCATGCAATATGATATACAATCATATTTGAAGCAATAAAAATTATTCATGCTATGCTATGCCAACAAAGCAACTGATATATATAGACTATCAAAGCAGCTAACAATTTATCATTTATGATACAAAATACCAACCACGGATCACTCACAATGCACTATCTTATAGCCACAATTTTCAAATCGCATAATTTATAAGACAGGAATACTAACCCCACCCCACCATTTATTAATAAAACAACCGTTTTCTCATGCCTTGCTTGGGGCATTGATGGCATCATAATCTGTCTCATACACCTGACCATAATGCCCCTTGGCATTTTCATCTTCATCAAAATAGTCCGCCCGGGCATTTAGGGTTAGCATCTGACACACCAGCCAGAAGAGAGTGGCATCTAGAGCTATGAACCCAGCCCCACCGAACAGGCCGGTCTTCGCTGTGGGGCAAGTTGTGTCGAGGTTGTGGTGCACGTTTCGGGAGAGGTGAAGCCCTTCTGTTACTGTGGCCCATGTAAAGAAAATCAAGGCCAATCCAGTTGTCAGCCTATAAAAGACAAAACAGAAAGAAAAGGAATAAGAAGCAAAAGACGGACCCTTATCAAGGAAATATCAGATCTGGTAATGTCGGATAGTACTATGAACTACATGATACAACTTCAGTGGGTTTGGTGATGTGTGCCTCAAACTGATGAAATGAGAAAAACAGTGAATTGAGATTAAGAATATGCCGATACTCAACCCTCACAACTCCTGTACCATGCCGTACCAGTAACAGTGTGTTAGAGCTGAAATCCCGGATGGTCACCACTTATAAGAAGCATACAATAGACCATATTGACCTTGTTCATATTCAATGTCACACCCCTTTTCCTACAATTTTTTTGAAGAACAAAAATAAAAATATTCATGCAAAAAGTGACTTCTATACTTACTCAGCAATAGAAATGAACGCAACCAAACTGAAACTTCGAAATAAAACTTCTCTTGGGACCGACCTGCCCTTGTAAGGGTAGAACACCACAGCATGGCCCACCGCCCAAGCAACTAAAAGGGCCAGGATGGATAAGATCCCGAGTGCAACTGTCGGGTCACTCGGGTACTTGCAAATCGTAACATCTTTTCCTTTAATTGGGGTCCCATATGGAGGCTATGCATCATCAGTAATTTAAAAAAAAAAACCATTAAAGTTGAGTAAAAATCAGGGGAAAACTGTGAAGTTCCTGCTGATAGCTACAACAATAGGCAGGTAAACCATATTCAGGCTGGTATTCTGAGAAAAAACCCTCAACTTACAAAAAATTCGAACCAATGGAAAAAACATATATAAAAAATAATAAGACCTCTAGTTAAACCGTTTCACAGTACCAGCTAATCCTTTCTTAACCTGTTATTTGCAAGGCTTACACTGCATCTGTGTTCTTTAGTTCTCGAACAAAGAGCTTACCTTTTTGTTTTCAGCAATCACACCAAGTAGGAAAGAGAGGATCCCAAAAAAAGTAACACCAAGCGCCAGATTCCATGTAGAATTCAGTGCCATTTCTTACCAAGAGACATAAAAAATAAATAAATAAAAACACTAAGTAATAAAATGCACTGCATTTCAAGTACCTTGTGGTAGCAATTGCCATATCTATGATATGTAACCATTTGTGCTGGACCAAATGCTCAGATACACACAAGACCAAAACGCCAGATACAGTTAACAGTATTTATATTGAAAATAGCTGTGTGCAAATTACTTGATGAAGTATGAAAAATAACTACACAATTTTGTTTTCCCTTGAAATAAGATTTACATTGTATGAATAACATTACATTATTTTGTTAATTACATATTTCTTGACAACAGACCAATTGGCTGTGTGTGGAAAGGTTTCCTTTTGTCTTTCGGTTAGAATTTATCTAGGGTCTCATATCTAAATCACGCGATAATTGAGGCCTTAATTATACAAACAAACAAGAAGAAATTTCACTGAAATTCTCTCATAATCAGGGGGGTGAATTTGGGTCCAAATATCTTCAAAATGGATTTAGATCTGAGATTACTTAAAGTCCCATATATGGTGAAACCTACATTGAGATAACTAATAGAGGGGGCAAAGAACAATTTTTGAGGGATTTTTGCACTTAAAATCCAGATTCAACTTCAGCACACAGCATGCCAGTGAGAAGATTCAATTGAGAAGCAAAATTTTAGAGGCAAAACTCAAACCATCAAATAAATTAACTCTAAATAAATTAAATATGTTGCAGAAATACCTTCTGACGCCAAAATCAGAGTAAATCTGATGAAAATCGAAGAAGCAAGCAGAAATGGGGCTGGGTATGGTGCTGAGTAACAAGTAACAGCTAACAAGCGGATAAAAATACGGGAACCCGTATCCTCTGCATTAACTCAAAAGATAATCTTTTGAGTTAATTCATCTCGACCGTCTGATTATAAACGAAGCCAATCTGACCGTCTGATTTTAACACAAGGCCTTCAATATTAGTGCAGATCTAGTCCACACGGCTCTTAAAGTAGATCGCATGATCTAGATGTATTAACTCAAAACTTATGAGTTGCAGTCTTGCAGAGGATACGAATTCAAAATACGGGGGGGGTAAATTTCGCTAATAAATAGAAGATGGTGGGTATTTAGTTTTGGAAAAAGGTTTCTTGTATTCCAGCTGGTTGTCCAGATTCATAGGAATCTTGCAAAATCGGGATAACCTTTTCCCCTTTGAATTTAGGAAAGTTGAAAACACTGTGGCGGGTCGAACCCTTGAACTGTATAGTGCCAAAATTTGTGAATAATTCCCGAATTATTTGCGAATTATTCGGTTTTTTGGTGATGCCGAACCAAACGTTTAATTATTTGGTTGACCGAACTTTGACCGAATAATTCGCGAATTTTACGAATTTCCTAATTATTTTCAGAATTTTTTTTTATTATTTTTTTTTATTTTTGCTCCCTTACAGAACTGAGATCTCTGATCCGAATAATACTGAATTATACCCGAATTATTCCTGAATCACAAATTTTTGACCTCACTGAACTGAACCCGAAAAATTGATTTGTCACTATGTCAACTGTATTAAGTTTGACCCGCTACATATAGATAGTCGGGTATGAATTTGTTTCCTTTGAGTTTGAATATTGGTGAGATTCTTGTAATGGATTTGCCGTGTACAAGTCCTTGTTATTAACTTGCATCCATCTACTTAACATATTATAAAATATTATTAATCCATAATATAAAATAATAAATATGGTCTTAATTATTTAAATGACATGTATTGAATTTAAGTGGATTTTAAAATTTAATAATCATCAGTAATAAAATCATTAACCATCAATTTGAAGTTCGCATTTTTGTTTTTTGTTTTGCTCCTCTAAATTCAATCCTCTTTTACTTTTTAATTATTTAAAAGAGGTAAAGGACCACAGACTCTGTCGCCGGTCAAATCTCTCAGCTAGCAATTTTTTACCAGAACTATTTTTTATAAAAGATGATCGCTAGTGTATTACAGTTGACGCTAGTTGATGCGTAATATTTATACTTAAGTGTGTAAGTCTTTATACATAACATATCAAGTCTATATATCTAATATATCAAGTTTTTATAAATATTAGACATATCAACTCTTTACGAAGATTGCACAGTTGGCACTGTTGAGATTTAATTTGAATTGAAATATTCTATAAATGTTATGTATCGAACACAAGACTAGCTTAGGAGTGTGCATCAGTTCAATTCGGTCAAAACTAAATTAAAATAGCCAAATCAAAGTTTTATTCGATTTCCAAAAATAAAATCGAACCAAACTTAAATAGAACAAGAACACAATAAGAATCGAACCGAACAAACTGAAGTAAATTTCAATTTGTTCATTTGAACTGAAATAGGATATTAATCATAAAAATAAATATATCTATATTTTCTGTTAATATTTTGAATTTTTTAAAGATGAATTAAAAAAATTGTTTGGTTCAGTCTAGCATGTTTTAAACCTAACTGAGCAATATATATTTCGGTTGGTCAGTCTAATCGGTTTTAAAATTTCTAAATCGAATTGAACCGAACAGAACTATTAAACTGGTTTTAAAAATGAACCAATCCATTTAAACGGAAAAACTGAACCGTTTCGGTTCGGTTTAAACCCGATTAAACTGGACCCAATGAACACCGCTAGACTAGATAGTGTAAAATATTAAAAAAAATCATTAGCATGTAAGTTTGTATACGTAACATTTCAAAAAAATTAAAGGTTCAAAATGCAATCGTTATACATAGCATATCAAGTCATTACACCTAGCATATAAAGTTTTTATATCTAACATATAAGGTTTTTATTTATCACATATCGAGAAAGAAAAAAGAAGAAGCAGATATAACTCAAAAAATTTTAATATGAATCTCATTTGAAAAAAAAAAATTGAATACAGAACGTTTGTAGTTTTAAATTTGCAAGATTGCTCATGACTCGTTAGGAAAATATATGAGATTGAACAGAATAAAAAAAAAAGGCTGGTCAAAATAATATTTTATTTTATTTTGATAGAAGAGAGAAAGAAGGTTAAAAAAAGAAATTTGGAGGGCACGTACTATATAATACAGGGAAATCGTTTCTCCTTATTTGATCCCTTCTGCTGTATATTTTTTTCTTAAAGTCATAAAAAAAAAGTCGGATCTTATAAATTCTTTTTTTTGAAAATCTTTGCAGAAGCTGCGAAGTCCGGATCTTATAAATTCATCATCTCCATGGTAAAGTATTGCATGGTAGGTAATATAATCATGGCATCGAATTACACCTTCTATGGAGTATAGCATGAATCGAAGTTATAATGCGTGGTTTTTAAGTTTAAGATTTTGAGTTATTAAAGTTTTTTTAAAATGAAAGCATGATAGAGACACAAAAAATGGAGGCATCTGAATCCTCCTCTTAAATATTTAAGTTGTTGTGCAGGTTATTTATGTTAAGTTTTTATATCTAATATTTTATATAAATATTCAAAGAGGAGGGATCAAGTTACAACAAATTTGAGCTATAACAAAGTTACAACAACGGTTTTTTTTCATTTCAAAGTCCAAATCGTCGATTCAAGCCGTTCAACATGATTATCTAAATAAAATGTGCTTCCAGATCAAATTTTTATTTTTTTTATTTTTTTTACTATTTATTAAGATGGGTACAAAATTCAATAGGCTGAATTTGACTAGTTTTTGTAAAATACTTAATAAATAGTAAAAAAATTCAAAAAAATGTAAAATTTGATGTGGAAACACATTTTATTTAAATAATCATGTTGAATGCTTTGGATACACAATTTGGACTTTGAAAATGAAAAAAATTATTGTTGTAACTCAAATTTGTTGTCACTTGATCTCTCCTAGGGCTGCACAAAAAATTCGTAGTTCGTAATTTGATTCGAGTTTGATTCGAAAAAGTTCGAAAAAAATTCGATTCGAAATTAAATTCGATTCGAAAGAAATCAAACTGGTTCGATTCGAATTAATTTCGAACCAAATTCGAACCTGGATAGATTCGGTTCGAAAAGTTCGAAATAAGTTCGAAACCAGCGAATCAATTAAAATATTGCGACTTCAAACTCATTTTTTTATTATTTTTGTCTTTTCTCTCCCTCCGTCTCTTCTCTTTCCTTTCTCTCCTCCCCATCTCTTCTCTCTCCTTTTTCTTCTCTCTCTCCCGTCTCTTCTTTCTCTCTTTTTTTCTTCTTTCTCTCCCCATCTCTTCTTTCTCTCTTTTTTTCTTCTCTCCACTAGGATGGGCTGAGTCAGAATGCTCAGAACTTACATCTCCGACTGCCTCCTCGCTCTCTCATCCACTCCTCCGATCTCTTCTACGCTCCATCTCCTCCGCTCCTTCGACGACCTATCTCCGGCTGTCTATCTCCGCTGTCTCCTCCGTTCTCAGTCGGTTCGACGAACCAAATCGAACTAGTTCGAATTTCAACGAATCAAAGTCGAACCTAACTCAATAGTTCGAAAAACCTTTTTCGATTTCGAACTAATTCGATTCGAAAACTTACGAACTCGAATTCGAACTTGGCCAAATTCGATTTGGTTCGGTTCGTTTGCAGCCCTAATCTCTCCTCATATTCAAATCTGCATATTTATATCAAATATTTACAATTTACTATTGTGATATTCTATATCTAACATCACATACGTATGTTTAAACTCTCATCATATATTTAAATAATATTTAAATTATATCAAAAAAATTATATTTTTTTGAATTTTTTTTTACTATTTATGAAGTACTTAACAAAATCGTTATTTTCGAACAATTGTATCTTTTTTATCCATCTTAATAAATACTTAAATAGTAAAAAAATTCAAAAAAAAATGTAAAATTTGATGTGCAAGAACATTTTAATATATCCATCATGTTAAACGGTTTGGATCGACTGTTTAGACTTTAAACATGTAGAATATAATCTGGTATCATAAAAAAAAAAGTAAGTGTATCCCTTCTATTACTGAATTGACAGCGTTCACATTTTGTTCTTATCCATGCCTAATGTTCAAAATACTCATGCAAAGCAAAACAAATGAAAATCTAATGCTTACTCAAAACGACATAAAATATACAGAGTGACTGAGTGAGGCTATGGTACTATGTATAGTGCGGATTGGTTTAGACTACATATTAATATTTTTGTTTTTAAAATTTTAACGGTCAATCAGAACCGTTCAATATGGTCTCCATATGAATATGTATTTTTACATTTTTAGATTTTTTTTTTACTATTTTTTAGATTGTGAGAAAATCACTGCTTTTAGATGGTTCAGAATTTTAAGATCAAATGTTTTTTTACCCATCTAAATAAATAATAAAAAATTGTAAAATTGTAAAATTTAGTTTACAAATGTATATTCATATGGAGACCATATTGAACGGTTTAGATTGATCATTAAAACTTTCAAACCATGGAACACGCCAATATGCTCTATGCATAGTCCCGTAGCCTCACTTATATGTGTAAAGTTTTATGATTTTTATAATTTATTTTATATAGATTAAGTGTGAAAAAAATTAAATGATTTGGTTAATCATAATATACTAATTTTATGTGTTTAATTTGAAGTATAAGATGAACTCTAAATTTTACGTAGACACATCTTTCATAAAAACAAACAAAATAAATAATAAGTTTGATATTTAATCTTAATTTTAAAATATAAATAAAAGACTAAAATTATGATAATATTTGTAATATTACAACCTTCCATATTCATTAACACTAAATTTTCCTTTATTAAAATCCGGTACTCCGTGTTCCTGGAGGTCACGAAATTCACCCCAAAATTATTTCATGTTATATTAATGAGAAAATCTGAACTTCCCTTTGGAGTTCACGGTACGTTAATCCGAGATTGAGAATATTAAATTTCTCTCGAGTTTACAACCACCGAATTCGCGTCCTCTGCATTAACTCAAACTTTGAGATAATTCAGAATGAATCTGGACCGTCTGATCCGTCCATGTTGGCACATATATTAAAGAGACTCCGTGCATTTTATTTTGGACCGGATTGGCCTGAATCCTGATTGGACGGTCTAGATGCATTGAGTTAATGCAGAGGATATAGATTCGGTGGTTGAGAATCCGTATCCTCTGTATTTACTCAAACTTTGAATTAATACATCTCGACTGTCCGATCAGGATCCGAGCCAATTCGGTCCAAAGTGGAATGCACAAAGTCTCTTAGTATTCGTGCCAGCACCGATCGGACTGTCCAGATTCATTCTAAATTATCTCAAAGTTCGAGTTAATGCAGAGGATACGAATTGTGGGCCTACTTTCTGTCTGAGTCCGCATCCTCCGAGGTAACTCAAATTTTGAGTTTCGGTTCAGACCCTCCGATGAGAATCTGGGCCAGATAAAATGCAGGAATCCTTTAATATTCGTTCAAAATAGATCAGACGGTTCTGATCTAAACAAAATTTGAGTTACCATGTGAATTCGCGTCTCCTCTGAGATATCTCACATTTTGCGTGACCGACGGCTAGTATTATTTTTGCTTTGAGAGTCGTGCAGAACGTATTTGAACGGTTGGGATTTTCCAAAAAAGTCGCGCGACATATGAGATATCTCAGATGATGCAGATTTGTCTTGTCCTGACTCATATGTACTCGTGACAATTTTTAATATTATTTTTTTTTCCAAAAACGATCTCGAGATTGAGAAATCACGACTTACAATTGTATCAAATTGTAATTCAGCACAGAGATTCCGACTGCTTGCATTTCACTCTCTCGAGTCTCAGCTACCTTTCTTCTCCTTTCCCCCTCTCTCTCTCTCTCTCTCTCTCTATTCCCGTAAGTTATGTCGTCGTGGATTCGAAACGCGGTGAGCAAGGCGGTAGAGGCAGGAGGGAAGGTCAAGACCTACGCCGATACCGTGGCGACTCAAGCCGGGAATGCTGTTTCTGGGGGTGCCAAGCTTCTTTTCCAAGATCACCTTGTAATTCTCTCCTTTCCCAAGATCTTCTCCTTACTCTAGTTGATTATACATCAAATTAAGAATTTCTTCTGTTTCTGAGCTCTAATTTGATCGATTGATAATTTATGGAGGGGAATAGTTTGGAGATAGACCCGTAGAGGGAGGAGTTTGGTTTGCCTCCAGTAATACTTCCAAAGGAGAGGTCCTTTGTTCAATGAATGCTTTATTATTCTATAAAGCACACATAATTTGTTTTTGTATGGCAACTGTACCAGACTAAATAATGGTATCTACAAACTAGATTTAGTTGTAAAAGGGAATAACTAGTATGTAAGTGCCACTGCCAACCACTGCTTATGGCTAGCACAACGACTTATGTTTGACAAACTGAGCTTGATTGATAGGTCCCTACTATTTTATTCACAGACAAGTGTTTTTTTTCTTTCTGAAAATTGGAATAGTAGCTATACATTTTTTTTCCCAATCTATCATTACCTTTTAGCTTTATAATAAAAGAATAATGCATTCATTTATTACCTTTTTTAACTTAAATATATGAGATAGTTTTCGCTATGATACTAGATTAGGATAGGGTTTGTTCTAAACAAACTTCTGTTGAGCTATAATAGACATATTGATGCCTTGTATGAGGGGATATAATTGTTATGTGATATAGTTTTGTTCTTTGCCGTGATGTAAAATATCTCTGGCTCCCCTTCTGTGCATGAATACCCATGGGCTGTTTATTCAAACCTAGAAAGTTAGAAGCCCTTTATCCATTTTACTTTATTCCTTGAGGATATATTTAAACAAACAGAAATAGACAGTCTAAACCACAATATTTATACCAAACTATAATTTGGATTAGTGTAACGTCAATTATTTTTTTAGGGAATGAGAAACTATAGAAGTTTCAAGCAAACTGTGAAAAGGTTAGAAGAGGTGGCTGTATCTTGCCGTGGCGTTGAAAGGGTTCAACTCTTGAAACGTTGGTTGATGGCACTCAAGGAGACTGAAAATTACGAAACATCCCAGGCGTCCGCCGAGTCCATCACTTCTCCTAGAAAGAGTGATGATAAAAGTGTCGAAACATCCCAGGCGTCCGCCGAGTCCATCACTTCTCCTAGAAAAGCTCCTTTGGTGAGTGAGTTTAGGCGAGAATATTTTGTTTTTTTCCCTGCCTTGTCAAAATTGTACTATTATGAAGGTGCTTGTTGATGAGATCAATGAAAGAATATTGAATGTGTATTTTTATTTACTGACCAATACATATTATTTTCTTTTTCATTCTCGGCACAGGTTTTATTTTTTGATCCCGAAAGTGGACAGGAACCAGTGGGCTTTCGCGAGGTGTTCTTATACAGCCAAGCACTTGAAGGCATTACACTCTCCATGGTAAGCCTGTTACAATGAGATCTTTTGTCTTCTTTTTGTGTGTGCCTGAGAAGGTGAGAAAGCTTGTTTGTTGTCATCATTTAGTTAATTATTGACACAGATATTGGAGGCTCCAACAGAGGAAGAAGTATCCCTTCTTTTGGATATCTTTAGGTAGTGCTATCAACCTTCTCTTCTCATTTATTTTTTCCTTCTGTGCAACTTTATTTTAGTTATTCCAGTAAAAGTTACAAGATGAACCCTAAAAGAAATCACTGGAAGGAAGCTTTGACCTTTAGTTAGTTTCAAAAGGCCAGTATTACAGGATAAATTCAAACATGCATAAAAGTATTAGGTCTAAATTATGAAATGGTGAAACTGAACCAAAGAATATAGCAATATATTTAATAAAAGGATCACTGTGTTTACATGGAAGTTAGTAGAGGTTAAGTTCACCAAGGGTGTTGGCAAGCTGAACCTCAAAAACTGTCGAATTGGTTTTACTTGACGAATTAAAACCATTAATCTCGATCTAGCCAAAACTTTTTTCTCATTTTGTGCGTTTATTTTGTGTTTAAAGATCAAGGGTTTAAAATTATTGACGGGTTTTGAAAACATTGCTAAGCCAATGTGACATGTTTGGAAGTTAAGCTCATAAATCATTTTGGTGATCTCAAGCTCGTACTAGCTTTACTAACATTATTGAACTAAGGTACTGGTTTTAGAGCCTAATTAACAGAATGAGGCCTCACTTTTAGCTTCTCAAATAAGATATGGATGTTTTTTTAGGGGCTCTTTTGCACCTTTTTATAATTTAGAGGATCTCTTTCAAATCTTTATTTTGTTTTGTCTCACTTTAATTTTTTTCGTGTTATAAGCATTTGTCTGACAGGAGGGAAGGAAGTACATAATGCAGTAATAAGTAGTATACAAGATCTGGCCAAAGTTTTTTCTAACTACAAAGAAGAAGTCTTGGTATATCTCTTTTCATTTTATTTGCTTTTTTCTTTTGCAAATTTTGTCTGCCATCTGCTCAAGCCTGTCTGTATATCCCGATTCAATTTGCAGGTGAAGGGTGAAGAACTACTACAGTTTGCTCAAGGCGCTATTTCTGGGTTGAAATTGAGTGCTGATGTGGTCAGGTTGGTAATTGTTTAATAGTACTAATTAGTCAACCTTTTTTTTTTTTTTTTCGTTTTCTCTGGTTGCTTCTAGTTGATTTTAAATCTTTACTATCAGAGAATTTCAAGAGAAAAGGAACTTATTAGTATTGCCCAGAACTGGTTCGTTATGTGCCAAGCAGGTTATATCTTCATGTATCTTAGGTCCTCACTGTCTCTGTTTTGATAGGGGTATTCATCGTTGCTTTGCATACGTCATAACTTTTTAATAAAAATGTAAACTAAACTTGAGAGAAAAAAGAGTTTATAAACCTAGCTAAAACAGTGAACCAAATAAACATGCTCTCATTCAGGTTGGATGCTGAGGCGTCAAGAATTGAAGTAAAGATCAATGAACTGGAAGCAACACGAGCAAAATCTACCATAAATGATAATAAAGCATCGGACAAGACGGCTCTTGCTACTGTGGAGGTACTTCTAATATTCATAATTCCAAACTGTGTTTGGTCCTTTCTTTATCATTTTAAACAGAACCACTATTGTGACCTTATATGTATGCATACACAAATTTATGCATTGATATGTGCATTATGCATGAATTTAGGGTGCAAACAGATAATACCAAATTTGTATCCGCCTGTGAATGAACGAATACGAATACGGATAGTAAATGGATGTCAACATTTAAGACCAAATCCGCCTTAAATGGATACAGAGTGGATAATCCAGAAATACGGATTCGAATATGAAATGAAAAATTGTCAGATGATCAAGTTATATGAATTTTAACATACAAAAATTAATTAACAATATGAAAAAATGAAAAGAATATAACAAGGTTCGCTGTCAAAAGATGATTCATTACTGGAAATTCATGTTACATCAATGACGTAAAAAATGGCTCAAATTTCAAGCAATAGGAAATTTCAACCAATAGGTATGGCTATAAGCATCCTTTCGCCAGGTTGCACCGGGAGCAACATTTAAATCCATTGCACGAACTCATAGAACGGTAACATGCACACAAAAAAAATACAAAAGTCCGGATGTCCGGATAATATTTAGTTCCACAAAGAATAGAGAGGTTAGGGAGAGAGAGTATATAAAACTTTTGGCTTTGGATGCTTCAAACGCTGGAGAGAGCGGAGAGAGGACAGAGAAACGAGGGCGGTGGATTCGGAGTTGGGTTCCGGATAGGTCTGGATATCCAATCTGTTTCTGCACCATCTTAAGTTATCCGTATCCGAATCCGGTTCTATTATTCTTGTATAAAAATTATCCGAGTTTGGATCTGCCAAATTATCCGACCCGCTTAACCATATCCGAACTATTAGCAAATTTGGAGCTGATTCGGTTGGATAAAACTGGATTTGTTTTCAGCCCTATGGATGAGTGTATGCATTTTTGCTATGAAAATGCACACATGCTATGTCCATTAAGGATGTGTGCATGATGTACTTATCTATGTGATGTACATTCATCTATGCAATGTGTAATGTGCACGTGTGCGTGATGTGATGTACATCCATTTTTGCATGGATGCATATGTTTTACAAAATTTTGTTTTAAAATTGGTTGTTTTAGGTTTTCTCATTTGGAAGTGAGCAACTTTGTTATCTATTTTTGCATGTATGCATTTTGCATAGGAAGTGTAAAGATCTGTCTGCGTGGTCAGCGTGCATGATGTGCTTCTCTACATGCATATGTGCATGCCAATTTAATCTGCCTTAATCTTTGTGATTTTTAATTTTTGGGGTAAATAGGCACTCAGAAATGCACTTGCTGAAGCACGGTTGTGCTTCAAAATGGAAACTATTGCGCTGAAGAAGAAAACAATTTCCACTGGAGACTCATCAGAAGTGCATTCTCAGAAGGTTCTCTTGTTTTATCTACCTCATGAGTTGGGTTTTTATTATTTGAAGAATGGAAATTTTATTCTGTTTAGTTTATCTTTCTTGTTAGGGGTAGTGTCACTTGTATTCTGCAAAACATCAACACATGATTAATTCATTTTGTTATGCTATAGCGAATTGTAATATCATGCATACCCCTACAATGTGTGACAATACTATGCTATAACGAATTTGTTATGGGTAGTGTCACATGTATTCTGCAAAATATCAACACATGATTCATTCATTTTGTTATGCTATAGCGAATTGTAATATCATGCATACCCCTACAATGCGTGACAATACTATGCATACCATTATGAAACATGAATTTTTTTTTTCCTCGTACCCCCACCCTTAACCTACTTGCTTAATAAATGTGCATCAAGTGTCTGCCTCCTTGTTTATTTGATTGTTTATATGAAAATGAGGGAGAAGAGGACACTAATCAAATTCCAAAAGAAATAAGGAGAAGTTTTATTATTATTATTATTATCTAGTCGATACACATAGTATTTTTCTGTTTGTAGGGCTTTCATAAATTAGTACCTTGGAATGATATTGCATGAATGCATTTGATTTGGAATTTTATTATTTATTAGGTTGACAAGCTAAAGGTGTTAGCACAATCTCTTACCAATTCTTCTTCTAAGGCTGAAAAGCGTATTTTAGACCACAGGTCAACCCTCTCCCCCTACCCACACACAAAAAAGAAGGAAAACAAAAAGAAGACAGGAGAAGATTCTGATTTAGTTGAATTTTCATGTTATTAGCAGTGAAGTGCACTAACCTGTTTGTTTTTTCCTTTAAATTCTCTTAAATAAAATCAGGCGTCAGAAAGAGGAGGCACTTAACTTCCGTGTAAAAAAGACAAATGAAGTCAATGTGGTTGAACAGGTAATAACCATCCTGTTAGTTCAGTTTAGTGATGTACTGGTATTGGATGGAATTTCTATTAAACCATCATACACTGTCAATATACAGATCTAGTTCTTAATTTTATTATCTTATTATAAAAAAGGAGCTGGTAGCTGAGATTACCGAACTTGAAAAGGAAAGAGATGAATTGGAAGCTAAATTAAAGAAGGTAAATGGATAATCAAATTTAAATATGACTTCTGTACTTAAATATGCAATTGCTAATTTGAACACGGTTATGTTTATTTGGGAATTCAATTTCTCCTAAATTCAGGTCAATATATCCTTAAATGCGGCAAACTCACGCCTCAAGAAAACAAAGGAAGAAAGAGACCAGTTCGATGAAGCTAGCAACCAAATTGTACTGCACCTTAAAACCAAGGTTCTTATTCTGTTCTTTATGTTATTGAAATTCTTTGTCTACCCTTTGAGCTTTTCGTCTTTTCAACCAAACTGTCTATTTGCTTTCTTTTTGTTGCATATTTGCCAGTTAGCATCACTCCTTTAAAGTAGTCTGTGCGTTTCTAGTAATTTGAGTATCTAAAAGTGTTATTCAAAGGGTCATTAATGAAAATGAGAATTCATTGCACAAAGTTGAAGCCTATCCACCTAGTTTTACATTTTTAAATGTTGGCATCTGGAAATCCTAATTTTAATCAAGTTGGTTGACTTCAGTAATTTTGACATGCTGAATATTAGCAAGGATGCTTTTGCAAATAGTTTGTAGGTGTGTGGCTTCATATTCTGTCCTCTAATTTATAATATTTTTTTATTATTCAACTCTGGAAATTAATCCTTTTTCTTTCATTAAATCACGTTTTTGATTTAGTAGTTGTGCATCTCAACAATTTCTAATGGCAAGTAAAAAAGTCATAATCTT
Source organism: Carex arenaria (assembly GCA_964058825.1). NCBI lineage: Eukaryota > Viridiplantae > Streptophyta > Magnoliopsida > Poales > Cyperaceae > Carex > Carex arenaria. The sequence goes on along the minus strand of CAXKVW010000296.1, from coordinate 293,233 downwards.
TTAGGGGTGTGTTGCAAATTGAAATCTCTAAAAGGCAAACTATGTGAAACTTCTTCTGACCTCATGTACTTGACATGTAGGAGGATGAGCTGGCTCGGTCAATAGCATCCTGCAAAATAGAATCGGAGATTGTGAATACCTGGATTAACTTCTTAGAGGACACCTGGCAACTCAAATCAACTTATACTGAAACAAAGGAGAAGATATCCAGGTAAAAGCAAACTCCTCACATGTGTTTTTACACACACTCCCAAGTCACACAGAAATAAGAATTGCATAGACCAAAATTAGGGAAGTTATGAAAACAGAAGAAACTTACATTTTGCAGGGGAAAAGTTACTCGGTCCGAGTCTTGATCAAAATGAAAACTTACATTTTTGGAATAGAATGAAGTTAGTGATGCAATTTCAACAATATTTTATTACTGTAGCATGTTCTATCTGTTTACTAATTACCCTCCTTTTCTTCATTTTCTTGTCTGAAGTGAGGAATTGGAGAAGAGTAAGAAACGCTTTGCGGAGGTCACAAACCATCATCTTGTTGAATTTAAGGTTTTCTTTCCCCTTATAAACTCTCCCAAAACATGTTTTCTAAATTTTATCTACAAATTTGGACTGGGACCCACCATCCCTGCCAGGTTTTTTATGAATAGAGTTCAAGGGGATGCCTACAATTTTGTGGGTGTGTACTTGTGTCAGAAGAGAATTATTATTTTTTTTAACTGTTGATTGTGTATTTGTGCACTAATTTCTATAACTGTGCATTTGTTGCTCAGGAAATGCTGGGCCCTGCTATTGGCCGCATCAGAACGTTTGTGGATAATTTGCATGCTTTTAGCGAGAGGTTACTTTAACTCTGAATTATTACACTTTTTTTTGTTTGGTAATGTAGCTGTAGTTTGTTCAGACCTAAAAAATACATTTTAATATTGCTGCACAGGTCTGAGACGGCAGAAGAGTTAAATCCCAAGAAGTACCTCGAGGAGGAATACTTGGAAACTGAGAAAAAGGTAGTCTAATTACAATTTAAAATCATTTGTCCATTGCAAGTAACATTGTATCATTTATTTGCTAAGCACGTTGGTCCATTGCAAGTTAATGAAACAAGAAAGAAAGAGAATAAACCTGATATTAGAAAGAAAATAAACACACATTATGAGAACTTAAGTTGCCCACCAAATAAACTGTTGGGAAAAGAGAAACCAGATAAACACTTGCATAAACAAAGAAATACAGTTCAATTATACTCAGTTCTTGTTTTACCTTTCATTTGGACACTAATATATTGATTTACCAGATTGTGACTCTATTTGGTGTGGTTGATCGCATGAAGGATCTATTTTATGCCGAGCAAGGGGACACTTCTAGGTAAATGAGGAATTAAAATTTTCATTGCTGTTAGAAATGAACACAAAATTATCATAAACTACAAAATCAGTACATCTCAATGCATTTTATTGGAAATCAAAATATTCACTGCATATTTCATCTCTTCTCATTTGTTTGTTATGCGAACCTTTCTATTACTATAGGAAAGAAGATCCCAACATAAAAGTGCTTTTTGTTGAGATCGAAAAATTGCAAGAGGAATTCGATTCAATTGCAAGGCCAAAATTAGAAATTGAATCTCCAAAAGGAAAAACCAAAGTTGAGGATAAGTCACAAGCAAGTGCATCTGATGAACCTTCCAAAGCCGAGGATAAGTGGCAAACGAGTGCATCTGCCGAAGGCAAGGTTCCAAATTCACCCAAACCAGCTAAGATTAACTCACCAAAATCTCCTGTACCAGTCAAACATGATTTGGACCCTGATACTGATCTCTCGAAATTTGAATTGGAATTTGGAAAAGAAGGTAAAGACTATTCAGCTGATGAAATTAGTGGATGGGAGTTCGATGAGCTTGAGGAGGAACTAAGGTCCGAATCAAAATAATTTTAAATAACTTTAATTTGTGCATGTAAACTATATTATGTTTTAGAGAATGCCATCGACAAAATTTTAACTGTTGAAGACATGTGGGGTAGATCTGTAAAATGCCAAAGCCAGGACTGGCATTATCGTGTATATAATTTGTTTGTTTCTTATGCTATGCAAACAAAGATACAATCGCTATATGTCATATTTGTTTTTTAAAATATTTTACGTTTCTTTTCTAGTTTTGGTATTTTGTTTGTTTTATTCTTTGTTTTCAGCTGTTACTCGTGTACGGTATAGGCCGTATGCCATATTGACAAACAAAGCATGGAAATGGAATACCTTGCAGCAGGGGTGCAAACGGATCGGATACGGATCAGATAGTGGCAAAACCATATCTGTATTTGTTTTTATTTTTCGGATGCGGATACGGATTAGATATTAGACCAATACGGATACGGATTGAATATTAAGCGTATACGGATATCTGCCTTTTATGATAGTGAATAACAATTTTTGTTTCATAATATATATTAAATTATATATTATATATTTACTATTTGAATACGGATATTAAAATTTAAAACAGTATTTGCACGGATATTCGGATATTGGATATCTATATCTAATTTCCGGATACGGATATTCTAACCTTGCTGCAGTTATTTCATTTATGGTCTCAAATTAACCTATTGAAGTTTAAACCCTTGAGCTTTCTAGTAGACTGTAGTTTCTAAGGCAAACTTCTATCTACTTGTATTATTTACAGAGTTTTTTTTTGAAAAAGAAATTTAGGAGTCTAGCTCCCAGATTCCATTAATCAGGGCACAAGATGTGCCATTTTTACATTTTTTGTAAAATAAAGTTGAAAGAAAAGGAAAAAGAAAGAAGAGAAGAAATAAAAGGAAGAAAAACAAACAAAAAAAAACCGAAAATTGCAATACAATAAATTCCTAACTACTTACTATTTACAAAGGCTTGTTTTGCTTATTTCCATTTGCTAACTTCTCCCGTACCAACTGTTGTATTCTTGTCCTATTTCTGTTGCTGTTTGCCTTGGCCCCTTCTTCTCCTCCCTGAATAATATTATTTACAGAGTTTTAAATAGCGATTATCCTTTTATCACAGAAAGGTTAAAAAATCACTATGGCGCCGCTATAACTAGCTATTTAGAACACCTTTTTGATAGGGAAAATTTGTTTTTTGCCACTCTAAAACTTGATATTTGTCAAAATGCCACTCAAAAAACAATATTTGTCAAAATGCCATCAAAATGCAATGCCTATTTTAATTTTGCCATTATCCCTCTCTAATTTTTCAAAATGCCCAAACTACCCCTGTCAGATTTTTTTTTTTTTTCGAATTTCAAATTTTTTTGAAATTTCAAATTTTTTGAAATTTCAAATTTTTTGAAATTTCAAATTTTTTAAAATTTCAATTTTTTTAAAATTTCAAATTTTTTCGAATTTCAAAATTTTCGAATTTCAAATTTTTTTGGAAAATCAAATTTAATCAAATTTTTTTTTGGGAGTCCGAGCCGGAGGCTGCCACGAAAAAATTTGAAAATTTTGAAATTTGGAAAAATTTTAAATTCAAAAAAAATTTTAAATTCGAAAAATTTGATTTTCCAAAAAAATTTGAAATTCGAAAAAATTTGAAATTTGAAAATTTTGAAATTCGAAAAAATTTGAAATTTCAAAAAAATTTAAAATTCGAAAAAATTTGAAATTCGAAAACAAAAAAAAAATCTGACAGGGGCAGTTTGGGCATTTTGAAAAATTAGAGAGGGATAATGACAAAATTAAAATAGACATTGAGTTTTGATGGCATTTTGACAAATATTGTTTTTTGAGTGGCATTTTGACAAATATCAAGTTTTAGAGTGGCAAAAAACAAAATTTCCCTTTTTGATATTACATATGAAATCGGGTGAACGGTTGCTCATATAACATCATATAAGTTCGGTCAAATCAGAGCGGCAATTGAAATTGAGACATGAACACTTGAATAAAAAGCCACACTCCCATATCATTGGTATAAATGAAAATCACACTCTTTAGACATGAAATAAAGAGAAAAAAAAACGGGTTGGCACAACTTGAAGCAAATCCTAGTACGTAAGATAAACTGAAAATTCCAACACGGTCTCGACACCATCAGTCTCATGTTGTGTTGCTGCTGAATGGACTACTGCCACCTTGGCCAAGCCATGCGCATTAACGTACTTCCCGGTGCCACCGACAATCGCCAAGTGTGATTCTGAGTCAATAGTGCGGTGGACCCCAAAGAAGCTGATGCTGTCAGCGTACTCATTAGCCTTGAACATCGTTGTCAGTGCCAGAGTCTGGCTTGATCCATCTAACGAGCTGGCTACATAGAATCCCTGATAATTGAAACATCAGCATTTATATATTACATCAATAGAGGGAGATAGTCTTGATAAAAGTGGTTCTCATAGAAAACAAATCTTCATGAAAGTCAGAGATAATACCATATGGTACAAAGGGGTGCTGACTGCTGTCAATAACAAGAAAAGAATTACCATATGAGTGAGTCTGAGTATTATGCATATCACGATTTAATTCGTAATACAGATCAATATTTTTGTTTCTCAAATTCTAACGATCGATCTAAATTGTTCAAAATAATTTTCTATGAATATGTACTTGCCGACCAAATTTTAATGGTCCATTGTTTTTGAATGGTCCATAATTTTCAGATCAAGTGATTTTCAACCTATCTTAAAAAATAATATAAAAATTCTAAAAAATATAAAATCCGTTTGCAAGTAGATATTCATATGAGGATCATGTTGAATGGTTCGGATTGACCATTAAGATTTTGAAAACGAAAATATTGATCCGTATTACCGATCAACCCGTGATATGCATATTACCATAGACTCACTCTTACTGTACTGTACTGTACTGTACTGTACTGTACGCCGGCAGAGGAGATCATTTTAACTAAGAAAAAGTATGAAAGTAGAGGGGTATTTATAGAAAACCTGCGCCTTCCCCATTGCCCCTGATCCGAGCTCTGGTCCCTCTGTTAGCTCATCATCAACCACTGTCATCGTCCCAAAAAGCAGTTTCTGCAATGTGGTCCCCTCCGGCAGGCTGCCTCCAGCGAAAAAAGGTACACCATTACCATTTCCATTGCCGTTATTTGTGTTGACGGCATTTGTGGTGCCACCGAGACCGGTAAGAAATGGTATGTTGTTGTTATTGATGGCCCCATTGTTGCCACTATTTACATTGACATTACTATCAAGAGGTAACACCGCACCATTTGGACGTGCAAAAGGTAACTGTGAGCTGATTGCCACGTCATCAACTATACCGGCCACGATTCGGGCTGACGGGTTGGACCCACCAAGTATATCATGCATAAAGAACGTGAGCGGTTGATCCCCAGTTTGTGGTGTGCCGGTTGAAGCATCAGGCGCAAAAGCCGGTGAGACCACTGATGTGGCAGCTGGGCTGGCTATAGGGGACTCAGCAGTGGGGTCAGAGGTTAAGATGCGACTGGCATTTGCACCGGCTATGAAGAGGAAGAGTGTAAAGATAGAGAGGGAAAGGGATGGAGCTTGTTTTTGCATTTTGAGAGGTTTTTGGAAATTGTTAAGGTGGCTGAAGAGAGTATGCTTTGAATATGTTTTGTGTAGTAATATTACCTGCCTTTGCTAGCTTGTACTGTATTAATAGAATGGCAAAGGTTGGTTAAGGGTTAATGGAGTGGGTTTAGGACCTTTAGGTGTATTGGTTGAACCTCTCCGACTCCACCTGATATGATATACAGTTATATACACAACATAATAGAGATCAATGTTTAGAATAGAATTAATAAAATTAATTCGCTTGTTAAAACAAAAAGACCGCATAGCGCAGTGGATTAGCGCGTCTGACTTCGGATCAGAAGGTCGTGGGTTCGACTCCCACTGTGGTCGTTTTTAATTTTTTTCCTTCTCCGCAGCAAATGAGAAGTCGGAAAAATGAAAATCGTTTTTTTAACTTTTCCCTTGTGCGTAGCAAATGACGACGCAGAAAAAGAATAATGGAAAAAAATTATTCCGTTGCCGGGACTCGAACCCGGGTCTCTCGGGTGAGAGCCGAGTATCCTAACCGGCTAGACTACAACGGATTTGCTAAATGGTACAATTTGTACATATTCGTTTAATTATTTGGTTCATGGGCAGAATTTCACCCGGCTTAGTAACTAATAAAATGCATCTTACTCATTTCAATGCCAAAAGGAAAAAAAGAAGAAGTATAAACTGTGTTTTTGAAATTAAATTTCAAGATTCGCACTTTATTGACAATTTTACATAAATTTGCACTAATGTATTATTGCATGTCAAGTAAGCTCATGACAACATTTTCTCGACAATTATTAAAAATATAGTAATTTTTTTTAAAACTATAAAATTTGGTCTCCAAGCATATTTTATTACGAAGATCGTGTTGAGCAGTTCGGATCGACTGTTTGGACTTTGAAAAAAAGATAAAAAATGTGAAGTATATTGAAGTACAAAAAAGATGGTGTATTTGAACCCTCATCTCTCTCTCTCTCTCTCTCTCTCTCTCTATATATATATATTATAAGAGTAAGGCTTTGATGCTATGAATAGCATAAGGCCTTATGTACTACGCCTCAAAAACCTATCGTATAAACTTCAAACTCAATCTAAGTAGCTCAGTAGGGTAGAACTAGGGTGTTCTTAAGTTCACCGAGTCTCTTTGTGAACTCAAGTTCTTAAGTTCACCATTCAATAGTTCGCATTACCTCAATTTGCTCAATTCTATCAATAAAGCTTTGAGAAAATAGGAGAAAACATATTAAGACTGCATTAGAAACTTCATCGAAGAAGTGTCAAAAGAACAAACGAAATCATGGTGGGTACATGGAATTAAATTTACAATAGTAAAGGAGTTGGTGAATATCTTATCACGAAATTAATGCACAATGTCTTTCACGTGTTCTAGTTATGACGGTACGTCTCAAGTGATGCACATGTGTTAGACTACAAGCCGCTACAGGTTGACCAGGACCTAACATACCCGATATGTATTTTAGATGTGAAGGAGACATAATTGCGACGACGAGTTATCCGTCGTGTTTTAGTACAATGGGAGTATCACACTCCGCGAGAGGTGACTTGGGAGTTCGAAGATGAGATGCGAGAGCGCTATCCAGAGCTATTCACTCTGATATAGTGTTTTATGCGTTCGGGACAAACTTTTTTGTTAGGGGGTGAATGTTATAGCCTGAAATTTTAAACTAATTAATTAGACTAACAATTAAAATTTACAACTAATTAATTTTTTAGTTAATTAAATAAGAAAATTAAAAGTTAATTAATTGAAAAGATAAATTAAATCTGTATAAGGTAATATATTAAACCAATTTTTAAAATTTACAAATTAATGGACTTAATTGTTATAAATTGTCACGACTAATTTTCGAAGAGTTGGTATAAGATTTCTAAACACAAAACCCGTTGATTAGATTTGGTTAATTGTATTTTCATTAAACTAGATGCCCCTAAATAAGTGTCTTAACAATTTGAGAAAAACTTTCACCGTTCATTTCGTTGGCACGAATCTTGAAGAGGAAAAACCCTAGCCTCCTTTTCCCCCTTTTTTAATCCAGCTCACCTCTTCTCTCTCTGAAACCGGAGCCCACCCCTCTCCCCTTCGAATTCGCATCCTCTGAGATATCTCATATTTTGCGTGACTTTTTGGAAATTCTCAATCGTTCCAATACATTTTGCGCGAATCCCAAAGCTCAATAATACAGGCCCCTGAGGCACCCCCGAATAGGAACCGGACACGTCGGTCACGCAAAATATGAGGTATCTCAGAGGACAACCACTCCTCCCGTTGGAATTCGCATTCTCTGAGATATCTCAAACTTTGCGTTACTTTTTGAAATATCTCAATCGTTCAAATACGTTCTGCGCAAATCTCAAAGAAAAAATAATACTGGCCCCCAAACTATCCCCGAATAGGCACCGGACACGTCGGTCACGCAAAAATTGAGATTAGGATACGCACCCGTTCACCAACTCGTGCGACTTTTGTTGCCGTGTCCCGTCGCTTGTAGAAGGTTAATAACAGGGAAACAAATCTTTTGGAATCTCAGGGTTTCAAATCAAACCATTCATTTGTTTCGAGATTCGTACATAAAATCAACTGATTGAGATTCGTACATTAAAAAAAAATGAATGGTTTGATCTGAAAAGGCAGGGACCCTGCGATTCCAAAGAATCGCAGCAGATTTATTACCTAATAACAGAGCCTCCGAGGGTCTTTATTTGTAGAAGGTTATTTCCACCCTTAAACCCTCGTCTCTCAGCGTTCTTCCCAACTTCCTGCGGCGCCTCTCAGGTACGGTTATACTACCCCACTCGGCAACCCCGGACTTTTAAGTTTAGCCAAATGAATTCGCCTACGGAATTGGACCTTATTTACGGGTATCAAGAGAAAGTGACGCTCATAGATTTATCTCTTATGATACAAGTACTAAGGTTCATTTCTAGGAATATATGGAGTTGATTATACCAGGGTGCTGAGTAGAACTGGTGTAGTTGTTTGTAATAAGGTGGAATAGTTTGGTTGATATATGCTTCGTTTTGTGCAAGAAAAAGTATGTTGAAGCAGTTTTATCACTAACAATCAATATCGTCCAAGTGCCAGCCATTTAGACAAAGATGGTTTTTAGAGGAATTAGTGATCAAGATAATAAAGTGCTCGCTATACTGGTGTTTTGAAGTTGGCTGTACTAGGGACACACCATTAATCCTGTAAATGCAGAAGGGAAAACAATTTAATTTATTATTTACAACCTCTTTGTCAATTTATTGTCTCCCTGTAGGATTTAAGAAATGGGGAAAAGGAAGAATGTTATTCTGCCTCCAGCTCTCCCACCTGAAACGCCTGATGAAGAATTTCAAATATCTGATGAGGATATGGAGTTTTTCTCTGAAAATCCCAAATTCACCAATTTTTTGACCCGTATTGATAAAAAGCAGATTGACAGGTAGGTTGTTACTGCTTGATGTACTATGTACAATTTTCGGGAACTTGTTTGCTTGCATACCTCTGAGATTATCATTTTCATAGGTACTGCATAGTGGTGTATTTGTTTATGTTGAGACTGGTGGCATGTTTAGTTTCACATAAATTATCAGTTTTGCCTAATTTTGTTGGAACAGTCCTAATAAAAAAAATTCACACTGTTTTAGAAATGTTAGCATTGCCATTCAGGCTGTACGTTCTTGCTATTTTGTGTGACATCTTTTAGGTTGTAATACATCAATCATGACTTCATTAGAAATAGAGTTTATTTTTATTCCAAAGCTCCATCTGATAGACTGACCATAATACTATGCAAACGGTACTCAAATTGTTGGTGTCGAGGTTGTTTTTATTCTTTTTATATAATTTTGTTTGACTGAATCTGAAACTAAGTTTGGTCTTGAAGGCATGTAACCCGAGTGGCAAACAAGTCTGAAGATGAGGTTGAGAGGCTTTATGAAAGGAAAAACAGATATGCAGCTCCATTAGATTCACTGGAAAATGACTTACATGTTGACCCAGTTGATGCGCTTCCTATTAAGACATTGGATGGAAAGCTACAATACAGGACAAGTATGCAATCTTTTAAACATTAATTTTGTCAATGTGATTTTTGTTAATTGTTTATTTTTTATACTTCATCATTTGCATCATCATGATCACGATCATCATTGTACAATTTTTTACTTGTTGTACAGGCCTTCTGTTGCATGATAGGAAGTGCAAGCATGAATCTATGATTTTATATAAACATTATTTGAACAGAAGAAAAAATGACCTAATCTGTAATGTAGGAGTAATGTCTGTATCATACTTGTACATACCTTATTATATTTGCTATTTTTTGTTAACTTCAATTTAGACAAGAAGGTGAGTACTAGGGAAGGGAAAGCAGACACAGAATCAGTTGAAGAAGATGATGATTCAAAGAGTGGCACAATCCGGCTCACAAAAGCTGAGAGACGTGTGAAGTTAAAGAAGGAGAGAAAGGATACTAAAAAGCTAAACAAAGATGAAGATATAGCACCTGACTCACCAAAAGAAAAATTACAGTCAGAAGTTTTGGTAATATGCTTTTCTAATTTATTTGTTATTATCATTGTTATTATTGTTACAAATTTTTGTCAGTGTACCTATTTAGTTTTGTTGTTGTTTTTAACTTGTTATAATGAGGGTATATGATAAGTTTGTTTCAACAGATGAAAAGAGTAATTTTGCATACTATTCATATTGGAAAATCAAGAAATTTTGATGATGTGGCACTGTTAAATGCTACTGGAGAAAATTTACAAATTTTTTTTTAATTTCATTTTGTAATTGTAACCGGTGAAAATGAGCTTGTCATTTTGCCATACTTGTACAGGTACTGGATGAGGGTTGAGATTTCATGTCCGTACTTGTATCCTGCAGACTTTGTGATACTATGAAAAATCCTTATATTTTAGGAAGCTTTTATTTTTTCTAACAAGGCTATATGGATGTTATATGATTTTTGGGTATATACATAATATCTTTATTCTATACACAGAAAGAAGTAGAAGAAGAAATTTCTGCTGAAGAATCTTTTGGAATGAAAAAGATAAAATTAGCCGAGATAGGGACAGCCTTGCTTGAGGACCCGGAAGCTAATATCAGATCTTTGAGGGACCTTCTGCAAATTTGCGAAGACAGAGATCCTGAAGTTATAAAGCTCGGTCTTATGTCAATGCTAGCTGTTTTTAAAGATATAATACCTAGGTAAAGTAATTTTTACTTTTTTACTTGGTGTTGATTGAGTTTGGATTGTCTCGTCTTTGTTGGTTTCTTAAATTGAAATTTCACCATAGAAAAAAGGATAAAAGAAAAGCATATATCTTGCTAATAGGACACTCGTAAACCAAGACTGATATGACCAACTATTTTTTTGATTAGTTGTCTAAATGAACTGAGATTTTTCTTATTATCGTCCAGTTATCGGATAAGGGAACTTACTGAAAAGGAGCTAGCAATGCAAGTCTCAGAAGCTGTACGAAAGACACGCTATTATGAATATACCCTTTTGCGCTCTTACAAGGTCTCTTTTTCACCACAAAAAAATTGATGGTTAGCTTGTAATGCGTGTATAAAGAGAGTGCCTAATATTTTCATTGTTTTATTTTTCATGAATCTTTTATATTTTCGCAAAATTATTTACTCAGGCCTATCTGCAAAAGCTAGTAGCACTACAAAAGAAGCCTGTTTTCAAGCAAGTCGCAGTACGGTGCATGTGCACTCTATTAGAAGTGGCCCCACACTTTAATTTTTGTGAGACTGTATTGGCTGGTACCATCAGGAACATTAGCTCTTCAGATGATGTCATCAGGTGCAAAGTTAAAAAAAAAGGAAAAATATGAAATTAGCACACGAATATTTTCTAGAGTTATGTTTGTTTATAGATAATCAAGTAAAGTTTTTTTAATTATTTATTTAAATTATTTGATTTAGGAAATTGTGTTGTGAAGCAATCAAGTCTTTGTTTAAGAATGAAGGAAAGCATGGAGGTGAAGGAACTGTGCGTGCAGTGCGACTCATTGCGCAGCAAGTCAAGTTACGTGATTGCCATTTACATCCAGATAGCATATATGTGTGTAATAACAAGCTTTTATCATTTTGGTTCAATTTTTAATTCTTTTGGGGGAGGGTCATGTTCAACAAAGTTGAAGTAAAATGTATCAACATGGATTTATTGAATTTTCCTTGTAACCAGCTTTTTTGTTGTTACATATTGTATAGGTTTTTCTGTCTCTGAGATTTGACGAAGATCTGGGCAAGCCTGAAAACAAAACTGAAGAAAAGAATAAAAATAAGAAAAATAAAAAAGGAAATAAACAGGAGGATCCAATGAAACAGTTGCAACCTAGTGAGAGGAAGAAGAGCAAACAGGAGTTGATTGCCAAGACAAGAGTAGAGGTAATTTTCTCTCCAGAATCCTTGTATTAGATGCTGGTACTTCAGTGGTCAGACCTGGCACTGATATATTACTGTGAAAAACTACTGGTTGATACATTTATTGACTATGTTACCGAGATACGATGGTTATACTGCCAAACCTCTGTCAGATCAATATCTAATACGATATGCAAGCTAATGCATGTTCAATACTTATAATTTTTTAATATATTTTCAAGCCGATATGAATACAATTATCGATGCACTCATGGTCACACAGTAGCCTCATTCGGACTCCAGCTACTGCAATGGGAAACTCTGGGTAACCCGCCCCTTTTTATAAGGGAATACAGGAGGCTTTGTTGAAACTGCCCTTGTGGGACTAATCTTGTTGGTCTTGTATTGGTAATTCCATATATATATATATATATATATATATAGAGGTTGGCTAAGCTCAAAACGTTTGTTCCTAACCTCAGGAACAAACGATTCGGTTCTCCAGTTTTCAAAGTTCAAACGGCCGATCCAAACCGACAGATGTTTAATCTATATTAAAATGTGCTTGGAGACCAAATTTTAAATTTTTTGGAATTTTTTTACTATTTATTAATATGGTTTGAAAATCGCTGTTTTTCAATGATGCAGAATTTTAATAAAAACAGCGATTTTCAAACCATCTTAATAAATAGCAAAAAAATTTCAAAAAATGTAAAATTTGGTCTCCAAGCACATTATAATATAGATTAAACATCTGTCGGTTTGGATCGACCATTTGGACTTTGAAAACCGGAGAATCGAATCGTTTGTTCCTGATGCTAGGAACAAATGTTTTGAGCTTAGCCAACCTCTCTCTCTCTATATATATAGAGTGTGGCTAAGTTGCTACCGGGGTCATATCTTAGTACTCGATGTTCAAATAGCAAATCCAAACCGTTAGATGTTCAATCTATATTAAAATGTGCTTGGAGACCAAATTTTATATTTTTTGGAATTTTTTTGCTATTTATTAAGCTGGTTTGAAACCCGCTGTTTTCAATGCTCCAGAAATTTAATAAAAACAGCGGTTTTCAAACCAGCTTAATAAATAGCAAAAAAATTTCAAAAAATGTAAAATTTGGTCTCCAAGCACATTTTAATATAGATTGAACATCTAACGGTTTGGATTTTCTGTTTGAACATCAAGTACTAAGATATGACCCCGGTAGCACTTCGGTCGAAGTGCTACCGGTAGCAACTTAGCCACACTCTCTCTCTCTCTCTCTCTATATATATATATTATTCGTGAGTTGAATTCCATCTCCAACAGGCCACTGATCTAATCAAAATAGTTCTAACTACTAATCTAGTCCGCCACCTGGTAAACTTTTGCAAAATCCCTTATAGTGTCGATGCAGTGAGTTCCTGATTAAGATTACTGCTCCAGGCTAATGGGGTTTTCCTTGACTGTTGAATTAGTGGATAACACTTTGCCAGCTTGTGTTTGATTTCTTTTATGGTTTTATACTTAATGATTGCAGGCCATGATAGCATGCGATGATAATGTTGAGGCCAGTGAAATTGATGACTATGTTTTTCTTTTTGGTTAGGTTTATGCTGATTACAGAGCAGTTTCTTTTGCTCCTGACTCAAAGGAGAGGCAAAGGATGCAATCTGACACACTTTCAGCTGTTTTTGAAACTTATTTCCGTATTTTAAAGCATGCTGTTGATTCTTCTGATCCTAGGTTTTCATTCTTTACTTTATGTATTGTTGTTCTTCCATTTTGTTTTTGCATTATACTATCGTTCTTGGGTAACTTTTTTCTTCTTTAAATTGAGTACAAATTAACAATAAAAGTAACAACAAATATTTTGTTATTGCATCCAAAAAGTATGGTGTGTGCCTCTTAAGAGATCAAGTATCTATGTATACCCTGCAAAAGAAGTACCGTATATACCCCACCAATCAGTCCATGTATATATCATGCATGTCCTTACTGTCTTTAAACCTACTCTTTTCCTACTGTACTTGTAGAGTTACGGCATGGTTAAATTTTGTAGGTTTAGGTGTGTCCTTGATATTGTGACACTTTGTAGTGGTACAATTGAGATTACTTGAAAAATTATGATGGTAGTATTAGTCTATTAGATAGTAAAAGATACAAAATTGGTATAATGGTCATGCTGTACCGGACAATCCAAATGTCGGTTTCCTAATTGGTAATTTTTGTAATTACAAAATTCCAGGTCTGATACAGAGACAAGTAGGTCCCATGCACATCCACTACTTGCACCGTGTTTAGATGGTCTTGGGAAATTCTCTCATTTAATTGACCTTGACTTCATGGCTGACCTCATGTCATGCCTAAAGCAGCTCTCTGGCTTTAGTAGCGGGACACACCTTCAGACAAAAACTTCTGATAGTAGTAGAAGTAACAATGGATTGACTGTGTCTGAGAGGTTGCAATGCTGTATAGTTGCATTTAAGATTATGAAGAGCAATTTGGATGCATTAAATGTTGATTTGCAAGATTTCTTCGTGCAATTGTACAACCTCCTACTTGAGTATCGGCCCCACAGGTTTCTCTCTCTATCTCTCTGTCCAGTGTCCACTCCCACTTTTTTCCACCACTATGTGTGTCTGTGTTCAAATTGTTTCTTTGGTAGGGAATTCAGGCCTCTGAATGTATTATTGTTGACCTTTTATTTTGTGTTATACCATGTCCCCTAAGTAATTGGATTTTAGGCATGAAGTTAGTTTTCAAAAAGTCTTGATACAGAAAAATTGTATCACCCAGCCATACTAGACCAAAGAATGTATATGCGAAGGAACAGTCAAAGCTAACAAGGTTTGGGTTATTCATTATATTTAGGCGAGTTCTGTTGAGTAACTTGCGGTGTCGCATCCAATGTTTCCTTTGTTAGCATTATTAGAGTTACAGATGCATTATTTAGTTGTGACATGTAAAATGTTCTCACATGATGTTGGACAAAAATGATAGGTTAAATTTAAAATTTCACTTTTGTTTTCAAGAAATTATCATGATTATAATGAGATTGACTTAACTATTGAAATGGGAAAAAAAATAGGGATAAAGGAGAGGTTCTAGCAGAGGCACTAAAGACAATGCTATGGGATGGTAGGCAACATGACATGCAACGTGCGGCTGCTTTTATAAAACGTCTAGCTACCTTTTCTCTCTCCTTTGGTACAGCTGAAGCTATGTCAGGTACTCTAATCCGGATATCAGCTTGGTTAGCAGTTTTTATTAGGAGTTAAAATTGGGATATTACTAGTGGATCTAGTAAAGCCTAGCTGAAACAGAACTCCAGCCAGGCTGCTTTGGATTTGCTTGGATTATGTTGAACTGGCAGCTGGTTAACCCACTGAATTGTCAAAATGTTAATAATATATTAAATTTAAAACTAGTGGGCAATTGTAGCTTGGCCTTTTATACTGATAAACATTCTGACTTAAATGTCTAAATGGATCAGCAGGTCATGCATGAACTGCTGGCCAAACCCGCTAGTAGGTCATTTACACGGACCAGACAGGTCATGCTAAACCCCATCAACCTAGAAGACCCAATGGTCTTGGCACCTACTGGAATTTTTGAAGTACTGCTGAGAAATACCCCCATGTTTTTCCTGTTTAGTCAATCTAATCCTAAGGTTAATTGCTGGAAGTGGTACCCAATTTTCTATCATGCAGTGATGTTTTACCGTAAGCCCAACTTTATATGTAAATTAATGAAGGGAAAAATGTACATCTGCATTCATTTCACAAGCATGACAACCAACGAAATGGTTATCAAAATCAGAAAAGGAATTGTGATATGTTCTCAATAGTTTAGATATGTTGTGTATTAAATTTGGTGTAAGTTGGGAATAGTTTGTTACCGATTAAGTGCTGATAGAACTCATTTGTTAATTTTTTTTTTTTTCAAATTGCTTGATGAATGACTAATCGATTTACAGATCACCAAGTTTGATGCACAGCCTACCTAATTATAGAGAACATTTAGTTTATAATAACTGTTTAGTTTGTTCACAATTGTTATTTAAGTTTGATATTAATAAATATCTATGCTGATTATTCTTTTGTTTATATTTATTTTTAGCCCTGGCCACACTGAAGCAACTTCTACACAAGAATACTAAATGCCGAAGTTTGTTAGAGAATGATGCTGGTGGTGGTTCCATTTCTGGTTTCATTGTGGTAAGCCACCTTTTCTCAGAAAGAGATTGGAAGGTTAAATTTTGGCCCGCGACCAACTTTGTTCAGTTACAACACATGCTGTGTGGGTTTGTGGCCAGTGCCACCTCTGACTAGGAACTACTTTCTATTTGTTCAAAATGTTCAAGCCCAGTTCCATGTAACCAGTCTTGTGGAATTCTTGCATGTGTATTCGCCAAATGATATGCATCTCATTAGTGAAGCGTATCCTCTGAGATAACTCAACATTTGAGTTGATGGATTTATGGGCCAGCTTTTAAACGGTGCCTATTTCAATGCACGGGGGATGTATTAATATGGAATGGGTTGCTTCAAGGTTCATGCTGAATGGTTCATATTTTTACACGGTTTAACTCAAAAGTTCTAGTTATCTCAAGGGATGCAGATTCCTCATTAGTTGGGTATATAGAAGCCGACCCTCATTAGTTGGAGTACTAGCTCATTGAATTCACATATTATATTGGCAGGATCTGACACAAATCCAATTAAGTACACTTAAGTGTGTAGTCTATCAAAGTTATTTTATTTATACTCTTTATTTTTTTTGCTTTCTAGAAATACCAACCAGAGGTCACGGATCCCTACCTCAGTGGGGCACTTGCTTCAGTTTTATGGGAGCTAAGCCTTCTATCAAAGCACTATGACCCTGGTGTTTCACAGATGGCCTCAAATATTTTAAGCATGACGAATTTAAAACCAACACAAAATATTGTCTACCCCTCTTTGGTCGCCTTGAATCCAATTCAAGCATTTTGGGAGTCCACAACTGATAAGGAATTATCTAAACCAATGAACGCAAAAGTCCCCCCTTCTTTAAAACGTAAAAGGAAAAGGGAAGACAGAGAATATATTGTTTTGGACCCTGAAAAAATGAGAAATGCTGAGAATGAAGTTATTGGAGAGGAAGAAGTAAATGTGAGGTTTGAAAAGCACTTTAAGGTCCTCAAGGACATTTCAGAGAATGAGAGGTTGAAAGGGGAATTGAACCGTACCTTGGCATCTATTAATTTATTTGATGAGTTTAAGAGAGAGAGGGAGAAAGAGAAGAGTGTGGGGTTGAAAAGCAGAAAAAAGAAGGCTAAAGTTTTGGTAAAATGTTCTAGCTCTTGATAGAAATTATGTTGTCGTAAATTTTTTTTAAGCTAGTGTAGGATTGTTCTCAGAATTGAGTGAGTTTTTTGTTGACACAGAATTTGTGAATGCTGTTTTAATGATAGGATGCTGTACCGTTGTTCCAGTTTTGCTAAATTTTGTAAGATTACATTCTTTACTTGATGTTGTACGATTAGTGATTTTCTCTTAATAGTAAAACCTTACAAATGTGAGAGACGGATACAGTAATACAAGAAAATGAGCTATTATGATAACTCAGATTGCCAATTATGTGGCAAACAAAGGAAGCTGAGATTTATTTATCATATTTGTTTTTCTCTTGCTCAAAGCTTTTTTCCTTCAACATTAGGATTAAGATCATTCTTCCTACGACTATTACCACAAGAAATTTAACTTGGACTAATGACAATCTCCTAATGTGTGAAAGTACAAATACTTGTTCATGGAGTGGGGGTTGATTTGATGGTCATCAGATAAAAATTTGCTCCGATATCTGGCTTTAAAATTCGTATACACTTAATTCTCACGTCACATATTGTTACGTTGCTCGCATAAATCTTGGGGCTGATCGAACAGTTTTTACCTGGCATCGGATCGAATTTGATTCTATATTTGGTCCTGGCATCGGATTGAATTTGATTCTATATTTGGTCCTGGCATCGGATCGAATTTGATTCTATATTTGGTCCGGTGAGTGTCGAACCGCCTCCTATTGTTGTTTGTTGCATTGTCTCACACCGTTTAGTATGGATTTTCTCTAAGATTGCATGGGATTCGCTCTTGTACTGCTGCTACTGGCAACCTCTGGACGAACCAAAAAATGTGATGTAAAGTATTTTATGATATTCCCTCAATGGGGATAAAGAGAAAAGATAGTAATGTAAAATTTGTTTCTGTTGCTATTTCGGACTCGTCTAGCACGGTTTTTGTTTTTTCAGATCTGGTAACGTCTGTTCTAAACTGAACTCACTAGATCAATTTATTGACGTCTATAAAAAATTTAACTTTAGATGACATTAGTGGGTCATGTCAATCAAGCGCGTTCGGTACTCTAGTCCCTTTGCTTTCTTTAGTAGTTGATTTCAATTTGCCATATATGCAATTTATGTTGTGAAATAATATATCTCGTAAATTAATATTCAAATCTACTGTCTGGCGAGCATATTTTTGTATAAATTTGGGTATTTCATTAATGAAATTATACAAGTCGTGCCTAAGGTAAATAATTCAGAACGTCAGATCATAGAAATCTTCATGATTACTTGCTAATATGATTGCGATTAACAAATTTAATTCAACAACTATAATATTTTTCTCTGCCAAAACTCCAGAGGTTTGGATTATGCTTTATTCTAAATAACGTTCTATATATAGCATTTTCGGACAATAAAAGTTATGGCGTTGTTAGTACTATAGCAGTGCAATATAGACACAGCGTTGTTTATTTAGCCATTCCGCTATGACGCGATAAACACTATTTAAATCTTTAGAGTATAGATATTGACGGCATTATTTTGACTTTGTACAGCTCACATACAATAAAGTCAAAATAAAAAAATATATAACTTGTGTGTGCTGTATGAAACCAAAACAGCACTGTCAATATGTTTAACCGCACATTGCTCCTCCCTGTTTCTTTGTTCCAGAGGTTCCTGTTGACTTCTTTTGTTTTCCTTCCTATTAATAATTTCTTGAGATATACTTCATACTGTTCAACCACCACGACTTGCTTTGACTTTTTTTTTTTTGAGGAAAAATAGGAGTCTGGCTCCCATTGTATTTCATTGATCGAATTACAAAAGTTTTGTAATTACATAGAAATGTAAAGGATACTAGCTCAAAACAGTTGAGCTGTTAAAGTAAATTGCAATTGAAATACGAGGAAAATGAAGACAGTAAAAACAAAAACAAACAACAAAAACATAAAGCAAAACCCGGCCTATAGTTATCCTTTGAGCCATCCCTGTTTCTGGGCGACACTGAGACTGAAGATTCAGTACCAGTGGTACTGTTACGTACCAGTGTGCTTGTGAATTTATCCCTATTGTCCCACTATCCATCATCTGTCGTGGGCGGTTTATACTTCGTGTCCCTATATAGTTGTAGGTACCAATTTGTTTCCCCCAGTAATTCGTCCATGCTTTTTTGATTGTCCGTAAATGATCGCGCACACCTTTCTCTCCACAGAATGAAATTCATTACCAGTAGCACTGATTTCTGCCCTTTGTTTAACCGCCCTATTTTTTCCTTGTCAGTTATGGTCATAGTTGGTTTTGCCGGCCATTGTTGCTCTTGTCTAGAGCTAATTATCCTTTTGTACAGTTGCAGTGTGAAGGGGCAATCCTCAAATAAGTGGTTAGTTGACTCCCCATCCATGTGACACATCAGACATCGACTGACAATTGCCCATCCTCTCTTTTGCAGGTTGTCATGTGTTAGAATTTTATTCTGAATTGCTAACCATCCAAAAATCTTGAACCTCGGCGGCGCCTTAATCTTCCAAATACCTGACGCCTGCAGTCTGATTGCAGGGCCCGTTTTTAACACTGTGTAGGCTGTTTTTACAGTAAAGACTCCCGTGGTTGTCCATCTCCATGCTATGTCATCCCTGACGCCATGGCTTAGTTGGGTTACTGACAACATCTCCCTAAGTGAGCCAAATTCCTGTTGTGCTAATTCGGACATATTAGGTCTGAACCATGAGTCCATGTTAGGTTCTGTCAACGCCTCTTGTAAGAGTGTGTTGGAATGTAAAGCATAGGAGTATAGATTGGGTAATGAAGTTTTCAATATACCTTGTCCCCAATCATGTTCCCATATCCTGATTGTAGCCCCATCTCCCAGAATCCATTTAACTGAGATGTTAAAGAAATTCCTGAATTCACTAGGCAGCGCTTTAAAGAAATTGGTTGCAGGCAGCCCGTCAATTGTTGTTGGTGCTTGTGCGAGAATTGATTTCCACAATGCACTGTTGGGAGAGTGCCACTCCCAGTGCCACTTCATGAGTAAAGCGCAATTGAAAATTTTTAAATCCAGAATGCCAAGACCTCCAATGGATTTCGGTTGACATACAATTATCCAATTTACCAGACTATACCCTTTGCTTTGTTCCGCTGCGCCGTGCCAGAGGAAGCGACGTCTGATCTTATCAATCTTAGCTATGACCCATTGCGGGAGCCTGATTACGGACATTATGTATATCGGCACCGAGGAGAGGATTGAGTTGAGTAGCAGCACACGTCCGGCAATGGATAGATATCTAACAGCCCATCCCATCATTCTTTTCTGTATCTTATGTATCAGCGGCAGAAAAGCTGTCCTCGGCAGCTGCGTGTCAGATAATGGTATTCCAAGATATATGAAAGGGAAAGATGCTTGTTTGCAGCCCAAGATTGTCAGAAGTTCCCCTGTAAGGTGGTCGTCTCCATTTGTAACTATGAATTCTGACTTCTGAAGGTTTATTGCCAAACCTGACACCTCTTGAAAGACCATCAAGGCAATTTTGATTGCCCTTATTTGGTTCAAATCAGGTTTGAGAAATAGCAGCGCGTCATCCGCGTACAGAAGACATGGTTTCATGTCCCCGTACGGTAGTCTAATTGCCCCGGTATCCGTCAATTTTTGTAAGTAGCGTGCTAGAAAATCCATTGCCAAAATGAAGAGTGATGGTGAAATCGGGTCCCCTTGTCGTACACCTCGCCTTAGAACTATCTTTTTCCCTAACAAACCGTTAATCATTACCTGGGAAGTGCCTTGGAATATGGAATTGCTGACCCATGCTATCCATTCATCTGGGAAACCCTGATTCTCCATTACTTTCAACACGAAATTCCAACTTATCGTATCGAAAGCCTTTTTGATGTCTAATTTCAACATACCCAGCGGCACATGCTCTTTCTTGGCCATCTGTAGCACCTGCTGCGCATATAGATAGCTCTCTGTGATCCTTCTATTTTTTTGAAAACCCGTCTGTGCATTACTAATCAGCTGCGACATGTGTGGCTGGATGCGGTTGGCCAGGACTTTGGAAAATATTTTTTGAACTCCATGGAGCAAGCAAATCGGTCGGTAGTCCCCCGGTGATTGCGGATTGTCATTTTTTGGGATTAGAATTATGTATGAAGTGTTGAGAGGTGTCATTTGTGCCTTTGTGATCATGACGTGCCTAAAGACTGCCAACAGGTCCAAGGTTATGAGATCAACAAAATGCTTGTAAAATTCACCTGAGAAGCCGTCTGGTCCCGGACTTTTATTGTTTGGCCATTGTGCGATTGAAGCTGCTATCTCTTGGGTTGTGATTGGTGTGATGAGTTCGGTTAGACCAACCTTGTTGGGGTAAAGGTTCTGCCAGTGAATTTGCGGAGTTTGAGGTGATTCGGTCCCTATTGAGTTTATGAAAAACTCATGGAAAACCGCTGCCTTGGTGTTTTGATCCGAATAAATTAGTGAGTTATGCTGAATTTGTGATATTGTGTTTGTTCTCTTGGTTCCAGATGCCACAGCATGAAAAAATCTGGTCCCTCTATCACCATCCAACTCCCATTTTATGCGTGCCCTTTGTCGCCATATGTCCTCCTCCAAAACTGACAAGGTCGTGTGCCTTTGCTTGATGATCGCCGTTGTCAGTTTTTCAAGACCTGTGAGCGGTCTCAATTCTTTGGCTTTATCTATCCAAGCAAGAAAAATCCCTACATGTGCTTACCTGAGCTCGTATGTTGCCAATCCGCGACTGGGTCCACTCCGTGATTTTTCCCTGTAGGTAGGTTAGCTTCTGATGTAGCATAGTCGGAGTATGTGCAACCGGCTGTGATTCCCATTCCATACGCACCATTGCCTTAAAGTCCTCAAAACGAAGCCAAACATTCTCAAAACGGAAGAATCTTGAGCGGCGAAAGCGCGTCGTTGCGGTGAGGGTTATGGGGCAATGGTCTGAGCTTGTGTTGGGGGCTGCCCGTTGCACGGAATTTGGAAATGCATTGTTCCAATGAGCGGATATGAGAAATCTGTCCAAGCGTGCTAAATGTGGTTGCGATCTGTCACTACTCCATGTAAAGCGCTTTCCCACCAATGCCAAATGAATTAATTCGAGTTCCTGTATTAAGTTGGCGAAAGCTAATGTTGATCTCCAAGTATTTTGATTATTAGATCGCTCATCCAAATCTGCCGTGACATTGAAGTCTTCTCCAATCACCCATGGTGTTGGTGAGGATGGTTTGGCTTGTCTAAGTTCCCGGAAAAATGAGAGTCTTCTCTGTTGGGAAGTGGGGCCGTACACCCCTGTTACTACCACTGTGGTTCCATCAAAATTGTGTCGTAGAGTAACCATCAAAGTAAACTGGTTTGGTTGTGCCGAGATCTTAGTGTAAATGCGGTGATTCCAAGCGATTACTATTCCTCCCCTCGTACCAATAGCCGGTATCATCTCAAAGTTCTGAAGGCGTCTACCACAGGTTTGCCTTATCAACATTAAATCTATGGTTTCCAGCTTTGTTTCCTGCAAAGTGACAAAACGACTTGCTTTGACTTGTATAAACATATACTACTTAACCAATAGCATTAGTGTTTAATTTTTAAATCTCTCTTTTTTAATGGTCCTAACTTTGTTCTGTTGCCAACCTCACCGACTTTATAACCATAAAAATATTGTAATTAGCAATGTACTCGTATCCTTTGAGGAAACCTGAGGCAATGTGAATTATTGAATCGTGTTAATCAAATTTTATTGGTCCAATCAATCCCTTACTGTTATAATACTTTTTTTTAAAATGATATTATAATATGATAACTACAATTAAGTTGAGTATCATCCAAGTCCTCAGGGTATACAGTATACTCCAATAAAAGTTCAAAGGATGAACTTAAAAAAAAATGGAGAAATATATTTATAAATTATAATCATGGTGAACCTTAAAAAGAAACAAAGGAAAGTAACTGCCATTTCAAGTTTCTAATGTTGGAGGACTAGTTTTTGGTCTAGTGACAAAGCCAGATGGTCTCTAAATGAGAGGTCATGAGTTCGAAATTCAGATGGAGAAAATCCTTTGTTATAATAACAAATGTATTAAATAGTTGGTTGGTTTGACCTCCAACTTTACTCAAAAAAGTATTTAACGTTGTATAACTAATATATGTAACTAAAATAACCCAAGTATTTATGTAACTAATATGTATTACAATTTACTGATTTACTTTAAAAAGATTATTGTTGATGTATATTAACAATCCTCCAGCTAGAGAAAGAAATACGTGATACGCCGTGACGTGATGTGACAAACACGCCGTGATTTGGTCACGTGACGTGACGTGACCAACTTTTTTTTTCACGTGACATGACCAAAATGATGGCGGATGGTCACATCACGCGTAGTCACGCCGTGACCATACGTGACGTGACGTAAATTAGTCATGTCAATTTTTTTTATATTTTATTTTAAATTGTTGAAAATTTAGAAAAAAATATACTTTTTTTTAAAATAAGTAAAGAATGTTGTAAAGATTTTTTTTTTAGGAAAGATTGCATCTAACATTACTTTAAAAATTCAAATTACAAACATTCATTAGACTAAACTAAAGAAAATAAAAATCTGTACTACATGAGTACTAGTATCACTGAACTTACACTAAAATAAAAATTTGAATATTTTATATATACAAAAAAAG
This sequence comes from Carex arenaria, assembly GCA_964058825.1. Lineage (NCBI taxonomy): Eukaryota > Viridiplantae > Streptophyta > Magnoliopsida > Poales > Cyperaceae > Carex > Carex arenaria. Next base: position 269,346 of record CAXKVW010000296.1, on the reverse strand, counting down.
TTGGATACTCTATATTTCATACCGTGACGTGGTCTGGTTCGCTTGACGTGAAGTGTATTTTTCACTGGAATGCGGTCACGTCACGCGAATGATCACGTCACGTAATCAACACACGTGACGTGACGTTTCGTGACATGACTAGTCACGCCGTGATAAATTTCCTTCTCTACCCCAGCTAAGGTCTTAGTCAAATTCTATTGTTATATATAAACTTGCTCTTATCAATTTGAGAAGGTAAATGGGGGCTAAAGGAGAAAAGCTAGTGTTATGGTCATCAAGAGAGTTTGGTGAGCATAACTTCAAACTCTACCGGATTGGTTTCAAACAATAAATCTAAACCGTTAAAATCGATCTATTTTACGAGTGGTGTGTAAATACAAAATTTTAAAAATTTGAAATTTATTTAATATAGAGAAGCAGTAAAAAAAATAAAGTTATAAAAATTATTTCAATGCATTCATTTTTCATCATTTTACTGCTTCACTTTGTATCAAATGAATTCAAAATTTTACATGCACACGCTGCTCGTAAAAATGCTAAAAAAATATTCATTTTTGCAAGTTTGATTCACCTTCAACTTGAATCATAACGAGGTGTAACTACATAGCTTGAATTCCATTTTCTTTTGTTTCTTTCTCCTTATTTCCTTGCACGACAATAATTATTTTTGGTTGAAGATCTGTTGGCAATCAAACTAACTTGACAATTGAGAACAAATTATAAAATACATTCGAGCCAATATGAACAAGATAGAAATCATGACATTTTGTTTGTATTTTACCATGTAGTTATTTAATTTGAATTTTGCATCAATTAATTTTTAGCTTAGATGAAGTTTAAAATAATACTCAAATTGCACAATACTTCAAAAATTAAGCCCTCTATACTTTGACAACACACTTGTGAACTTGTTTTCTTGGTTTTGAAAATAATTTTCATAAAACCTGATTCTTTCTTTCTTGACGTTTTTATATTACACCACCCCACACCCCCCCCCCCCCCCCCCCCCCCCCCCCCCCCCCCCCAAATTCACATCCTCTCTCTTACCGCATAAGGGAATCTTTTACAATTATTGAATCCGGATCATTTTAAGTCGGCACGAATCTCAAAGCCCAATAATACTGCCCCCTATTTCCCCCCGAATCTCAAACTGGCTGAGATTTAATCTCAAACAGTAAAGTGAGGCCCATCTCCTGTAGTAATGGAGAGGATATGGATCCCCCCACCCACACACACCCCAACCCGACATGTATGACATTTATTTACAAAAACATTATGCACAACTTAGTTCACGGGATGCAGATGAAATTATTTTATAAGAGGTATGGAGGAAGTCGAACTTGACCTTAAATATTCTGATATCATCTCAATTTGTAATAGGTAGTAAACTTGTTTTTATTAGCATGAATGTAAAATAGCCATTACAAGGTTCTTTATACAATTTGCAGGGAGAAAGAAATAAACAGAAGTAATCTAATAATATTACAAAAGTATTCGCTATTACAATTGGTAGAACATTTAAACATCTAGTTCTAGTCTAGATTGAATCAATCTTAATTTTCAGAATAACAATTGCAAAACTCTGTTTGTTGGATAGATTTCAAGTTCAACACTTGTAAAACAATCGATTCTAGTTAGGGAAATCAAGCCCACAAAAGAAAGACAAAGAAGGTTTGTGGAGCATAAATAAAAAAATATGATGATTTTGCCATTAACCAGATCTTCCTTCATAGAACACTAAATTCCAAGAGAAGGAATTCCCACACACAACCATTTAATTTTCTCCAGTATTCCTAAGTTACAATTGCTAAGTTCATGAACAAAAGAAAAGAAAAATAAAAGAAAATTTACGAAGTAAAACAAATGTCATGAGTTTCCTTTGTTTAGTGCAGCTCTGACCAGCATGAATTGCTCGATTTCGCATGGAATCTGAAGTATTCCTTTTTGTTCATAACCAAATTCTTGCACAGCCATCTCAAGTAGTACCAGAAAACATGGATGCTTCAGTAACTTTGTGTGTACCAGAACCTTTTCCTTCTCTTTATCTTTTCCTACAAGTATTGGTACATAGCCTCTGGGCACCTTCCCTACTTTTACCATTGGTAAATCTGTGTACCAGTTCTTCAAGAGCTAGTCAGAAAATGGATAAGGACTTGCTTACAAAAATTTTGCTAAGAAATTCTTTATATAGAGATCACTTGGTTAACGGATAGCTTTGTTTAGATAATGAAACTTGCATTTGTTTAGAGAACAATTGAATATACTTCCTTTATAATAAAGCGTTTGTGATTTATTTGAAGATACTTGAAAGAAGACCTTAAGTTATTTAAATGAGCATTATTAGCTATAATTTATTGATAAAGGAAGGTATGCAATTTTATATAAGAAGCTATTCTCTCTTTACTTAGTTGTCTAAAAAAGAGCAAATTGTGTTATTTTTCAGTTAGCACCTTATATTTCATCATATTAAACAGATAACCATACTTCTTTTTTTTGGTCTAAGTGCACTTCTTTTTCAATATATTGAAGAAGTATAATGTGTAAAAAAATACATTCTTTTTCATGTATAAGTCATTGTTTGATAAATTAATATTGTTAGATTTATTTCCATGTGGTCCTTATGTAATTTCCAAAAAACGAATGTTTCTTGGATACACAGTAAATGTAAGGTCTGAAATGCATAATACTTGGTAAAAAGTATTTGCATTTGATGGTGAAAATGAAATGATGACGCCAAGTGGTATGAGGTGAGTGGATTGTGGTGATACGGTGGGTGGAAAATTTATTACAAGTTCAATTAGGCGAATAATACTTATTTTTTTACATCTACCCTTCAAAATTGCCATATTTTAATGTTACCGTGTCTATGTAGTTTTGTCATGTGTAACCAGGAAAAAGGTTTATATATAATTTGCATTTTATTGAATGCGATATGAATGATGTTGTCATTTTTATTCAGGAAAAAAAAAGAATGACAAGCACTGACCGTAAATATATAAAGAGTAAGTCTTTGGTGTTATGGATAGCATAAGGTCATCTGTGCTACGTCTCAAAAATCTAACGAATAAACTTTAAATTTCGATTTAAGTAGATTAGTAAATTAGTTATACAATAAACTTGTAGAATATCAATTTTTACTATTTTTGAATTCTTTTTACTATTTATGATTCACGAAAGATGACAAAAAATGACTTAAAAATAAAATAAAGTTGCCAATATTTTAGGCTATTTTTTGTCCTCTTTCATAAATCATAAAAAATAGTAAAAATTAGTATTATACAAATTCATTATATAACTAATATACTGAGGTACTTAAATCGAAGTTTGAAGTTTATATAATAGTATTTTTGAGACCGTAGTACGGATGAGCTTATGTTATCCATGGCACTCAAGCCTTGCTCATATATAAACTTGACAAATTTGAAATGTTATAGGGGTACACATGTAAATGTTCTATTGTTGGAACTTGGAGCTTGGATTCCAAAGGGTTTGACTATATTTGGAAGTTTGGAAGTAATATTTTTATGCATTATTGAGCTGACTTGACCCAAGATAGAGGCGTCATTCATCAGGTGCGCTTTGCTTTTATAAATTTTTAACTTCAATCACTGCTGCAATTAAGGTCCTTTATTCTAACATGCTAATGCTAGCTAGTCATTTGATTAGGCCTTAATAAAATGAACTTTAATTTAGGAGTAGGTACCTAGAGAAGGGCTCCGTTTTTTTTTTTTTTTTTTTAAGGGTTATGACTTGATGGTGAATAAATCATCGTTGTGTAGGGTACATGTTTAAATACATGTTGACTTAAATCTCGTGTAAATAAAGTATTAGACATTATCCTTATCATTTTTGTTTTTTTGAGAGAAACATTATCTGATCATTAATTGTGAATTTTAAACATTATCTGAGAGCACTTCAAAAATTATGGACTTGTACAAATTTAAATCCAATATCCGTATTTAAAATTTTAATTTGTTAATATTAACAATTGACGTTAAATTTTATCAAAATATATATAGTAGTTCAAGAAATAAATGATATTTTTATTATTTTAGATGGTTGTGTATTAATTTTAATGTGAAATTGTTTTTTAGTGGTTGATAAAAAAATTCTATAATTAAACTATTCAATATCAAATCACTCAATAAAAAATAATTATTGTTCAAATTGTGTTAACTTTGATGTCCAACACACATCTAAGTGATTAAGATATATTTATAATGTTATTTTTTTTTCATTTTGCTAAGCATTTTGTGGACCAAGGGTTGGTGCATTAGGAGTGATGGAGTTAATTTTATTTTTGGCCTATTATAGTATTTTTATTTATTCACAACTTTTGAAGCATTTCCCATTTTTCTTTTTTCTTTTGCCATTTCACACTTGGGTTTCATTAATTGTAGGTTTTTGCTCAGTTATATAAATACAACTAATGCATTGTTAACTTTGTTGTATACTAACTATGCAGATCTATTTATTTGTCTTTTTGGCTGTACAAACTATCAAAATGTTAATAAGATTTTTCATGGCATGTTCAAATTGTATATTTAGTGCATTACTCATTAACATATTCTAAAATCATTTTTGGGAACAGACTTGCAAGATATATATATTTGTCTAAGACTTTGCTTAAAAAAATATTTATTTGACGAAAAAATAATTTTAAATAAAATGATTTCTTAGAAAAATCGTCAATGAAGCAAATTCTGGAATACAAATATATATCTTTTGAAATGCTAGAATACCTCATACAATTAACAATTACAAATTAGCCGTACATAAATTCTTACATGAAAACACAAAAATAGTATTACATAAGAATTCTAATACATCTCTGGTACAATAACTATATATATAGAGGAGGGGGGGGGGGGGGGGGGGGGGGGGGGGGGGTTGACTAATATACCAATATTGGCACATACCACTTCGTTATACCAAGTGAGTTTTGTGATTTCAAAGTTTAAATAGATGATCCGAAGTGCTCAACTTGTTTTCCATATTAAAATGTGTTTGGAGACCAAATTTTTTTTATTTTTTTTAAATCATCTGTTTTCAGATTTAAAAAAAAAAATCAGAAAACAATGATTTTATAAAATCTGAAAAAATAGTAAAAAATTTCTAAGAAATATAAAATTTGGTTTCCAAGCACATTTTAATATGGAGAACACGTTGAACATTTCAAATCGATATTTAAACTTTGAATCGCAAAAACTCACTTGGTATAACGAAGTGCTCCGTGCCAAAGTTAGTATATATATTAACCAACCCCCCCCCCCCCCCCCCCCCCCCCCCCCCCCCCCCCCCCCCCCCCCCCCCACTCTCTCTCTCTCTATATATTTTTTAAATGAGAAGAGAAATATGATAAAATATGAATTCTCCGATTAGGCTAGGATAAATGAAGAGAGATGTACTTCGGGTGGATGAAGGTATTGACGAGAAGCCTTAAAATCTAATTTTATTTATGGAGTATTTGTTAGAAGATGCCACAGAAAATCTAGACATGTGCCTACCCTAAAAAAGTTTCAAATTGTACTACACACGAATTTTGGAACGACATTTTAAAAGGTAAGCTATAATGTATTTGTAAAATATTAATTCTCTTGTACTTTAATTTATTATTTCATTTTTTAGATTAAAATGATCAATTTGAACCATTCAATATGATATACTATATTGCAATCTTATAAGAACCAAACTTTACAAATGATTTATATTACTTGGCTATTCGGCGTTCTATAATATTTAAAGGCAATGATTTTTTTTATTACAAGATAAAAAAAGAAAACTAATTTTTTTTTTTTTTTGAGTAAAGTTGGAGGTCAAGCCACCCAACTATTTTAATACATTTTGTTATTATAACAAAGGATTTCTCCCATCTGGGTTTTGAACCCATGACCTCTCATATAGAGACCATGTGCCTTAGCCACTAGACCAAAGGCTAATTCTCAAACTAAAAAAAAAAAAAAAATTGTAAAATACTAGTGTTTGAAAGGGAACAGCTTGAGGTACATGTTTCTTACAATATTTTGATATACAAATCATATGAAAATAAAATACACACCATAGCCTATGTAGACTTGTTAGAGGGTAGAATTAAATTAACATAAGCATTTTTTTAAGGAATATAATCACACTACTCTGACAAATTTGTCATTTTCAGGCCGATTTGCAAATTTTCAAATAAGTATGTATATTGCCCAATTGCAAATACTTTTTCCATACATAAAAGAGGAACAAATCAGCTGCTCAATACGTAGATTGCCTCTGGATTGCAGTGGTGTACTAATATTCAATGGTCCAATCATATACCCAGAAAAATAAAATAACAAAAATAATGTCGAATTGACAAAATCGTAGTGGGTTAATGCTGGTTTGTCAGATATATCATGGAGACATGTTATGAGGCTGACCGCCTATTAATTAGATAGATATATATATTTTTTAGATAAAATTATAAGGATTTCTTATTTAATTCCTTCATCTAGTACAAGTCTTTCGCTAAGTATTGGATTCAATTTCCTATGTTTCCATTGATACGCTAGCATTAATTTTGGAGTATAACATATTTCACATGCCAAACATTCCATGAAAATGAAAAAGAGCTAAAAGAACAAAAAGAAGCGAGCATTGTTTTTTTGTTTTTCAGAAATATTGCGCTCTTTCATGCTCGGAACGAAGAAAAAGTAACACAAAACAGACTGAAAAAATAAAACACTATTTTGGGCCTTATAAAACAAAAAATTCTTGGTCAAGACGCTCTTTCATAATCGGATGGACCTCTTAACTTCCTATCCTACTAAGGAAGAATTACACTAGTAAAGGCGATTCTCTCGACAATACCTTTAATATACTATGGAAATAAATCTGCTGCAATTCTTTGAAATTGCAGGGTCCTTATTTTTTCAAATCCAACCATTCATTTATTTCGAGATTCGTGCATAAAAATCAACTGCCTTTGAAATTGGTGCATTTCAAAATATGCTTAGTAAATTTCCTTTTCAGCATGCCAGTGGGAATTATGAGAAGAAATTTCCAATAAAAAAAGTAACGAAAATAATCAAACATATTGAAAAGATGAGAAATTCTTTTCAGCATGTCAGTGGAAATAATCAAACATACTGACAAGATGAGAAGAAATTTCCTAAAGAAAAGTAACGAAAATTGTAAAAGAATAAATTACTTGGTAAATTGAGAAAGGATTTGTACTTTGAAAGTTAATGGTAGTTTGGACATCATAGATCTCAATTCTGGATCCGTATCCTCTGCTGCACTTTTAAAGTGCAGCAGGGTGCTGCACTTTCGGACGGTCCAGATTTAATCTCCAACCGGTGAGTGCTCGGATGATGGAGGAGGCAGTATTAATTTTTCTTTAAAATTTGTGCAAAAATCTTATTTCGTCCGTCCGATAAAAAATTAACGGACGAGATTAAAAGTGCAGCACTCTGCTGCACTTTAAAAATGCAGCAGAGGATGCGGTTCCCTCAATTCTCAGCAGAAAGCACTTCTCGTTAAATGGATATGGGCCATAGAAAACAACTGAGAGGGCCTCTGGATAAAAAAAAGATTCCGACTCAAGCAGAAACGAAAATTGTTTTGAAGAAAGCGTTGTGCAATCAATAGAAAATATTGGATTTTCCCAGAACATTGGTTCTTAACAATCTGACAATGCAAAGAGTACAAGCATAAAAATAAAATAAAAATCGAAAAAATATGTTATTCTCTGAATGATAATTAGGTTATCAAAAAGGTGTTTAACTCTATCATTATAAGTCTTACATCATTTAAGCAATTCGAGAGAAATAATAGCATGATGGCATCAATATACTTTAATCTCTGAAAAAAATAATGTACTCAACTAAACTTACATAATTAATCAATTAATTAACCTCGGATTTACTAGAAAAAGAGAGCTCCTTCAATTGTTGTGGATCGACCTCTGATGGTGCCTTTGTAAGTGCACATTGTGCAGTGGTGGTTTTTGGAAATGCAATTACATCTCTAATTGAACTTGCACCAGCCAAAAGCATTACTAATCGATCCAAACCATAAGCAATTCCCCCTGCATATAAGTAGACACAGTCAGTACAACAATTTTTCAGCAGTAATCACATGAACTTCTACCAAGTGCAAAACAAAAGATGTCAAAATTCTTCGAATAGTTATTAATGCACTGGGACAAATTGGACTTCTTAATACAACAATTTGGAATTTCCTATTGTACAACCTGACTTGTTCAAAAAAATGTACAGTGCTTTTCAATTATTCATATTCAAAGTGCTAAAAATGGCAAAAGCTAATACGGTACCATGTGGAGGGGCACCCATATCAAGACATTCCAAAAGATATCCGAACTTCTCTTCAGCCTAAAATTGAACAAATATATTCATGTAATCATCTTGAAAGTTGAAACAAAAGCCTGCAGTATTGTACTTAACAATTGTGCCAGTACTATCAGTTTCTATATTCAAAGTTTTGTAAAGGCATTCAAGTAGTGTGGGTGTGTTATGAACATATGTGCGAGTGAGAGAGAGGAACCTGTTCTCGAGATATACCGATAATTTCCAAAATCTTTTCTTGAACTTCCCTCTTGTATATTCTCAAGCTCCCTCCCCCAATCTAAAATTTAGAAAATAGAATAGGAGAATCAAAAAACATAAAAAAAATATATATATATAACGCACTAAACAGATGAATCGACAATATGCCCCCATGAATTAACATTTATATGGCACGGATCCTAATTGTTATCACTTGCATAATTATGATGATATAAACATCTGAACATGCAATTATATGGAAATCAGCCATCCAGTAACAATTGAATAGCACAAATCAAATGTTTATACTTTTTTAATTTATCCATTTTTCATGAACTATAGAAGGATCAAAGACATGAAGCAACAATCCCATATCCATAATAGTGCCAATTGGGGTTTCATAATCCAAAACCCCTGTTTGTTGCCATCCTAATTTCTAGTACTCGACTGCTAAGATGGGCCATTGGCTGGATAGGTACCACAAGTTGGAATCTTCATCTTATCAAAAACCAACTAAATTTTTAACAAGACAGCTCAAGCAAACAATGGTATACCTGGGCCATTGTTCAATAACAAAAGCCATTGTCAATTTATAATTCAACCCAACCCACCTTTACTTAACTAGTATTTGAAGAAAAATCTAAGGAAAAATAAATATGCAAACTAATAAATCCATTAATTTATAATAAAAGTAATAATACCTCAACTCCATTATAGATTATATCATAGGCCAAAGCACGGGCAGAGGCAAGGTCATCCATGTCCTCTGGATTTGGTGCTGTAAATGGATGGTGCAAGGCCTGAATGTAAATTTTTTTAAAATATAGCAAAGAGAAAATAAGAAAACACTTAACAGTAAGTTATCTACCAGATAAAAATTCAATCACAATTTTAATGAATTTTAAGTTTGAAAGACTGCTATTATAGAAATTTGCTAGTACTTGCTGGTACTAACCCTCTAAAGTAGTAAATGTACCATAAGGAATCGATCTCCACAATTTGTACAACTTTGATCCGATTAGACCAGACTTAGCTTTAAAAATCAAATACTATTTATTTGTGTGATCTTACTCAAATGTATTATCTTAGCCTCAATCATTAGAACGCTTACTCCCAATTGTGCAACCAGATTTCGGAAACAGGCAATATAAGTCGAACTGAGTTACTCAATTATCAGCGTTGGCGACCTAGATTTGTGTTCTGACTCAAGTTTTCTTATCATACAAGTATAGGTAGCATTAGAGCTTCCAGTTGCCTAAGTCTGGGTTTTGGGTAAAGGGTCAGGTCCAGTTTTCAGTCTCAGGTCATTTCAGGTTTGACTTGTTTCAGAGTTAAAGCCATTCTGCTTTAGTCAGGCAGGGAACAGTCAACTTTAGGTAGCAGTCAGTCAGACCAGTTTGAGTAACATCTTGGAGTAAGAGTTATTTCGGGTCTCAGGTTATTCTCTTTTGAGTCAAGCACATTCAGGTACAAATCAGCTGGGTTGGATAGTCAGGGTACTTTCAGTTTATTGCCCAAGCAATATAGATTCACGTAGCCATTGGTGTTTCCGAGTCAAACCAGGTCACAAGTTGGGTTAAGCAGGATGAGGTGTCATGTCAAACAGGTCAGGCTGAAGTCAGCCTGGTTGCCGATCAGGTTTCAGGATCCAGTCAGGATAAGGGTAATTGGCTTCTGAAAAATCTCATTGTGTCAGCTTGATGTTTGGATAGCTCAGTCAATTTTTTAGGTCAGATCTTGTGCAAGTTTTATATAGTAGAAGCAATTACTGAAGCTTAAAAAAAAATAAAAAAATTAACCTCATATCTTTTCTCAGAATCATTCCATTCGAACATCGGAAAATCTGTAACCCACAGTACTGAATGCACTCCCTACAAAGTTCCCATAAAAAAAAAGTCATGTATATTAGATTTAAAAAACATAAGTAGAACATGAGAGGAAAACCTTCTGTACCTACATGATTTATTAAGCCCAAATCATTGGCAATAAACAATCTAAGCCGGTCAAGAGTCTTATTCACGCTTGCAGTATTTCCAATTGCAAACAAGATGAGATCGCCTGAATTTGCATTTACAGCTTTTATCAATCTCTCCTTTTTGTCAGGAGTTAGACTTGAGATCAGAGCTGGTATTCCTTCTAGGTCATCTACAAAATTGACAACAATAAATTAATGAATAATATATATTATGGTCAAGTAACTAAACTAAATGGCGGTTTTGTTCATATCAAGCGTCTCAATTTTGATGTTTGTGTTATTGGCTGGTACAAGAGCACCACAGTAGTAACAAAGGAAAGCGACTTTTCACTAGCTTCAATTACCATATGGATCTTATCTAACTTTTGAGTTGAGTCATTTTGAACTTAACTCACAGGGATTCTATGGACTAAATTGTGCTAGGGAATATTTCAATCAGAATCTCAAAGAACAAATTTAAACTGCTGATCTTATTCTACAATCAATGCATAGATGCCAAAAATCATAAAATTTGGACCATAACTAGTTGTGTAAAAAAATCAAGGGGCCAGAAAATCAAACTGTTGATGTTTGACCTCTTGATCTTGTGCTGAAGGACTCAAAATTCTACAATTACCAACATGCATGAGTAGCTTGTGGTGTAGAACATTAACGGCAGTTCAAATTACCGCTTCCAATTCAGAATTTTGAGTTATTAATGCCCAAGTATGAATCTTTGGATGAACACCCTGTAACATGACTTCGTGCTTGATTTCATATGTACTGGCCAACCAGATCAGTTTGGGCCCGTAGCAGTGCTGACAGATAATGGGGCACCATTCAGTATAGCAGCTCCAAGTGCAAAAATGGTAAAGTTTAAAAGAAAGTGCTGAGATCATGTGCTTGGACAGGTTTGATTCGGTGCCAACCATTACAAGGATCTTGGCAAATGCAACCATAAAGAAATAAATTCCAAAATCCACTCAAGTAGATACAATAAATAGTATTTTATTTTTCTCTTACCATTGTCTAAGACCTTAAGAAAAGGTAACCCCTTTGCACCAGCCTTTATTGCTTGGTTGTAAACATCACCCTTTTTTAGTGCTGTATTTGAATATTTTTGGGCACCAGCTGGCACACATAGGGCTTTTATTATGCCCCCTTTTGCTAACATGTCCGCAAAAACTTTGAAATTACACCCCATGAAAATGTCACTGACCTGCATAATATATATATAGAGAGAAAACGTTATGTAATGTTTTGTACCATTACAATCTATAAGCAAGATGCCACTCTATTTCTTCCTCAGTTGACAAACCCAAATAAGAATAATAAAAGCAAATATCAGAAATAAAGGTGAAATAAACAATGATGGTGTTGGTGACGACTACTATGATGCTAGCACCATATTAATATTAAGGGAGAATTATAAAATTGCCACTCCAAAAGTTTGAATTAAGAAATTTGCCACTACAAAGTTTAAATTAAGAAAATTGCCACTCTAATCTTGTTAAATTTGTATAATTGCCACTTTAGATGTATAAATCTGATTCTATTGTATTAAAATACGTTAAAATTTGAAACTGACCAAATTACCCTCGTTAAAATTTGAAACTGACCAAATTTTCTTCGCCCCCACTGCTCTCTATCTCTCTCTGACCGAACACCCAAACTTTAAACCCACCGCGCGCTATGAGCTTCTTTACCTCCTCCATCTTACCCTGCATGCAAAATCCATTGGCCCATGATGCCCGTGCTATGATTATCTGCTCCACCCTCTCTCTCGAGCATTTCATCATACACCTTATGGGCAACATCCCATGACATGCATTTCACAAGAAGCTTAAGAAGGGCATCACAATCCACAACATGGGGAAACATATCATATTTCTCCGATCATATCATATACCTCCATTGCCTTCTCCACCATTCTAGAATTTGAGGACCGGGCTAGCATAAACACTCAAAGCTTTTCCAAGTCAGAACCATTCTTTCTTCCCTCATTATTTCCATAACAAGCTCCATTTCAGTGAAGCTGTACGATTTTGACAACTTTAGGAGAAGTAAAGAGTAAACAAGAGAGTTGAGGGGTGATGATAAAACTGGCACGGATAAAACTGGCAGGGCACGGCGAGCCCAGTGGAAGAAGGAAAGAGCAGAGTTGACATTGGGAAAGGAGGAGAGGAGGGAAGAGAGGGGAAGGCGGGAGAGGCTGAAGTCGTCAGAGGGGAGAAAAGACAAGCCACAGGGAGCACCGGAGAGAATCTGAGTTTGAGTTTGATTTCTAATTACAGGGGTATTTATGGAAATACGGAAATACATTTTGAAAGGAAGTATTTTTCAGAGAGATTCTCAGTAAATCAGTATATTTTTTATAAAAGAGTGGCAATTATATAAATTAAACAAGATTACAGTGGCAATTTTCTTAATTTAAACTTTGGAATGGCAAATTTCTTAATTCAAACTTTTGGAGTGGTAATTTTATAATTTTCCCTAATATTAAGGTACTAAAATTAGCTTTTGTTGCTGCTGCTGATATGAACATAGTTCAATAATGGTAGAAGGGCCATACATCTTTGAGTTCTAAGTCAAAACGAATATCAGGTCGGTCGGTACCGTACCGACTCATTGCTTCGTCATACGTCAGCCTAGGGAAAGGGTTTGGTAGATGTACTCCTTTTATCTCTTGAAAAACCTGACAAATAAGATGGGTTATTGTTTTCATAGCTAGAAGCTTAGTATATATATGGAGTTGGATACCCTATCATACTGGAAAGTCTACAACAATTACATTCCTGTAGGTACATTTGATACTTCCAAGTTACTTATAAGGCAAATACTGGAGTATTGGGAGGGTAAAACTAGCAATATAACTAAAAAGAAATGTATACATGTCTTATAAGATCTTCATTAAGCTTCAACATATCTTCAAGGGGTATAAAAGACATTTCCATATCCAATTGTGTGAACTCGGGCTGTCTATCAGCTCTCAGATCCTCGTCTCTAAAGCATCTGTTTTACAGAGGCCACTTTGTTTAAAGATGAACAGTAATGGAAATGAAAATATTAGATTGAGAATTCTAACAGACAGAAAGGTGCTCCATGTAACATTATAAGTACAAAACTTTTCATCCACAGACATTTGATTGAGAATTTTAAAAGACAGAAAGGTGCTCCATATAACATTATAAGTTACAGATTTTGTGTAAACAAGGGAAATGATGTATATTACCTTGCAATCTGGTAATATTTCTCGAAACCAGATACCATAAGCATTTGCTTAAAAAGTTGAGGGCTTTGTGGCAATGCATAAAATGTTCCTGGCTTCATAAAACCCCCAAAAAAAAAGTTAGATGGAAATCAACAACTGACAAATATGAACAAGGAATTGTCTGAGGCTGATTTCAAGAAAAAAATTATGACATACCTGAACTCGTGATGGTACGAGATAGTCTCGTGCCCCTTCTGGCGTGGATCGAGATAGTATTGGAGTCTCAATCTACCTTAAATCCCACAACATTACTATAAATACAGGAACTTATATTTTCTTATCACATTAATTTGAGACAGAATCAAGCACACAAAAACATACAAGGGTTGTTAAAGAAAGGGGCTTCTACATAGTACACCCAAAGAATCAAATTTTTGCAGTTAAGACCCTGTAACTTATATTGTTTTGCTTAGCAAAGGAAAAACTAAATCAATTACAAAAGTGCAATCAAGAAGAATATGACTAAAATGTCTCCATCTAACTCAACCGAACCTTTTCCAACCAACTTATATAAACATGGAACCCAAAGGAAGTCACCCCGGACTTCATCTTAGTTTAACTTGAGCTTTGGAGCGAGATAAAATTGGTAAGCTTGGGGTCAAAATTGCCAACATATACAGATAAAACCCTTTCCATAGCCTAAGGATTGGGTGCTGCACATTTATAAGACGAACAATAAAATCTTACATAAGTTGGTCTTAGTTGCAAATAAGAGATGAGTTAGTGTCAAACTGTCAGTAGCAAATGTGATGAAATATCAAAATATATGATGCATTTCCGAAAAAAGAAAATAACACACTACCTCGACAAAATCATGTTTGTCTTCTAGATAACGCCTCATAAGCTTAACTACATTATGACGTAGCCTTATATTCGACTGCATCTGCTGCCGCCTCAAGTCTAGCACCCGAAATCTAAACACAAGTTTTTCAATCCATTATCTCCAACTTATAAAAAAAAAAAAAGAAGAAGAAAAGAAAAGCAGACAAGAACGATGCTATGCCGGTATTGATACAGATCCTGGAGTCACTTGAGGTTTAACAGAAGCCCAAAACAAAAAAGAAAATTCAATAAAAAAGATCCAATTGTTGGTAATCTTTTGGTATACACAAACTGCTGTAATAACAGGTGGCACTATGGTTCTCGGTTGCAACCGTCTAATACCTCAAGCGAATCTCTTCAGTGACCACGTCCTTCACCTCGTCAGAAGTGGTAACAGGGAAAGGTAAGGAACGGCTTACAGGGTTCAGCACCTGAACATGCTCTAATGCAACCTGCATTAAAATATCTATCTACGTGATGCTCATTGCTTAATCAGATATACTATTCTTAAATTAAAAAAAAAAAAAAATTAACTAAAAGAATAATTTGAAAAAGAAAAAAAATGTGCAAAAGAGCCTCATGAAATCTGGACAACTTGAAGAGGACCCTTTGATATGGGCACAATTGAAGAAAATCTTCATCTTCTCCCACTTTTTATTAATAAATATGGCTTAATTAGGGTTTGGTGTGTCTCCAATATGAAGTTCAGGAAGATTACCATGCTGCACACTACTGACATATAGTTTACCAATGGTTGCTACTTTCATAAAAAATAAAGTATAAATAAAAATTTACCAAGGCTTGCAATTATAGTCAGGAATAGCTGGTTCTGACAAAACTGCCACTATATATTAGTATGATCAGGTACATTTTTCCTCCAATTGCAATGACCAAGATCGCCACGGGTAAACTAAATTGATCATCAATTAATTTTGCAATTCTTTAATAATACCATTTTTGCCTCTACTTCTCAATATAAACATTATATCATGCAAAACTTAATTTAACCTCCATTTCACTTAATTCAATGTGATTTGCCACAAAAGTTACAAATAAGGTTTATAAAGAAATCAGAAACGAAAAAGAACCTCAATAGCACCAGTTCTCATCTTCGCATTTAATGATTCAGCCGGCCGAGACCTGACAACACCTTCCACAGCTATCACATACTCTACTCGTAGTTTATTTGCTACACTATAAGCTTCAGGAAACTCTTCTGGAAGAGTTGTTATCTGAGAACAAGAAAATGCTTCAACATGAAAGCTAATAATTTTGTGAAAATTAGATATTTGAACGTGAAAGGAACTGACAAGGATTGATGAAACAAAAAACTGCAGCATGTACGAACACAAAGGTAATACTTTTGGTCTTTAAAGAAAAGAGATGCTATCCGCACCTGTACAATACCAGAGGAATCTCTCAGGTTGAGAAAGGTGAGACCTCCATGGACCCTGTGCAAGGCGACCCAGCCACACAACCTCACGCGCTTGCCTACATCGCTCACCCCCAGATCACCGCAATTGGCGGTTCTGTTCACCCAATTCAACGGAGAGAGCTTAGCTGGTGTGTCCGGCTCGTGAAGTGCCTCGACTGTAGTAGAGGTGGAAGTAGTACAAGAGGGAGTGAAATACGGTGGTCGTGGTAAGCGCGGTGCGCGTGAGATGGACTTGATGCGGGCGAGAAGAGAGAGGCGGGGCGACAGCAGGAAGAGAGGGGAGGCGCGAAGGAGCGCTCCCGCCATCGTTGCTTGTGGAAAGAGTAGGGATTTAGTCTTTGCGCTATCGTCTCGGTGTATAGTTAAAGACGAATTCACATCCTCTCCAATATTGCACAAGGAATCTTTTACAATTAGTGAATCCGGACCATTCTTTTTAACTTGGCACGAATCTCAAATCCCGATAATAGTGCCCTCTGCACTAGCCCGAATCCCAAAGCAGTGAGATTTAATCTCAAACCGTAAACTGAGGCTCATCCTCTACAATATTGGAGACTGCAGTTTTTTGGTGGAGAGAATTCTCTCAATTCTGATCCGGTGCAATACCTGACCGGGTAGAATGAGATCTGAGTCGTTAGTTTTAATTTGGCACAATCTCAAAGCAGGCTTCATATTCCAAATGGTAGGTACATGGTCAGGTACCTTGGGATACTCGAATTCTCTAAACGATCGATGAACTTTTTATGAATGCCCGGATTGGCCACAAAAATGTACTAAAATCTAAATAGTTTAGAAAGGAATATTTCTTTACAAAATTGCTACGCAGAAACTATAACTCTGAAAGTTGCAACTAAATGCATTAGTTGAAGAAAAAACCTTACAAAAGAAACAATTTTTTTCATCCTTCTTAGATTTTTTGTGAAAGAAGTATAATTATAAGCCAGTGATATAGAACTACCCGATTTTTTAATTAATAGAAAAAAAAAAACAAAAATTGACAATAGTTAACGTTTCCGATAAAATTTGAAATCTAAAAAATTAACGGTTTATAACATTCAGATAATCTGTTCCATAAATCTCTTACTTAACAAAACTGCGCAAAAGAAAAAAAAAATTACAGGACGTTATGAAAAAAACGTTCAGAGAATTTTTGCATCTAATGTTATTTTTTCGGAAATAGTAACCAATTTGAGGTGACGAATTTCGTCAAAAATCAACGCAACGTAACCTCCAAACAGTAACGCGTAACCTCCGCTCCCTCTCCGATTCCCCTCTTTTGGAGCAAGTGACCTCGTCCGGTCAAGTGCGGTCTGGCGAGCTCTCACCTCTGCACAGAAAATTCACCATTCCTTCCTTCCACGTAATGGTAAAAGCTCAAAAAAATTCCGGTCAAGTGTGGTATGGCGAGCTCTCATCTCTCTGTTAAAAGCTCAAAAAAACCTGAGGTTGCAATAAAACATATTATTTTTTTCAGTAGAAAAATACAACAACTTTTCCATCAGCATTCTTTCTCCTGGCCTCCTCATGGTTCATGATACCGGCAGATGTGGTGAGCCCAATGTACCCAAACTGCATTAGAATTAAAAAAAAATGAGAATTTACGAAATAAAAAACAAACTTGTGTAATGGTAAATTTGCACCATTAATCATAACAAGCAATATAGCTTATACAAGTGGTACTACAGGACAATGCTGGAAACAAAAGGAAAGTTCATTAAAAAGATTGAAATTCTTTCTGCATTGATTTGAGTTTCATGGGTGGAGTTTTTGTCCAAAGTCTTTTGGACAAAATATCATCCAAAGTCAGTTGTGAACCGTCCGATTTGTGTAAAAAATTTACATGATGATTTAGATTTATGGAGGATGGAGCCATTCAAAGTTATTAAGTTTTAAACAAGTTTGCACGAGTTTTAAAGACTTGAATTTATTCTCGTGTAGATCCTTTCTTCTCCATCTCAGTGCTCTCTTACACCTCGCCAATGCCACCTTCACTGAAACCTCTCCCCCCTTGCTCCGATCACAAAATCGTCCTTAGGCTGCTCTCCATCCTCCAATCACCACCTTCCTCGTGGCATCTCCACCTCCCCTCCATTACCCCTCTTCTATCCTCGCACCACCTCGACCGTCTTCTTCTCTCCATTACCCTCCCCGTTTCTCCCCTTCTTCTCCACTCCCCATCATTACCGTCCCCTACCTTTCCTTTTCGCTTCATTACACTTCTCTCATCTTCACTTTCCTTCCCACTTTCTCCTCTCTCGTTCGCACTCCTCTCCTATACCCTCCCCTCCACTTTGCCTCGCCACCTGTCTTTATCTGTGTTTCACAGTTTTCTTTCTTCTCACCCGACTCTCTCTCCTCTTACCATCTTCAATCTTCTACTAAAAACCCAAGTTCACCTTTGTTCACCCTCGTTCCCGTTGCCCCTTGATTGCCTTGTACATGCTTACCTCTTTTGCCGGCAGCATATCAATGCTTACAACATCACCATGTTATCCATCGAGCACTCAATTTTACTAAAGATGAGAACTTTCAGTGATGTCATGTTCTCCTTATTGAGATTCAGGTGTTTTTCTCTTGTAGCTAGCCTGTTCGACAAATTGCTTGAAAGAGGAAATTTGGGATTTTATCCTGACGAGTATATCTACACTGCCGGTATAAGTGCTTTTTGCGAATTAAAGGATTTGACACGTGCCCAGAATCTGATTTGTAAAATGGAGGAAGAAAATATAAATTCATCTGTAGTTCCATACAATGCAATGATATATGGGTTTTGCAAGAATGGCAGAATTAAAGAGGCAATTGAGATGGAAGAGGAACTGAAGCACAAAGGTATATCCCCAGACGGGGTTACTTACAGGACCTTGTTATATGGGCTGTGTAAAGATGGTTTATTTGATGAAGGTTTGACTTTGGTTGATGAGATGATTAAATTAGGGTTTTTACCATGGAAGAGTAGTTGTTCTCTGTTAATTGATGGACTTAGGAAAAGGGGTAACATTGAAAAGGCTTTTGAACTTATTAATAAACTGTGGAAACTGGGTTTGATTCCTAATATATTTGCATTTAATGCATTGATGGATTCTTTGTGTAAAAGTGGGAAGTTTGACGAAGCTGAGTTGCTTTTTCAGAAAATTAGGGATAAAGGGTTGACACCTAATGAGGTCAGTTATGCAATTATGATACATTCTTTGTGTAAGATAGGTGATATGGGAAAAGCACATAAGCTCTTTGATAAAATGCGGGATGAAGGTATTCAGGTTAAGTCCGTTTACCCTTATAATTCTTTGATTCATGGTTATTGTAAAGAGGGTAATTTGAACAAAGCCATGCATTTATTGAGAGAATTGATTCAAAATGGGATTAAACCTCATGGTTCAACTTATACCACCTTGATGACTGGCTTTTCCAAAGAAGGGAACTTAACTATGGTTTTAGATCTTCACAATGAAATCCCTATAGTTGGTCTGAAATGGAATGTTTATACTTTCACGGCACTAATATGTAGCTTCTGCAAAGTTGGTAAAATGAAAGAAGCCTCTGAGTTTTTTGATGAGATGATTAAGCTAAAAATTGCCCCAAATGAGGTGACATATAATGTTTTAATCGAGGGCTATTGCTCAATTGGGGATACAAGAAGGGCATTTGAGTTGTTTGATTGTTTGGTGGAAAGGGGTCTCAAGCCTGATAATTACACTTATCGGGCGTTAATTAGTGGATTATGCTTAACCAATTTGGCACCCAAAGCCCGAGAATTTGTACTTGATATTGAGAAAAATAATCATTTGCTAAATCATATTAGTTTTAGTGAGCTCTTGCATGGTTTCTGCAAAGAAGGGCGAATAAAAGAGGCATTGAGTATCTGGTATGAAATGGAAAATAGAGGTCTGATTCTAGATATGAAGAGCTTTACCATTTTAATTAGTGGGCTTTTAAAAGGACCCGACAAGGAACATGTGTACCTGATAGTGAAGCAGATGGTTATGCGGGGCCTTAAACCCGATGATGTATTATATACAAGCATAATGCTTGCCTATTTTAATGAAGGGAGTGTAACCAAAGCATTACCTTTTTTGGGTAAGATATTCTCTAAGGGTCTTTCCAGAAATGAGGTCACAATCTCAATTTTGGTAAATGGGTTTTGTAAAGCAGGTCTGTTAGAAAAAGCAGAGTGGATACGTGATAATTGTGTACATAACGAGGTAATATGCGGTACTTTTATTGACCATTTTGTAAAAGGGGGTGAATTGGATAAGGCAGTGAATCTACACACAACAATGCTCAAAAGGTCTTTAGCTAACCAGTTTTCTTTCAACATGTTGGTAAATGGATTTTGTAAGGCTGGAGAGATCCAATATGCTATTGATATGTTAACCCATATGGATGTACTGGGTTTTTCACCTGATTGTATTTCGTACACCACAATTATTCATGAGCTTTGCAAGAGGGGCGAAATTAAAAGAGCAATAGAGCTGTGGGGCGAGATGGTAAACAAGGGGACTAAACTGGACCTAGTTGCATATAATCTTCTGATACATGGTTGTAGTGCTCATGGAGAGTTTACAAAGGCATTTGGGTTGTTTGAGGATTTGATTACCAGTGGTTTAAGGCCGAATTGGGGCACCTACAGAGCCCTTTTTCAGGGCACCTTTCTTTCTGATTCCTATAAAGGAGAAACATTACTTTTAAATGAGTGATTTTGAACTTGTAGAGGCTTGCTCGGCTTTGAGACACAGGAGCAGATGTATTTATTTTAATTTTATGAAGGCAAGTAGCAACAAATTATATTAAATTTGTATCTAACAATTGTTTTGGATATTATATTTAACAAGTAGCATTTCTACTGGTATTGTACCGTACCATAACATACCATACCGTACTGTACACCAACCACACCATACTAATTGCTTGTAATAATGGGTAGCTCAAAAGCAAAAACAAACACAAAAAGACAAAAACGAAATGTGAAAAAGGTACAAATAATAAGCTGTTATTGAAAAACTTTACTTCCAAATTGTACTGTCCCAAAGGGTTCGGTCATGTACCAGTACGTGTGATTGCTATTATTGCTTTTTCCTGATCTATTCTTAATTACGCTACTGTTGAAATAAATTTTGATCTCATTGCGTTATTTAGATCTTATAATTATAATCTAACCAGTGTCTGATCACTGTTGGTCGGGTCAGTTTGAAAATGACAATACAACAACAAATAAGCCTTTAGTTCCAAATAAGTTGGAGTAGACTAGAAATAAAATCCAATCGAAATCACACGGTGAAGTAAATAGTAGTAAAATAATAATAAAAATAATAGTAGTAGTAATACTAATACCAATAGTAATAATAGTACCAATAATAATAGTAATAATATAATAACTATATTATGCCTATACTATAAATCACAGGGGTCAAAGTCCTTGGCTCTACATCCTCAACTCCAAATCCTTAGTCATATGGTTTAGAACCGATAATACTACCCCTAAACAATACTTCCTAAGTCATGGTTCTGATACATGAATTACTAGCTTCCACGTGCTCTTATCCAAAGCCAACTCTTTAGATACATTATATTTCTTCAAGTCCCTTTTTACTATTTTCTCTCATGTCAATCTTAGCCGACCTCTACCTCTCCTTGTATTTTCGATACGACATATAATTCTAATGTGCACCATGTCAATCTTGGCCAACCTCTACCTCTCATTGTATTTTTGATACGACATATAATTTTAGTACGCACCATGTCAATCTTGGCCGGCCTCTACCTCTCATTGTATTTTCGATACGACATATAATTCTAGTACGCACCGGTGCCTTGAGAGGCCTCCGTTGGAGATGTCCAAACCATCTCAAGCAGTGTAGTTTGAAAATGACAATAATGATAAAAAAAAAAAAACAGCATACTAATTACTAATTTATTTTATAACTAGAGTTACTTTAATCACCACAAGTTTTTTGCATGCCATTAAAAATAAGCATATCATACAAATCAAAATATTCATTCATAGAGCTAAAGAAATGCAGAAATATCAAAGACACATCGTACTTATTACTACAATAATTTTGCTAGGTATCATACTTATCATCAAACATAATTTCCCTCATTCCTGACAGATTACTTCAAACCACAACTAAGTTAATTTTCTTCTGATACTTATGGAATTCACTGAGCTGATTTAACAAGCTTTTCACTGAACTGCCACAAATCTTTCGACAATTTCTCATCACGCGCCAGAACGTTAGTTTTTTCTTCATTGCAATCTGAAAAGTACTTTGCTGTAACTCCTTTTAAGCTTGGGTTCGTTGCTACAAAGCATGTTGTGGCTGCCCCCTAAAAGAAGTATTGAAATAAAATGAAAAAAATTGTATTAGAGAAGTGATGATAACAAAAATTGTACTCTGTATCTTCACTGGAATTGTACCACTCAGTACCAAGTTGTGATGCCTGGTACAGTAATGCTTAAATAGTAGTAAATAAACAAAGAAACAGTTAAAAAGTTGACATTGAAAACATTGGTAAGAAAATATGTTTTATTACAGTTACTAATTTCTAAACAAATGAAGTGACAAAGTGCAAACCTGGGGAACAGTTTTCCAGCACATGTAGGTGAATACTTTGAGCATTTCTACACAGATAAAATTGAGGAGAGTGAGCAGATACATATTTAATTTCCAAATCAGAAGAGAAGTTGTGTAATTCAGATACATACTCATGACAAATAAGGAGTGCCTCATAAGGTTTGTCATGATTAAACCAGGATGAACTGAGTTCACCGTAATATTTGCACCTTCTTCCTGTTTCACAACAGCATGCACCCAGAAAAGTAATTACTGTTCTTTATTTCAATATATAAAAAAATTGAAATGAAGAAAATTACAGAATAAAAGATACCCTTAAGCGCCTTGAGAGCTCTTTTGCATGAAGTATATTGGCAAGTTTAGATTGCCCATATGCTTTCTTATCAGAATATCTACAAGAAAAATTAAATCAGAAATAAATATGAAACCATCCTCGGAAAAAATCTAGTTATATATGATTATAAATTGAGAGGTAGCATACGTTGTTGGGTCGTTCAGTTGTTCAAAGCAAATTCCTTTCTCATAGGTATGGTGATGTGCAATGGACGACAAATTTACAATCCTGCCTTCAATTCCCGTGCTCTTCGCGGTGCTCTTCATTTTCTCGAGAAGCAAGTTAGTCAGTAAGAAATGACCTGTTTGAGTAAAAATAACCAGTTAGATGTTTGTATTGTTATCCATTTTGTTTTTAAATAGTCAAACTATAGCGAAAAATATATTTTTTATTTGATTCTTATGATTGTGTGCTTCTATGATTATAACTGAATCATTACCTAGGTGATTGGTGGCGAACTGCAACTCGATTCCATCTTTGGAGAGTTGAAAGGGACAGAACATAATTCCTGCATTGTTTCTGTACCAAAGATTTTAAAATGCCAATGTGAAGTTAAAAAACACAACTGAAATGTAACGGTGCAAATATATTATACAACGTGTGCAAGAATTTGTGCTTGTGTTGGTGCTGTTACATTAGTAAGTTGAGAGGTAGGTTCATGGAGAGGAACTCATCAGCGAATGCTCGCACGGATTTCAAAGAGCTAAGGTCGAGTTTTATGGTATCAACACGAGCCTTTGGGGTTTTCTCTAATATCAGTGCCTTCGCATTCGATGCTGCTTCCATGTTTCTTGCAGCAATTATTACGTGGGCCCCTCGCAGCGCAAGTACCCTTGCCATCTCTAGACCTATCCCACTGGCACCTCCTGTTTCAAATGAAAAAAAAATGCTGGTAATTACCATGATCTCTAAAAGGACTGAAATGAGAACTGTGTATGTCAGATAGTTAACATGACACTATTTAGTCCCAAGAAAAGAAATTCCATCAATTTTGGAAAACACAGTAAGTTAGGCAATTTGATAGATATGTAGGGGTATATATAAAATTTCACATTTGCACAGAAAGAAGCCAAGAGTTATGGAAAAGTACGAAATTGGGTGTAAAATTATGGTACAACAAATTTAAAATCATACAGTCTGGATGCATGTAGTCATTAAATGCAAAGGGAAAGTTCCCAAATTCTAGCAAATTCCGAAGCCTGAAGAATCATAAATGGATGTTAAGTTCATTAACCCATCTCATTTTTATTCTGAAAGGAAAAAGTACATCTGATTGTGCCTGTGCAGTATCTTACCATTTAGTAAATTTAATATAATATAATGAATAAATACCAGACAAAAAGTTCAAGGCAGTTAGGAGTGTCAGTGATACCCTTAAACTCGTATCGTATCCGAAAAAACAGATATGGATAAAATTTATTTTTTTCATTAGCTTATTGTGTACGGGTAACGATTTTTTTCATTAACTTACCCGTTATCCTATAAGATAATTTTTAAAAATAAAATTATATATATAGATATATAATTATATGAAGATATATAATACATGATACAATAAAGTTTTGCATTTTACTAAATTATTTTTAATACAAATTAGTTGCATTCATTCTTTTTTTTTTCTTGTTTTGAAAAATATTTTATTAAAAGCGCAAATTGAGATGTCAATGACACTTTTTTATTCGTTTACCTGACTCGTACCGTATTCGAAAAAGGGTAAAGGTAAAGTTTTTTTTAGTTATCATAATGGATACAGTTATCCTAATGGGTATGGGTACGAAAATGCCTCCACCCGACTTGTACCGTAACCGTTGACACCCCTAAAGGCAGTGACAACTAACAACTGGCATATATATACCCTTATATACCATGCATAGTACATGTCCAAATTTATATCTAGCAGACCAGTAGTTCACATTTACTATGAACCTAGCAAGATCAGCATTCTTTTGTTTTTATATGGGCATTAATATATACCGTGAATTAATATTCGGTGAGTGCTTTTTGATTAAATGCTACAAACGTATACTAATGTAGTACTGGAGAAGGTGCGCATGTAAGGAGGGTAAGTTGATAGCCTACCCTGTGAAGAAAATTGTTACAAAAAATGCACAAATGCTTTAAAATAGCAAAAAGATGAAATCCATGCCAGATGTGCTTGTTAAAATCAGTACAGTCAATTTTCTCCATATTATTTAAGAAGAAAAAAGAAAAGTTTAATTATTTAAAAAAAAAGGAGGAAGAAAAAGAAAAGGCGAAGTGCATTAATTTCAAGAATTGCAAGAAATAAATCCAAAAAATAAGTAAACAAAATAACATACTGAGACCAACAGACAACTCAACATTTTGTTATAAGATCCTTTAAAATAGCAAAAAAAAAGAAAAAGATAATGAGATGCCACATGATAATGTAATACTATATACTATATGAAATAACAGGTTAGTTAAATATTACAAATAATTTAAAAATTCCCATATGTTACATACATTAGATATAACCAATGAAGCAGGAAATTAAGAATACTGTTTTACTTATACAGAAAAGCAAGAGAATCCTAAAATACAAAGAAACATAAAAGATTGTACAAACCAGTTACAATTGCAGTGAGTTGACTAGCGTCGATTCCCTCGGTGACTTGCTCAGATGTAGAAGCCGATCCGAACCCGCTTGGACCCGGCCACCCGGTTACAAGAGAGAGCATACCCATTTTCTTTATGAAATCTTGGTAGGTTTTGTTCTTTGTTCACAGGGAAGGAGGGAGAGAGAGAGAGGTAAAGAGAGAGGAGGTGAAAAGTTGAAAGGAGTTAGTTTTTTTATATAGAGATGATGTTGGTTGTAGTTTGGTGGCTGGTATAAAGAGGGAGGCGGTCATTTAATTTTAAACGGGTATAATTTTGGAGATTTATTTTAATTTAGTTATGCTTTTTTCAGACTTGTCGATTTTAGTTTTTCAAAGGAAAGATTAATTCCAGAATTAGGTTGCAAAAAGAGTCCAAAAATTGAAAGTCAATAAATAGAACTATTATTATTATTATGGTGCCGAAATTGTTTGGTTGAAATTGAAACACCGTAGTTTGTGGCCATCAATTACTTAGAAAATGTATTTTGAGAGCAATATTTATATTATTTTACGATCGAGAGAAAATTCTTCTATTTTAATATCCAACTTATTTTTGTATAGTTTCTTCTAATTATGATAAAAGTTAATATTATATATGTAAAAGAAACTATTAATACTATATTTTTTATGGCGACATTATTATTTTAAGAGTTCAATTGAATAAGTCAAGTCATTCTTGAATGAATTGAACAAAAATAAATAACTTAAAAAAATGAATGAATTTGGTTGCATATTTTAAAAAATTGTCTATATGAATAATGTGATTCACTGTAAAATTTAGATGTCAAAGTTTAGTATTACATAATGAATATTAATATATTATTGATATCTTCTACCATAAGTATTTTTGTTAACATCCTCAGTGCATTTTTTAAAGAAAAGATAAAGTGTAGTATATGAAATAAAATATTTTTCTTTTTGACACTAACGTAGAGATTTTAATTTGCAACTTCTTTTTTATAATTTAATATGAAAAGTAAACTCTAAGAATGTGCAGGTGATGACTACTAAATTTGATATAAAAATATAAAGTTTTTTTCAAGTTGTGCATTTACCCCATGTTTGGTTGTGGCCTAAAGGGTGGAATAAGGG
Organism: Carex arenaria; assembly: GCA_964058825.1. Classification (NCBI taxonomy): domain Eukaryota; kingdom Viridiplantae; phylum Streptophyta; class Magnoliopsida; order Poales; family Cyperaceae; genus Carex; species Carex arenaria. Next base: position 242,714 of record CAXKVW010000296.1, on the reverse strand, counting down.
GTTTATGCCTCGTTATTCCACCAAACGAGCATTAATTGAGCCGGACTAAGATGAAATAAGCCGATCTTTAGGCCGGCCTAAATTAAGCCATCTCACATGGTGGTTTAATTTTATTCCATGTCGTGGCCTAACTCTATTGATTATAATAATATATTATTAGTATATGATTATTTAATTAATATCTTATATTGTTAATATATCAAATAATTATTATAATAATATTATATCAATAGTATTTTTTATTAATAATTATTATTCATTTATAATTATATAATTAATATATTTTACTGTTAATATATTAAATAATTATTATAATATATGTAATTATTATTAATATATTAATATTATATAATTAGTATCTTATTATCAATAACTATTATTAATATATCATTACATAATTAATATCTTATATTTTAAATATATTAAATATTTTCTATAATATTATTATATAATTAGTATATTTTTATTAATATTTTTTATTAATATATTATTATATAATTAATATGTTATATTGATAATATATTAAATAATTAATATAATAATATTATAATATATTACAGTTATTATTAATATATAATATATAATATATAATTAATATGTTATATGTTTAATATATTAAATAATTATTATAATAATATTATAATATAGTATAGTTATTCATATATTAATATTATATAATTAATATCTTATACTATTAATATATTAACTTATTATTATTATTATTATATTATAATATATTATAGTTATTATTAATATATTATTATTATATAATTAATGTCTTATATTGTTAACATATTAAATCATTATTATAATAAAATTAATATATTATAGTTATTAATAATATATTAATATTATAAATTAGTTTCTTATTATTCATAAATAATTTTATAATTAATATCTTATATTTTTAATATATTAAATAATAATTATAATATATTATAGTTATTATTAATACTTTAATATTATCTAATATTAATAATTAACTAATTTAGGCTTCCAAAACTTTAGTTCACCAATTCTAACCAAACAAGAAATAACTTAAGCCATGATATAACTTTAAACCTCAACCAAACATGAATAATTTAGACCGGCCTAAGTTGAAATAATTAATTTAGGCCTTCTTAGCTTTAGTCCACAACCAAGCATAGAGTTAGCTCTCAAAATAGCAATGTCACCATAAAAAAAAAAAAAAAAAAATGGTAACAAACCAAGCTATTTTTTCATTCTCTTTCAATAACATTAATATTTTTCTTTTAAATATTTGATGAAAGATTTTATTAAGTTTCTATCATAATAGAATAATCTATATAAGATAAATTGGGTATGAAGAGAGAGAAAATTATCTCTGCGCTCAATAATCTAATTGTTGCTCTCAAACTAGCACCGTCAAATGAACAAGTATTGTAAAGACGTAACTAGAAAGTTTAAATTAGAGAGGCATGTAAAATATATAATATGTGATCACTAGAATTTGAATTTAAATTTCCACAACAACAAAGTGACAATTCTTGCTACTAAGTTACACTCATATTTAATATTTTATGAGGAGGTTGAATAAGATAAAAATATTTTTAGAAAAAATCAGTTAAAATTTTTTAGTTATGAGGTAATTGGCTAAGCACTTTTTGCTTGGCTGTGGTGGCAACCATGAAATAACTCATGCACATTTTCTTTCAAACAAGAACGGTTTGCATTATTATGAACTTAATTATAGGTGGCAGTAGTGGGCCCTTGAGTCTTGACTTGATAATGACTTGCAATTAAGGGTGCCAAAGGTTCGGATATTATTTGAACGTATCCGAATTCGAATCTGAAAATTAGATATCGAATATCCGTGCAGATACAGATATGGGTTTCAATTTTAATTATTCATATCCATATAGTAAATATATAATATATAGTTTAATATATATTATAAAAAAAATTATGTTATTCACTGTTATAAAAAGCGAATATTGGTATCCGTATATGTTTAATATCCAATTCGTATATGTATTCGTCTATCTGTATCCAAAAAATAAAAGCAAATACGAATATAATTTTATCACTATCCGATCCGTTTGCACACCTACTTAAATGATTAATTAAAGCAGACAAATGTTAGTAGAAATTAAAGGATGGCAGGGGGTTTCTGGTGGCTACATTCGAAATAGACCGTACCAACATTAAATTTAGTTTGCTGTGTCTATCTAATATCTATCCAAATTTTGAATAAATAAAATTTGTACGAAGATATTGTTCCTCGCCAAGTTACCAAATATTGCCTTTGATAATACCCCAATTAATGCAATATTGCAAGAAATTTCACATCTGATGGCGGCGGGTTTGATGTGCAATTCGGATCATCCGATCAAGATCAAATGACCTGTATATTTTATCTATAGGTCTTTTTTTTAAGGACGCTGATAACTGTCTCCGCATCTCTGTTCCCGCATTATCCCCACACATAACTTCTATAATTAATATGGAGAGACTGTCTCTGCACAATTTCTTAATATAACTCGTATCATCCCTGCACAATTTGTAATATTAATACTTATGGACAAAAATATATACACCTATACACGGAAATATTTTAACATAAATAATTGTCTTTCTGACCAAATCTTCCAAACTGTTTCACACCATAAATATCTGTAGGGGGCCACTCAAACTAAATATAATTTGATCAGTTCGGTTTAGTCGGTTTCGAAAAGTCTAAACCGAACCGATACTTCAACCGAAATAATTCAAAAATTCAACCAAACCGATCCATTTAAACCCAAAAACGAACTATTTAAACTAAATTTTTCGATTTAGTTGAAAATCAAACAAACCAAACCGTTTGAACACACCTACTGGAATCGTATTTACTTCAAGTAGGTATGGTCATATAATAAAATATGATGTGTAATTTAATTATGACATGATTGTAACTATGCCCGTGGATGTGAACACTTTAGTATTATCTCTGCAGTTAATTCACTGTACCATTAAAAACTTCGTCAAATATAAATTATTTGTGGGATGAAATAGAAAATAATACACATACCTTATAAATTCTAACATTTATACATGAGAACTATTTTTTTTTTATTTTAGTAATCATTTTATTTGATTATTACAATTTTTAAATAAATACGATTGTTAATATATTTTAGTTTATCCTTCAAATTATTGGTTTATCAAATAAAAGAAAAATTGCAGGTACAGTGATGGACGGTAATTTGTCATTAAATAGAGGGGAGATCTACACCGTGGAAATCACGAGGTAGGTTGAGACTTGAAACATATATGCATTAAATTGGATGATTCCACCTGAAATTCCATTGATTCACGTAGCTGAAATCACAGTTCTCTTCATTCAACATTGATCCGCGCCAGTACCTGAATGAATTACATTAAGACTATTTCGTATTAATTCAGGGACTGGTTCAGATTTTGGATTATTTTTGGAGCATTTGAACTCTCTTCTAAGGGTTTTTTTTATAAACCATAATTAAAAAAAAAAAACTTTGGATTTCAGCATGATTAGCTGAAGTTTTACAAAAACCATAAAAACCGGGTTGGAAAACCGTTTCCTACATCCCAGAACGGACTGCCAGTCCGTTTTTGATCATTTCCCCCCCACCACAGCAACTGACGCCACAGAAAATCCAAATGACAGAAAAACAGATTCCCAAACTGTTTTCGAAAAAAAAAAAAAAAAACCAAAACGGTTTCCCAAACCGTTTTCACGGTGGGAGAAAAAAAAAGGAAGAAAAAAACCCGAGTGCGGACCCAGACCCTTCTTCCCAAACCGGTTTCCATTCCTTCAGTCCGTTCCCAGCAGCTCTCTGCCTCCGAACCACACAAGGTTAGTCTTTAATTTTTTTTTTCCAGCTCTTAATTAGTTATTATTTCTTAATTTAAGTACATATAATTATAGGATTCTTTGAGAAGAACAAAATAAGCTTTAGATCTACTAATTTCATAAGGTATGTAGTTTAATTTTTTTTTTGTAAAAATTAATCTGAAATTTTAATTTTTTGTTAGTTTAAATAAGTAATTGTAGTTTAATTTGACCTTTGTATTGTTAAATTAAGAGTTTTTGTAGTATATCTCCCGTTAATTGATGGTATATAACAAAATTGAGGGTATATTAAGAAATTGGGAGTATATGAATAAATTGTAGAATGATTTAGTATTTTTTTTGTGTAATTTAGGCATTTTTTTTTGTATAAATAAGTTCTTGTAGTTTAATTTAATTTTTTGTAGTATAAATAAATTTTGTAGTGTAAAATTGAGGGTTTTGTAGTTTAATTCAGGGTATATAAATGAGATGTATAATTATTTTGTTTTTTTAGTATAATTTAGCGTAATTTAGGGTTTTTTTAGTATAATTATTTTTCGATGAATTGGAGAATTTAATTTTGTTGTGGAATTTCTTTGAATATTTTTTTTTTGCATTGTAGTTTATTTAATTGTAATTTGATGTATATTTTAGGGCAAAATGTATTCTGAACAACCCTTACCACCTTTGTTGGTATTGTCTGAAGACCTACACAAAATAAGCCTGGCGAGTACGCAGGTATTTGTCATAACTTGGCGATTTTGCTTGAAATTTACTTATAAGGTTGGATTAAATTTTGGGTTTTAATTTTTTATGCATGGCAATTATCGTTACAGGACGAGTACCCACTGCGTACTAGCACTCGTCAGTTGGGCATTCCTTACCAGCCTCAGATGAAATCAGGTTTGGTAAATTTAGGCTTATTTCAGATGAAGGATGTGAATAAATGCTATATTGATAAAGGATTGATCACCGCCCTTGTTGAGAGATGGAGGCCGGAGACGAATTCATTCCATCTTCCGGTGGGAGAGTTGACAGTTACATTAGAAGATGTCAGTTGTTTGTGGGGATTGCCCATTACCGGTAATTTTTTTTTCTATTACTAATTTATTTGTTTTTAATTGATATGTTCATCTAACATTTGTATTTATAGGTACGGCTGTAGCTGGATGTACCGATGATAATTGGTCCCAATTAATCGAAGACTGTTTGGGACATGAAGTTTACGATGGATACGAAAACAGTGATGATGATTTTTTGGTAAAAAAAGCGGAGACGGAAACAAAATCGAAACACCACATGCGTCTAAAATGGTTAAATGACAGATTTGCTAAGAAGTTGACACCGGGCAGTGACCAGCCGACGATCGATCGATACACCCGTGCATATTGCATGGACTTGTTCGGGTCTATAATGTTTCCTGATTCGTGTGCAAGCGATGTCCCGATAATGTATTTACAATTCTTAGAGGATTTGGGGCCTCGAGATGTAGACTACAATTGGGGAGGTGCCGTGCTTGCTTGCCTGTATCGTGAGTTGTCCCGGGCTTGTAGAAAATCGACTGTATCGATTATTGGTCCGATACTACTGCTCCAAATGTGGGCTTGGACTCGGTTTCCTATTGGACGGCCGAGGCCCAAAAATAATTTTCCATTTGGTCAGGGTGACTCGAATGAAAGACTGGCTTTTAGAGCGAAATGGACTCAACCACATGAATTTGAGGGTAATCCGCTTAGAGGTACATTTTAATAATAATATTATTTTCAATTTAACTTAGTGTTCATTCAATATCTAACCAGTAAGTTTTTACAACTTAGGCACATCGCAATTTCAGAACCAATTTGAGCGGTTGAGAGCCAGTGTTGTCAATTGGATGCCATACACTGATTACTACCAGCTCGGCCTACCTTCGCGTGGGTTGAGAGACATGACGTTTTTACATGCAGGTTGTGGTGCATTCATTTCTAGTAGGTAGAGATTCACTTGCCTGAGAGAGTTCTTCGCCAGTTCGGCATATTTCAGCCCATTCCTCCTTATCCTCCACCATCATTTGAGGAGCTTGAAGAACTTCGTCTTTATCAGCGAGCGAGCGGTTTGTCCGATGACGAACACTCTGTTGACTGGAGCCGCTATTTTGAAGTGCATTTCACGACACAACCCATGATTTGTTTTCGGCATGCACCGTATGACGATACTAGGTACAAATATTTTTTTTGGCATAAAGATATTCGTGATCAATTATATATTTTTTTGGCATAAAGATATTTTTCCGGTTTATTTTATTTGCAAGTACGACGAGTACATGCACTGGTTCTTCCATAATGGCATGCCGTCTGTCTTTCCGAATCAGAACAGTGCAACAATTCTGAGCTAGTCAATCCCAGAACCAGAAGGAGATGTAGGAAACCTGGGATATGTCTCAGATGCCGTGGCTCAAGCTCGAATTGTAAGTATTTTTTCTTTGTAATATATCATTTTATTTTATTACACAAATTAACTTTTAAAATATCATTTTATTGTAGAAATTTCGTGTCACACAAAACACCGCAAAAGGAATTGCAATGGTAAAGACACCTGGGCAAAAGGCTTACGGAAAGCAATTGCTTGAATATAGTCGCGATATTCTACAGGATCTTGGTCTAATTGCACTATTCAGAGCCATGCTCAACCATGCAGGACTTCCTTCTAATATTGGGTGTATTGATATCAGCGATGATTATCCAGACCGATTTCCGAGTGTTCCAGATGCCCGGGTTCCTCAAAGAACCGCCGATGATGTAATGAACGGAAATTACGAGTCCCTTCAAGCAATAATGATAAACGGGTTTCATATAGGAGATGATGCGGGGCCATCAGGTGCGAGGCCATTGGCCCCAGGGCCGTCCATAGAAGAGCAGAGAAGACAACCCAGAGTCCCCAGGCGGTTTAGTCACTCAAATTTTTTTGGTTCTAGCAGAGAAGCCCAATCATGAAGTGTGTTTTGTTTGGATTTTATTATGCGTATGTTTTAATTGGACAATGAAGTGTGCTTTATTTGGATTTTATTATGCGTATGTTTTAATTGGACAATGAAGTGTGCTTTGTTTGCATAAAAAAATATAGTCTTACAACACTACTACAAACACATACATATAGTCTTACAAACATTAATGCAAATCATTCATTGTTCTTTACGTTGTAATATTCTGCTAATTAAATTACCAACTGATCGGCTACCAGAAGGTCGGCTGCCAGATGCTGTACTGCCAGAGGCCTCCGGTTGCATAACAGATGCTGAAGGTCGGCTACCAGATACGCTTCGCCGTGACCCTTGTGTGGCAGATTCGTCCACGTGCATAGCAGATGCTGAAGGTCGGCTACCAGATACGCTTCGCCGTGACCCTTGTGTGGCAGATTCGTCCACGTGCATAGCAGATGCAGAAGGTCGGCTACCAGATATGCTTCTTCGTCTTCCACCTACTAAATGATGACAAATATATAGTTAGGTGTGTGTAAGATTAAAATATTTAAAATATGAACTTCATAATTCTTAACCTGATGTTCTTCTTCTATTGGATCCATCTGGCTCTTGTACTGCACTGCGTCGCCTGATACGAGCATCCATACAATCCATAGAATTAGGAATTCTCTGGTGCTTCCTCCTTCCCTTGTTAATTTTTCCAGGGTCCGGTCTGATTATAGGTGCTCCCATTTCATATGCCCAATTTCTAATGTTACCAAATCCGTGAAATCCCCCTGACCATGTGTTGACATAGTTTCCAATGCTATAATAGTGACTTACATATTGTATCGGATTTAGGCGTCTCAAACAACACACCGCTAGTACATGGTTGCAAGGAATGCCAGTAAATTGTGGCTTCTGACACTCACAAACAGGCATTCCCCTCTCCCCTTCTGAAAATCTAACTTCATATTTCATATCTCCCTTCACTATCTACAATTAGTAAAGCAAAATAATTACAATAATATCATTTATAAATTTTGTACGAAATTTAATAAAATAACTGACATACTGTCTTAACGACTCCGTCGTAATCTATGACCTCATAAGTGTCGGGTCCCAAAGGTATCACTCGGTGCTCCTTCGCTTTTATAATCTGATGTTCCAAAACAGATAATATTTTTGCTGATAATTCCATTCCGTTTTGAAGCCAATGTTGGGCAACTTGAGATCTTGTGACAAACCAATCCACAACTTTGTAAAATGTGCGATCTACTATCGCTGTTACAGGAAGTTGGCGAGCCACACGAAATACACTGTTCAATGATTTTGACCCGTTCGAAGTCATTATACCCCACCTATTCAGGCCTCCGTCATGACATTGTGCTCACTTATGGAGTTGCAAAGGCTCTTCTTCGAGATTTTGCACATTTTTACCACACCACATTATATACTTATGAGTATTAATACTCATATATTTTATCATATCCATACCCTCATTAAACCTCCAAGGTTTCATCTTATGCACAGACCACATAAAAATTTCTTTCAATCTTTTGTTCTTACACATCTTGTAAACATTTGCTGCAATATGATGAGTACATAAACGATGCACCGCTTCACCATTTTTCTCACACCACCCTAAATCTGGTCGATCAAACACTGAACGGATTGCCCCGTGCTGGTCTGATATAACATATATCCGACCAGGTCCCACCACATCTTCACGTACAAATTGCATAAACCAGCCCCAATTATCTGAAGTCTCTTCTTCTGCAATCCCAAATGCAAGGGGAAATACTTGTTGTTCTGCATCATAAGCACATGCCATGAATAGTTTCCCTTTGTAACGTCCGGATAAATGTCCTGCATCTATACTTATAACTGGTCTGAGATATGGCCATGCTTGAATGTATGGACCGAAAGCCCATGCCACGCGGGTAAAAATATGGACACCCATACGTGTAGATGGTTCATGCTCAATTCTGTATTTTGTGCCTGGGTTAGACATCTGGATTGCACCAAGCAAAGAAGGTAGCATTTCGTACGCTTTTTCCCAAGTACCAAATAATTCACCAATAGCTAACTCCCTCCCTCTCCAAATCTTGTTGTATGAAGGCTGAACCAATGGGTACGCTTGTCTAACTGAATTGCGACATGCTTTTATTGACATCTCCAGATCCCGATTCAGACTAGGTTTGATTATTTCTACAATCTTCGTAGCAGTCATCTGACTACTGTCTGTTGTACAAGCAATACTGAAACAATTATGCTCGTATGAGTTTGTTGCAATTGTCCACTTTCCAGTCTCAATAGTTTTTGCGTATAACCTCCATGGACACCCCTCTGCTTTACATATAACAACATAGCCAGTACGATTCGAATGAGTTTGTTTTATTTGTATGTTATGCTCCATGGAAAATCCATCCAGTTTGGATTTAAGTTCGGCTTTTGACTCAAACATCTGTCCCACTGAAAATAAACTTTCGATTCTGGGTGCATTACCAAAAAATGCTTCATCTTTGTACGGCATCGGCACATTATCATTAAATGCCGAATAAGGATGCTGCAATCCCCGATTAATAAAGGGAATAGACGATTGCCACTCCTTTATTACCTCTTGGACCCTTATCTCATTCTCAATTTTAGCCATATCCTCTTCTCCGACAACCGGGACATCGAGATCAGAGTTTGATTCTGAGCCAGTATCATTGTTTAGCTGGTCAAAATAATTAAGCAAATTATCCGATACTGGCATTTCAGGGGTGGCATCACAATATATAGGTGAATCAGACACCGGTCTGTCTCTACTACTTCCAGGTACACTACCAGGGTATGGGTCATAATTGTTCTGATTAACAACCGGTACTGACTCAACCACTAATTCAAGAAATTTAAAATTCAATACCGGAGTGGCGTATTAAAGCACCATCTGCCATACCATTTCGTGATCTATGTTAAAAAATTTGTATTTTTCTACTGAGCCAGGTGGCGCCGTGTTCAAACGCGCCCTAATTGTGAGATCGAACTGGCTAGGGAGCAAATGAATACCAACATATATATGTCTTCTGAGCTCATCAACACTGGTTGTGTCAGAAATTAGAAAAGTACAGGTCGGTGCATCTAAAATTTCACGATGATAGTACACATTTATTAATACTTGAGACATTTCCTGAAAAAATTTTTCACAATCAACCTAGATATCATTTTGAATTTTACATCCTAAAAAATGATCGGAATTGAAAAACTACAACCTTCAGACGAATGCGGAAAATACAATGCAGGAGTCGATCTGTAGATCACAATTAACTTTCAAAATTAAAAAAAAAAATTCAACAACTTTGACTGAAGTTATAACTCTGAGAACTTTGAGCGAACTCTGAATGAACTCTGAATGAACGTCACTGTCTGCTAACTCTGAATGAACTCTCGGAGTAATGAAACCTTATAACACTCTCTCCACCGACAGAAAAAAAAAAAGCCCGAAACGGGATCCCAGCCCGTTCCACCGACAGGGGAAAAAAAAAACCCGGAACGGATTCCCAGCCCGTTCCACCGACCGGGAAAAAAAAAATTCCCCAGAACGGGAACCCAGTCCGTTCCAGAGCATGCCACATGGACAACACAGGAAACTGATCAAAAACGAACTCGCAGTCCGTTCTGAGATGTAGGGAACGGTTTTCCAACCCGGTTTTTATAATTTTTGTAAAACTTCAGCTAATTATGCTGAAATCCAAAGTTTTTTTTTTTTAATTATAGTTTATAAAAAAAACCCTTAAAATATTTCGGTACAATGGGGCCATAAATCAAATGGATTCACTTTCGGATGGGAAAAGGTTGTACTAGCTGCTAGCTAGGTAGGTAGTAGGTACATAGGCATATCACTTGAATAGTTGGATGTACAAATATGTCATACAAATATGTGACGTATTTGTACACCCAACTATTCAAGTGATATTAGTGATATTAGTTACCCCAACTGAAAATACGGTACGTTAACCATTTGGAAGATCGTTGTGTCGTGATCAAAATATCAAGAGATAGTCACGACACGCGGGTGTAGATTTAGAATACATGTAGAGCGGGAAAAACGTACCATGTCGTATTGTGACCAAAATATTAAGGGGTGGTCAAGGCACGCGAGTCACACTCATGTGCTGTGACCATTCACGTGCCGTGTCCAAATGTAACTGGTCACGTTTCTCACATTTAACTTTTTTTTTTCATAATTGAGATTAGTTTATTCAAGATTCACCATTTGATCAAGACCTAATGACATGGGACACGCGATTAGTCACGACACGCGAATAGTCACAGTACGGGATACATGAATCATGGCATACAACAATCACATGTACCGTGCCATTCCGTGACGAGCAGGCTCCACCGTGTCATTTTTCTAACTAAATTACATAGATAGTTGATGAAGCAGTTAAAATACATCATGAGTTAAAATAAGATGAAAAATGAATACATCATGAGTTTTTAAATTTTCTTCTTTATATCGCTTGATTTTATTTTGAATAATAAACTTAAATATTAACAAAATTATTATGTTCTAAAAGTAAATAGTCATCGTGAAATTAATTGCTCCGAAGATGTTAATTAAATTCATGAATAAAATTCTTTACGATGAAATTTTGAAGTTAAATTCACGGATTATTTTAATAGATTCAAGTTCATGGTAGATTACTTTTACATTAACTATGTTTGAGTTGTGAAGAATAATCCCACTCGGTATAATATCATTACTTTCTTACTTGCAATTTTAAATGATCAATCAAAGCCCAATGAATAGAGTTAAAATGTTATATTATTTTTGTGTCTCAATCGTATATTACATACTTATATTTATTTTTAAAGTTCAAATAATTGATCCGAACATCCATATACAAATTTAACTTGAAGGAATATGGTCAATTGACATCCAGTATTTACTTTTTAATTTTTGTTATTTATTATAATTTTCGACATAATTTAGAGTAAAATGTTATGGTAACATAAATTGATCTCCATTCTCCGTAGAAATTTTTTATATGATTAATCCTCATAATTTCAAAGTCTGACTCCGCCCCTGTAAACCGCTTAATGCGATCTCCATATTAAAATTCGCAGGAATACTAAGTATTAAATAAATTTTTTTAAATGTTTCTCATACATTTAAAAAAAAAAATCTTTCTCTCCATACATATCAAACATTCCTACATATTCTGTTATCACAATTTAATTTACCTATAATCGAAATGGGTAAATTATGGGGTCAAATTGTTGATCACAGCAGCTAGCGAATAAATATGCAGCGCCAACTTTTGTGATTTTTGGCAATGGCTTGTCCCGTGATTGTTATTAATATCCAACATTAAATAGAAAATTCTAACTATGTTCAAGGAACTGAAAAGTTATAAAAGTGTTCAAATCGATTAATTACTGGTAGGTTTCTATTTTTATTAGAAACCGGCCAATAATTAGCTGGTTCTTAACTCCTTTTATTTTTTAGAAAATGTTTAATTTATTTATTTTTTGTATTAAAATATTAAAAATGTTTTTTATATTTCTTTGAAATTAAATAGAATACTATATAATTTGATTTATTAGAAATACTGCAACAAATAACTTGGATCAATATTTTTTATGCTGAATTTTTCGCTGCTATAAGAAAAATTAAAATATCTATTTGTTTGTTATTGAAAATATATATATATATATATATATATATATATATATATTTTGAATCTAAGTTATTAATTCTGGTTCAAAAGTCATTTCTAAGTAAACATAAAATATTATGGTTCTTCTATTTTTGAAAAAATAATTTAAATTTGAGATTTCTCTCCCTTTTCTCTGATACGGTGTCAAAGAAATCTAAAAAAAAATATATTAATATAATAGTGATTTGAAAAATGAGAAAAAAATTGAATTATTTTTTCAAAAATAAAAGAATTTAAATATTTTATGTATTTACTTAAAAGTGATTTTTGAACTGGGATCAATAACTCAGATTCAAAATATTTTTATTTTTTTTCCAATAAACACACAAAGAAATATTTCAATTTTTTTTACAACCGCAAAAAAATCCGACCTGAAAAATATTGATTTGGTTATTTGTTGCAGTTTTTCTAATAAATAAAATTATATAGTATTCTATCTAATTTTAAAAAAATATAAAAAATATTTTTAATATTTTAATACAAAAAATAAATAAATTATAGCATTTTCTAAAAGAAAAAGTTATGACCGGCTAATTATTGACCAATTTCTAAAAATAGAAACCGGCCAATAATTGACCGGTTTGAATACTTTTACAACTTTCTAGCTCTTTTGGGTATAGTTAAAAATTTCGGTAGGATAATATACGGTACGTTATGTTGTTATTGTTGACATGAATCGCTAACAGAATGTAAATACATGGCTCCAAATATTGTTTCTGACGACTGGGGGAATAAGTTTAATTTTATTTAATTTATCTTGCTCAAAAGCAAATTCAAATTCACGAACTAAGTTGATTCACGCATCTTCCTATATTTTGTCGTAGAGGTTCGTTGCTTAATTAAATCACCAAGTAAGTGGATTCACGCATCTTCCTATATTTCGTTGCAGAGGTTCGTGTTTAATTAAATCACAAGTAAGTTGATTCACGCATCATCTTCCTATATTTTCCCTCAATACGGACAAAATAAATAATTCAGTTTAACTGAATTATTTTTTCTCACATGAACAATATTTTTCTGTTCAAAATTCATGCCCAAGTCTAATCTCATGTGCACGTCGCATGCACTGGTTTGCGTTTGGAATTGGATGTACATGTGATTCCCTCTGGCGTGTCTCGGTATCCGCCTCATATTTGAGATGCACGGGTTCTCAATCTGAGCGTGTTTGTGTGCATGTTAATTATGTTTCCTGAAGCGTCATATGTTTAATTGTGTCCACCGATATGTTAACATAATAAATGCGTCTCTACATGTCGTACAAGTGTCCGGACACATGTTGGATCGGGTCCTGATTCTCTAAAGTAACTCAATTTTTGGATTTTGGATCGGGATTGCTCGAAATCGTTTCAGAATTTGAACCCGTCTCTTGAAATATGTGCACTCCACTTTTAAACGGATTGTAGCAAATTCGAATCAGACGGTCTGATCTAAAACTCAAAAATTGAGTTACTTCGGTGGATCTGAATTCATGTTAGACCAGGGTACAAAATGTTTTTAAGTGCGTATTATATTAGTATGATTTAAAAAAGGCTCCTATAGCAGCAAACAAAAATAACAAAATTATTCTGCAACGGAGGGGTATAACCAAATTTTAAACTACATAAGTCAAATATACAATAAAAACTAATCATATAAAAAAAATTATACATAATATGAATTAATTTTATAGTACACATAATATTTTATTCTAAATTATATAAAAAATTATATAAAAGTAAATAAGAATCAATTGGTCTCATTCACTACATTGATTCACCCCAGGTTTGCGCGGCAAATACTTTCGATAGTTCACGATGAAACTCCGAGCAGTTATTTCAATTTTGCAACGAAGTCCCTGAAATTATATAAATTACAAACTTCTGTTGTCTATTAGTATCTCTACATGTTAAATGTGTATATTTCTTGTTGCGTATGTTGGTTTTACGTACATTTTTCCAAAATATTTATCTCGTTTTTATAAATAAAACGAGTTCCATTCTTCAATCATACGGATTTTTTTTTATCCAGCATCCCAGAAAATCATTTGAAATAAATAGCACCCGGACTACTATTTTATCAAAAATGGCACTCCCGCGGATTTAATCCGCGCATCCATCAGTACCAGATGCGCGAATTGAGGAGGCGGACCCTGGCGCGCGGACCCGCAGATTCACGGATTGAGAGCACGTACCCACAATTTTAACATAACTCTAATTTGAATTTTAGATCCAAACCATCCAATCTATTCTAGCACGATTATTAAAGAGATCTGCACGGATTTTAAAGCCCCTGAGATTCGTGTGGACCGTATTGAATGGTTTGAGATATGCACGTAACTTTGACTTTGAGTGTTTTTAAACCGTGCCATAAAATTGTGACACATGGATCCTGCCAGCCGAATTTATCTTTACTTAAAGTGCCGGTCTTTGATATTTGTGCTTTAAAATTAATGCTGATCTCTTTAATAATCGTGCTAGAAAAGATTGGACAGTTCCGGTCTAAATTTCAAATTAAAGTTATGGCGCGGCTCCTTTTGTAGCACCAAAATCGGATGCTCGGCCTCAATCCGCGAACCCGTGGGTCCGCCCATTCAATTCGCGCATCGGAGTCCGCCTCCTCAGTTTGCGCACTTGGTACCAATGGATGTGTAGATTGAGTCCGCGGGAGTGTCATTTTTGACAAAATAGTGGTCTGAGTGCTATTTATTTTAAAACGATTTTCTGAGATGCTAAATAAAAAAAAATCCGTCAATCATATTAACTGATTGGCCCACCAATCAATTAATATGAGTTAGGCAAAAGACTTAAGAATGCCAACAAGCAGGGGGGGGACTATAAAATTTAGTAGAGGGGGTTGAAACTTAAAATGCATAATTATTAATTTGTAATTAGTAAGATTTGAATTCAAGACCTTCTAAGTACAAAATATAGTTTTAACCACTAGACTACAAGCGCACAACTTGCATTTTATGAGGGGACTGGACTATATAAAAACATTAAAAAAATAAAAATTTAATTAAATTTCAATATACGTGATTAAAAATTTTAAAATCATGAGGTGGTTTAGCACTCCTTAGACAAAATGTAGACCTGCGCCTGCCAACAAGTCCATCAATTAGCTGAAGCAACGTTCCACAATGTGGCTCGAAGCATTCTCACCTCTTCTTCTACCCTTTCGGCAGTCGGGAGAACACGCTTTACAAAATCCACAGCGAAAAAGTGTTTTTCCCACTCTACCAATAATGGCACCTTCGTCTCATCAAGCAACTTGGCCCCCGATATCTTCTCTGTTGCCTTGATCCATGTCAATTGGCAACCCAAAATCACATCAAGGAAACCAATAGTTTCTCCACCAAAGAATTCCTCCACCAAAGAATTCCTTCCCACCAGAGCAATTCTTAAATGCTCCTTCCAACTGCTCAAGAGCAACAATTGTATCAGAAATTTTTGATGCTTTTGTCTCCTCTGTTACAGCCTTAAGGACACCAACAAATGAAGGTAGCAACTGCATGGATGAAAAAGAACAGGAAAAATTTGTTACTTTTGTACTCATCTCCAATCTCATAACTTCAATCATTATAGGATTTAATTTCATATGTATTGTGGTTAATCGTGGAATTAAACAACTAGTAATCTAAGTACTTTATCGTCAATGTACACTGTCCAAAAACGAGCAACGGCACGTTCATGGGGATCAACAGGAAGTACAGAAGGTCCAGTACCAGACCACTTCTCATCAATGTACTGCAAAATCACCAATGACTCGCATATGCTTTTATCGTTGTGGATAAGTACCGGTATTTTCTTGTGAATCGGATTGTGTTTGAGAAGAAGCTCGCTTTTGTTGATAAGATCCTGCTCAAGATACTCATAACTCAAACCTTTTTTGTTCTAGCACCATTCTTATCCTGATTACATATGGGCTAACCCATGCCCCCAACAGCTTGAGTTCATCTTCTGCCATTTTCACTAGAGGAAAAATATTTTGTGAAATTGAAATCAATATGGTCTAGCTCTGTCTATGTTGAGGGGGGCTTAAATAAGGTAGAAATGTTAACTGCCAAAATAAAATATTATCCAAGTGTTGGACTTCTATATGATTTGCCGTAAGCAATGATGCATGACCTCCTTATATAAATAAAATCGTATGAATATGATAATCGTGACAATTAATAAATTTAATTAAGTATCGTTAGGACACCGGCCAAGTGCTAACAAAATTGACTGTTAATATTTTACTTGATGCGTGATCAATTAATTTTTAAATTATACCAAATTTAATTGACAATATATTAAATTTGTTATTTTCATGATCATTTGTTCCTGTCACGTCCGGGTTAACAATATTAATTATTAATATAATATCCTCTCAGCAAGACCCATTTTTTCTTTGACAATGTAAACTGCGGGATATGCTAAGATCTCAATAATGTTTAAATATTCTGAATGCAATACAATATTAACAAACGAATTATAATAATCTAAAACAAACAATAAGACAATTTTGTTGGACATGTACTTGAATGTGCCAACATAAAATATATTATTGTTGTTGAATATCTTTAACATCTATTTAGGCCGACTAATCAGCCAATTAGTCGTTAACGGTGGTAAACCGTCACGAATTTTCTCGACTAATTGGCTTATTATTTCTGATTATGACTGATTATTTTCAATTAATAGATAGTACCTGTCCATCCGATAATTGCATACTGTTATTTAGAACACTGGTTTAGAGATCAAGCAAAGGATACATGTGCAAGCTATGGTTGAACTATATAAAGGCAAGGGTTTCTTATTAGGATCCACCGTGACAACTTTCTTAAAATTCGTATGCTTCGGCAATATGCGCTCCAAAATGGAAAGTGGGCTTTGGTCTATGATGCAATTTTGTTGGGCTGAAAGATAAATTTCAATATAGCCCAAAACTTGTTTCAGGCCTCAGCCTAAGGAATTATGCTAAGATATTAGTGAGGGGAGCAGCTTGGGTCCGATGCCCATCCGACTCAAACTGGGTTCGATGAGCTCCATAACTGTCCGATTTACTTTAAGATCTGTGCGTACTGCTTTAATATCCGTTCACTTCGATTTAATATCCGTGCACACGGATCTTAAATCAAATCGGATGGTTATGGAGCTCGTCGAACCCAGTTTGAGTCCGATGGGCGTCGGACCCAAGCTGCTCCCATTAGGGAGATAGTTATTGAGCCCAGTGTTATAAAATGCGGTCCATGCGGCTAGGGGTGTAAACGGTCGGATACGGATCGGATAGTGGTCAAACCGTATCCTTATCCGTTATAATTTTTCGGATACGGATACGGATACGGATAGTCTCGGATACGGATACGGATCGGATATTAAACGGATACGGATACGGATCGGATTTTGGACGGATACGGATACGGATATCACTATAATTCGGATAATTAAAAATAAATTTTAATGTATATTTTAGCAAAAAAATAACATCTAAATATAACTTTTTTCATTTATAAATTCGATCTAATATTTTTCATATGTTTGATGGTTACAAAACATATATCATGTTAACAAAATAATAGATACTAATCATGTTATATTCTTCATCAAAATATACCAACTTAAGCTTAATAACATTCTTGTTAATCATAGGTACTAATTATGTCATTAATCAATCATTTGTCCATTTATTAGTTATATCAATATTCGCTGCTATTGGTCATTAATCAATCCTCTGTCATTAATCAATCCTCATGTCATTAATTGATCGCTGCTATTGGTCCAGACGGCAAGGAAAAAAATATTTAAATATATTATTTGTAGAATCAATATCCGAAAGTTTGTAACATCTAACAAAATCCTGATATTTGTAGAATCAATATCCCAGAATCCGGATATCCGAAATTAAAAAAATATCGGATACGGATAATTATCCATATCCGGTTTCATATTCGAAACCGTATCCGTATCCGTATCCGTTAAAAAATTATCCGAATCCGGATCCGTATCCGAAAATATCCGTATCTGAATATCCGAATTCACTATTTTCCGGATACGGATCCGGATAAATCCGGATAATATCCGATCCGTTTACACCCCTATATGCGGCCGCATATGCGTATGCAGTCCAATTCCGCATGAAAATTTCCATACGGTTTCAAATATGCGGTTTTGCATATACGGCCGCAAATTGGGCCGCATATTTTCGCATATTTCCACATATTGATCTGCATATGTGCGATTGAGCCTCATATGTGCGAATTTATTGTTTGAATGATTTTAATAGGAATATATTGCATGTTTTGAGTGGAAATAAATTAATATATATAGTTTAAAATCCGCATATATAAGTCCGCATGAAATTCCGCATATGCGGCCGCATACCGCATATGCAGTATGCAGTGGCCTTCCGCATGTATGAACAAAACCGTATTTTACAACATTGATTGAGCCTCAGCTTCAAAGCGTTTGGATGACATCACCAAGGTGACGCCATAAGCAATTGACCAATTAAGATTAAGAGCACGCTCTAATTTCTGCACAAGATTACAAGCAGAAATGCCTCAGGGAATCTTTTCTAAAGCCATGGAATTCGCATCCTCTGAGATATCTCAAACTTTGCGTGACTTTTCGGAATATCCCAATCGTTCAAATACGTTCTGCACGAATCTAAAAGCTCAAATAATACTGGCCCCCTATGCTGCCCCGAATAGGCACCGGACACGTCGGTCACGCAAACATTGAGATATCTCAGAGGAAACGTACTCAAAGTCAAAGCCATGTGCATCTGACATTTCTGACTTCACATCCTCTGAGATATCTCAAACTTTTAAATGTTTTTTGGAAACTGTCAAACGTTCAAATATGATCTCCACGAATCTCTAAAAGCACAATTAATAGGGCCCCTGAGCTATCTCCGAATAGAAACTCGACACGTCGGTCCGTTAAAATTGAGGTACCTCAGAGGATACGCACCCGGCTCTCATGTTCTTATCGACTTATCCTGTGTTCCTGTGATCTAGTACAATAATTGGATGGGGGCATTTAAAAGCATCTTCAATTCATCGGCCAAATGGCCCAAGCAGAGATACTGTGTGCGCGTGAGATTGAGAGAAAGAGAAGAGCGGTAGAGAGAGGTTGCCTTCGCAGGAGAGATGACGCCATGGCCACATTGTAAATGGTGATTGCATCATCTATCCAGCGACGGTAACCTAGCAGTCTACCAATTTAAGATTTCGTTTTTATTACTTTTCAATTGTTTCCTTTTTAGTTCCCAAATTAATTTCTCTTCCCTTTCTGCCTCTCATCATAAGACTTCTCAGTTTTTGTAATTTTCTTTTTTCAGAGATTTTCGTAAAATTAAATTGAAAAGAAGAGCTCAAGTTTCCTTGCATTTTTTATTAACTATGAAGTTATTTTTATCATAAGAAGCTTCATTCTTACTAAATCATGCAATTAATACATTTAATTAAACTTTATTCCTATATTTTAGCTCCTCCTCAAAGTACATTGTATTAGAGAATGTATACAGGGGAGGAACTAGAAAATTATGAAGTGTTTCTGATTGTTGTTTAAAGCTAAATATGCAAAATACAAACTCACCTAGGCAAAAAAGGAAACAAATGAGACAAATTTCATAAAAGAATATTGAGGAAAATGATAGTCAAACAAAGATCCAAAAAACCCAAAAATACTCATGGGATAACAGAAAAAAAAAAATTAAATTGATATGATTATAATATATGAGTAGGGTGCAGCAATGATTTTAAATGAAAGGTAAATTGGTGGTACAAATGGTACGGGGAAACAGTATCCACCATAGCACCCTGGAGCAATAATCTTTAGTATGAGTTTGCTGTAGCCTAGTCCTGCCACCTGGCTATTTTGTTCAGTTAAGGTGTGTTTGGATCAATAAGAATATCACGAGTTTAGCATTGTTTCTGAATTAGTGCATTATTTTTCTCCTCTATTCTACATTTGGATCGTTTTAGATCTATTTCTAAAGTTAGCACTATTCTTGCTAACTCGTTCAAATGATGAAATAGCGATCACCTGAGGTTAGCGCTGTTCTTGCTATTTCTGAAGTTGCATACAAACACACCCAAATTGTAAATAGCTAATTTTGGAGGGATCTAGATGTAATTTTATTTTATGCTCTCGAGCGTTGTACAGGATTTTTTATTTTAACACAAAATGTTGGTGAGACCTTCTCACTTACCTTAAAAAAAAAAAAAAAAGGTGAATTGAATTGGTCGATGATTTTTTTTATAGAAGATTAATAATTGATTAAATGAAGAAATATATGATAAAAATATGCAGTTCTAGTTGAAAAAGAAATAAATGAACTAAGACTTGGCACAAATAGTGACAGATCTCGTCTCTTTTAAAAAAAAATGTTTAATTTTCTCAAGTGATATCTAAAAATATATCTGTCGCAATTCTTCTTAGTCTTTATTTCAGAAAAAAATATTAATGGGGAAATATAATATTTCGTTATGTTCATTAAAAAAAAATGAATACGGTGATGCTGGCAATTAACCAAAAAAATTGAGGAAATGTTTATAGATGTAAATTGAAAGTGGACTAGATGTAGGGGGTGCAAACAGGTTGAATATTATCCGAATCTGTATCTAAAAATTAGATACAGATATCTGACATTCGAATATTCATGCAGATGCGGATACGGATATGATTTTATATTTTAATTATTTGTATTCTAATAGTAAATATATAATATATAATTTAATATATATTATGAAAAAAATTATGTTATTCACTATTATAAAAAGCGGATATCTATATTCGTATTCGTTTAATATCCGATATGTATCCGTATCCGTATCTGTATCCAAAAAATACAAACAGATACAGATATAGTTTTACTACTATCTGATCCAATCTGTTTGCACCTCTGTATTCATAAGCAGTAATAAAGCTTATGAATTGGAGACGGAGGCATGGAGCGAGTTAGCGGCAGCGAAGTGGCCATTACGCGTGACGTCCACGAAGAACCAAAATCACTTCAACAAGACAGATCTCATTTGAAAGAAGAATTTCTATTCATCTCACTGGCACTCTGATCGGAACCACCACGCGACTTCTCAAACGCGAAATGGAAAAGGAATTCGCGTCGTATTCATGATCGGAAGCGGAGACAGCGAGAGAGACGATTTCACTCCATGTGACTTTTCCGCTCTCAAATCGCGTAAAAAAGCCCGGTTCAAAACTAAGGAATTTGGCGAGAATCGTACAGAATAGAAGTAAAAGACTGGAGGACCCCTCTTAACCCGCTCTTCTTCCTCGTTTGCTCCGATCAAAATCGACTACTACAGCGCCTCTCGTCTCTTCCGACTAGGTAAGAATTCACCTCTTCTCCTTCGTTTTTCTTTCTCTGTGTTGCAGAAAATTTTATTTTTAGCTGCTAATTTGGTGTAAACTAAAACCCTAGAAGGAAGATTTTGATGGCAGTATATCTAATTTTGAAAAAACTTGAGTACAATTATAAAATCTCTAAGAATGAATTCACTCTATGAAAATTATTTAGCTGATCAGAAAATTTCAATTCAAAATCGTATCTATTCTATTGAATTCTTATTTGTTTTGATTCCTATCATAGTGTGGTAGTTTTAGTTCTGCAAATCTCCCAACATATCGTTGGATATCTTGAGTTGGAGTAGATAGAGAAAGAAGTTTTTCTCCTCTGGAAGCGAATAGGAAGAAGAAAGAAGAAGAGTATTAAAATGAAAATGAAGTGCCACAATTAGGGCTGGCAAAAAAGCTCGTAGCTCGTGGATCGCTCATGACTCGCCTCTGGCTCAATCGATAACAACTCGGTCTAAAATTAACAATCTGAGCTAGGGTCCAGCTCGACCCATAATGAGCTATACACTATTGGTTATTCAAATACCCTTTTCTTGGCCCATTACAGTTACAGGTGGTTTAATCATAGAAGATTTAGGATTTAGAAGTTCAAACTTCTCTTTAATTTCTCTCATCCAGCGGCGCATCTCCCAACTCTCAATCCTGATATAGTTTTTATTGTTTTGTAAATAGAAGAATTCAAATATTTTTTATATTTACTTAGAAGTGATTTTTGAACCGAGATCAACAACTGAGATTCAAAGCATCTTTTTTTTTTTTTTTCCAATAACACTCAAAGAAATATTTTAATTTTTCTTACAGCCACGCAAAATCCGATCTGAAAAATATTGATTCGGATTATATGTTGTAGTCTTTTTAATAAATCAAATTATATAGTATTTTATCTAATTTCAAATAAACAAAAAGAATATTTCTAATATTTTAATGAAAAATAAATAAATAATAACTTAAAAAAAAGTTTAGGAACCACCTAGTAATTAGGCGGTTCCTATTAAAAATTAAGAACCGCCTAATTATTAGGCGGTTTGGATAGATTTAATAAAACCTAACTTTGGATGTCATAATTGGCAATTTCTATTTAATGTTGGATATATATATAAAAATAGCAGATTATTGTCATTTTGTTTTAATTGAAAGCTGATTTCGATTATTGTAATATGTAAAATAATAAAATAGGTACTGACTTCATTTAAAATTAATTGCTCTTCGTCTGTTATAATATGTAATATGAGATATGAACTATTAAAGGATCATATTTTTTTTTCTTATTTGCATGATTAGACATAGATTAGTTGTCATTTAATTTTTACTCCAATTCTCAATGTTGATAATGTTGATAATTAGTAGAAATATAGAATATATATTTTTTACCAGAAAAAAAACGTTATGTACAATAACTTCCGCAATAGTTTTTTTCTTAGTCTCTCCGTGACGAAGGGATAATCGTTATTTAGAACCTTGATATTAATATATTTTTGTAAGTTCTTGATATTTGATCAAAACAACGTTAAAATGTCATATCATTTTATATGTGCACAGAGAAAATAATATAGATCAAATTTAATAGTTTTATTTTAGGATCCAGATAACTGTCCCCGCACTCTTATCCCCCCTCTATCCCCGCACTAAAAGACAAAAAAGTCCGCACTAAAAGACAAAAAGTCTGGTTCTGCGTAGTATTTAACATTTATCTGTAGTGTATTTACAGTGCATCGAATAAGTATTTAACTCTACTTATTGGAGTATTAACTGTCTGTCCAACAGCGAAACAATATCTATCCCCACAAAAAATTAACATATTTGTCACTGCATCCCCGCACTAAAAGACAAAAAAAAGGTTCCGACATTTGATGGTTTAAATTTCCTGCAGTATTTAACTTCAATCTTTAGTATATTAATAGTGCATCGAATAAGTATTTAACTCTATTCATTGGAGTATTTAACCGTCCGCGTCCAACAGCGACACAATCTTTGTCCGCAAAAAATGACAAAATAATTTGGTATCGCCCCGCACATCAGTATTTTACTTTAGGAATGTTAGTATTTAACGATATGAACGTTAGTATTTATCTTTAAAGTCAAAAGTATTAATCTCTAAAATTATAAATAAGTTGCAGGGATTCTATTTAGCATCCTATATATTAGTATTTAACTTTATACACATCAGTATTTAACTTAATGAATGCTAGTATTTAACTTTATGAACGTGAGTATTTAACATTATGAAAGTTAGTATTTATCTGATGAAATGACAAAAGAAAAAATATAATATTTATTCAGATTAAGGAAAGAGATCAGATTTAATTAAGGTAGATAATTAATGTGGAGAATGATGCTAATTATGGTAGTTAATTAATATGGAGAAAGCGCATAGATGGAAATGGAATGTGGGAATGATGTTAATTAAGGTAGTTAATTAATATGGAGAGGGTGTGGGGATAGTGGGGGGATGGAAGTGGGGGGATGGAAATAATTATTCTTTATTTTAATATTTGTGTTTAAAATTTTAAGTTATTAATGTTGAAGTCATAATGGTGGCAAAAAATTACAAACATTTCAACCATCCATAAATCCTTTATAATGGAAGAGAAGATAGTGAAAAACGCACTAGTAATTATTGGAGTTTAAAACCGCAGTGTACAGGACTAAAAGTGTTTCCGATCTTCCGTGGTAGAATTTGGGAGTATCCTGTCAATGCGGCAGTCCAAAACCATGTACAACTCCATCATATCCGTTCGTCTTGCTGAAGGTTCCTGCTTCATGAACCACAATAACAAGAATCCGATGGTGGATGTCGTGTTTGCACTCGGAAATTAATGGTGTGTTGTGTTCGTTGAGGCGATCTTAAGTCAGTGGGACGGACAATGTCATGAAATGCAGAATCTTGTCTCTGATTCGGTCCCGCCGGTTCGATTTTTAAATCATCATTATACTTATCCTGATGGACCAGGATCGCCAGTTTGATCGATCTAGTTGAAAAGAGAAAGGCAAAGTCCAATTTGTTCATTCTAGAATTATGTTCAGATTCACAATTGGTCATCCTGGTAAGTGCAAAAAAGAGAAATTGTTTGCTCTAAGTACCGAAGATTATTAAACTAAATAAAGTAATAGTAAAACTTCCATAAAGAAGAATCAAATATATATAAGCCATGACTCTCCAAGTCATAGCCAACACAATAGAACAACCAAATCAAAATTCTAGCGATGCTTTCAACAAAAGACCAGTATTTCTCATTCCTCTTTCTCCTCCTCACTAGTACTCCAATACTCACCTCAGCTGCACTCTGCAACAAGGCTGACAAATCCGCACTTATTGCTATCAAATCGGAGCTCAACAACCCGCCTGGCCTCTCATCGTGGACCTCAAACACCTCATGTTGCACATGGAATGGAATCGACTGTAACACCACCACCGGCCGGGTCACATCTCTCGATATTTTTGCTCAAAACATCTCTGCCCCAATCCCTCCTTCCATTGCAAAACTCACTGCACTGCAGCAACTTAACGCCCCCTATAATCAGTTTTACGGTCCAATACCTCCATTCCTTGGTCTTCTACCTGAGCTTACATTTCTTCGTCTTGAAGGAACTTGCTCACTGGTTCCATCCCCTCCACACTTACCATCTTGGACCTCTCGCTTGTAGGGAATCGCCTTACTAGCCCACTTCCTCCCTCCTTTGCAAAAGCAAATTTTGCTGATGTAGATTTAGCCGACAACCAGCTCACAGGAGATGCATCTTTTCTCTTTGGCAGGTTTTTTCAATCAATTATTCTCAAATTAAAAGCCTATTTGCTGCTATACACTAATATAAAAACATAACATTCGCCAATGGAGATATTTTAAATTTTAAACTTTAAACCTTTTTTACTTTTGTTTTTCAAATGCAGGGATAAGAACCTCAATGCACTACACTTGGCAAATAACAAATTTAAGTTCAATTTGACAAATGTGGAGATTCCAAAGGTTTTGGACATTCTAGTTATCGATCATAACGAGATTTACGGCAGTCTACCGGCAGAGGTGGCAGCGAGAAAATGGTTGCAGTTTGACGTGAGCTACAACCAGCTATGCGGTCCCATTCCACAAGGCCGGTACACCCACCATTTTGGGGCAAAACGTTTTGAACACAACAAGTGCCTCTGCGGTCCCCCGCTTGTACCATGCAAGTAAACATTATCCAAAATCTCAACCCAATTATAAATTGCTGGCTTCTTCGATCAATGTCCCATTCTCTACAATAAGGTGTTGTTTTTGAAGAATATGAATAACAGGGAATTTTAATGGGTGGAGTATGTTGTCAGGCTATCATAGTTCCGATCATAAATTGTTTCATCTTATGCGCAATAATGTGATCCAACTGTTTCCGTTTGATTCTGATAGCCCCGTTTCATATATAATCAACTATTATTTCATAAATCCTGGCAGAGTTTTACTAAAAAGATTTCGTCACAGTTATCCCATGCTATTATAACATTTAGAAAGCAGCCGGATGATGAAAACTCCAGTTTTAAATTACCGCAGGCAGCCGCTTCAGTTTTACGTACATTTTCTATTGAAATCAAATATTGAAAAATATTTCAAACCATGAAGGTTATGACGAAGTAAAATGAAAAGAAGTACTTTATTACTCTTGTGCAGTGAAAACAGAAGAGCCATAAGAACGCAAAGCCGGTGCAGCAGTAGTCGTACTTACTTTTGAGCTCGTTTATAAGGTCTCACATTCATGATGAGCAACTGGTTGTCGAGCATGGCGTAAAAGGATGAATGATGTGACTGTAGGACTGTTTTGATTTAAATAGCTATATTTAGTCTCTAATTTAGTTGGTGAAATTTCGTGGGTAGAAGACATTGCTTAGCTGTCTACGTATTCATTTGAATCGATACTTGTAGGCTCACAACTTTGATCTCAACTCTCTAGCGAAGCGTGCATAATTTTATTCAATTAAAAGGTATACAACAATTCTTTTCTAGTAAATGATATATAATGATTTTTTAAAAGACAAACAAAAAGGAGTAAGAAAACAAAGATGGAAAAAGGTGTAGTTGTGGTGGTGGTGTGGATAATGCTGGAGCTGATAACATTGATATTAATACTGAGTACTGAGAGAGAAAATATAATCTACTGGTGTTGTTAACTGAGGGAGTGCCTAAACTACAGTACGTAAGAACTAGCTCGGGATATTTTACGCTGTTCAAAACTCAACAGGCTTATGCAGTAAAGCCTGACACAATATTTTAAAACTGAAATATGGTTAAATTGAGATTTAGTTAAACCAGCCTTTGATCAGGTTGAAGCTCAAAATATACTCCAGTCTATGTTCATAGTTTAAGAAGTGTGAAACAGGATCGCACAAAGCTTGGTTCATTTTGCAATTTTATTTCAGTAGCTGGACCATTTCGGGGGAGATGTAGAACTGAAAAAAGGGCCCACTAATATCCGGACCGGCTCTTGAATTTGTCCCAATGAAGTGAGAGGGCTTTCCCCAACTAAACAGCCACTGTAACCATAGACAATACTGCAGCAGTACAATGGGCGGTTTTGCTGTAGAATTCTGTATATATATTTAGGAAATAGTATTGATTGGTAATTAGCTGTCTAATTTAGTGTTTCCTTTTTAGTTTTGTATCTTCTGTAATATAATAGGCGGTTTTGCTCTATGGATATACAAAAAAGTTCCATTGATAATTCTTGTCAATAAATGTAACTGTAACGAAATCTTTTTAGTAAAACTTTGCAAGGATTTATTGAATAACAGTTATTTACATATGAAATGGGGCTAAAATCGACATCGGAACAGTGATAGCCTGACAACATACTCTACCCATTAAAATTTCCTGTTATTCATATTTTTAACCGTTGTGGTATTTTCTAACTAATTTTAAACCATTTTGGAATTTTCTAAAGCATTCTAAACAATTTGAGAATTTTCTAAACAATTATGCAATTTTGATAATATTATGAACTATTCTAGAATATTCTAATTAATTCTCAACAATTTTGAAAATTTCTAAAATTTCCTAAACAATTTTGGTATTGTTCTAAAATCATTTTGGAATTTTCTAAATTTTCCTAAAATTATTTTGGCATTTTCTAAATTACTTAAAATTATTTTGGAATTTTCTACATAAAATATTAAAATAAAATAAAAACTTAGAGGAGGGAACCAGTGTAGGAGGGGGGGGGGGGGGGGGGTTTGGGGATGGTTTGGGAGAAGGGTCCGGGGGTGGGTCTGGGACTGATGGCATTGTCATCTGTTTCAGAGGGTGAAACCGATGACAAAATTATCTGTTCTGGGACCGATGGCAATGTTAGTGGTTTCGGTCCTTCCCTAACTGACGGCGAAGTTATTGGTTTGAGCCTCTGAAACCGATCACAATGTCATTGGTTTGGGTAGATTTCGAATTTTCTACTGAAGTTGGATAGATTATTAAAAAAAATATTTTTTTGGATATTAATAAAAATTTCGACAATCCTATTGCACACATCTTAAACAAGAGAACAGTGTAGGTCTGACGGACTCCAATACCGTCCACTATAAGATCTGTTGGCATGAAAATTGACACAAGTGCATATTAATATTAAAGCGGAGTACGCATATTTTAAAGCAGATCGGACAGTCCTGAAACCCATCAAACATAAATAAGATCTGATTGGTATCAAACCTACTCTCTGGAGTATATTTTGAGCTTCGACCTGATCAAAAGGCTGGTTTAACTAAATCTCAATTTAACCATATGTTAGCTTTAACATAGTTCTGGACATCCTAAATATCTCGACCTAGTTCTTACAAACCGTAGTTTAGGCAGTCACTTCAGTTACTAACACCACAAGATTATATTTTCCTCTCAGTCAGTATTAATAATTTAATATCAATGTTATCAGCTCCAGCACTATCCACACCACCACAACAACTACACCTTTTTTTCCCATCTTTGTTTTCTTACTCCTTTTTGTTTGTCTTTTAAAAAATCATTATATGTCACTTACTAGAAAATAATTGTTGCATACCTTTTAATTGAATAAAATTATGCACGCTTCGCTAGAGAGTTGAGATCAAAGTTGTGAGCCTACAAGTATTCATTCAAATGATTACATAGACAGCTAAGCAATTTCTTCTACCGATTTTTTTATTAATCGAAATAAAATAAAATAAATATCGAAAAAGAGGATAAGATCTTATTTTTTTCGAAAAGTAATAAGACCGGGGTAATTTGCAACGTCCCTACGGACGGGATAAACAACAACGTCTGTCTTAATGGTAATCTCTCCCCGCATTACTCCTTAACAAAAAAAAAATTTCAGAGACGGGATGGATAATCCCGTCTGCGAACAGTGACAAAAAAATTTCAAGGACGGAATTATCAATCCCGTCCGTGAACAGTGACAAAAAAATAAATAGAAAACTTAGGTTTGATTTTGGTTAAATAAAAAAAAAACTTAGAAAAATTATATTTACTAAATTATGTTTCAACTATAAAAACAATGATTTATTTTTAACTAAAAAACAATAATTTATTTTTCAAATGACTAGATTAGTGGTTAGATTAGTGTCATTTTTTTAATTGCACTAACTCCATTACATCAATAGTTAATTTGATGTAATGCAGTATTCAAAAAAAAAAAAAACTTAAGTTTTTCGAAAAAACATAATTTAGTCATTTGATGTAATGGAGTTCTTAATAAATTTAATTAAAAAATATGTCTATGTTATTGAACACATAGATAGTCTACCAATTAAATTTAAATTTAATGCAATTAACTATTGATTAATAACGTATCAAGATCAGCGATATAGAATTTCAAGTCATTTGATGTAGATAAAACATAAATCAAATCCCATCATATTTATAGACATAATATCTAAAATATAAATCGTGTCTATAATGTTAAATTTTAAATATAAATTTTATTTTTAAAAATATTACTAAACTAGATCATTGTTTTTTAGTTAAAAATAAATAATTATTTTTATAATTGAAACATAATTTAGTAAATATAATTTTTCTAAATTTTTTTTATTTAACCGAAATCAAATCTAAGTTTTTTTTTTTTGTCACTGTTCACAGACGGGATTGATAATTCCGTTCTTGAATTTTTTTTTGGGGTCACTGTTCACGGACGGAATTATCCATCTCGTCCCTGAAATTTTTTTTTTCCTCGTTCATTTAGGTTAAGGAGTAATGCGGGGAGAGATTACCATTAAGATGGACGTTGTTGTTTATTCCGTTCATAGGGACGTTGCAAATTATCCCGGCCTTATTACTTTTCGAAAAAAATCAAATCCTATCCTCTTTTCGATATTTATTTTATTTTATTTCGATTAATAAAAAAATCGGATTTCTTCTACCCACAAAATTTCACCAACTAAATTAGAGACTAAATCTAGCTATTTAAATCAAAATAGTCCTACCGTCTCATTCATCCTTCGATCCCGATAAACTTCAGAAGCGAGTCCACCCACATTTTTGTGCTGCATGAAATACCTAGGGGTGAAAACTGTATGGATAATATCCGATCCGTATTCAATTCATATTTAAAAACTTAGATGTGGATATCCGATATTTAAATATTCGTGTAGATAAGAATATTGATATGGTTTTACGTTTCAATTATCCATATCCGAATAGTAGATATATACTATATATTTTAATATATATTATGAAAAATTTATGTTATTCACTATTATAATTAGATAAATATTATGAACTTTAATATTTTTTATATTATTTTAATAAATATCCGATCTGATTTGGAATTGTATTCGTATCCGTCTGATATGTCTGATATCTGCTCCGTATCTGTATCCGAAAAATGAAAAAATGATATGAATATAGTTTTTCATTATCCGCTCCGTTTCCACCCCTAAAAATACCCCATTAACATCAATATTCAAAGAGATGGAATTCACTTACATCATTTTTTGATGACATCAGATTATGTCCTACGTTTTTAAAGTTCAAATAGTCGATTCAAACTGTTCAACATGATAAATATATTAAAGTGTGCTTGTAGATCAAATTTTATATATTTTTGTATTTGTTTTTACTATTTATTAAGATGGATACAAAATTAAATGATCTGAAAATAAGAATTTTGTAAAATACTTAATAAATAGTAAAAAAATTCACAAAAATGTAAAATTTGGTCTCCAAACACATTTTAATATGGAGATCATGTTGTACGGTTTGGATCGACTATTTAGATTTTAAAAACTTTGAAAATATCAAATATAATTCAGTGTCACTAAAAAATGATGTAAGTGGACCCTCCTCATATTCAAATTCAAATCAATTCAAAAAAAACCCTTGGTCTAAAAATAGATCAAATATTTAGTAACGCCCGTTAAAAATAGACTTCACGTCTTCACGACCGTTTGGTATTATTACCTTCCAAAAATAGCCGTCATTTTTATCCATGCCCACTAACTCCTACATTTCCCCAACTCTGCCCAGAAATCTGAAATTTCGTCAAAAATGCCCAAACCGGCCACTAAACCCGCGGTTTCTAATTTTTATTAGAAACCGGCTACTAGACCGCCGGTTTCTAATAAAAATTAGAAACCGCGGGTTTAGTGGCCGGTTTCCATGTTTAATTTCGGCCAGAGCTATTTATTAGCCGATTTCTCTCAAAACGTATAGTAGCCCCATTTTTAGAGAAGAAGAAAAGATGAGAGAAAGAGAACGACGCGAAGAAGCGAATCTACAGTGATCTGCAGTATTTTTTTGAACAGTAAGTATAGTATTTTTGTACAGTACCGGTATTATTTTTGTACAGTACCTGCAGTATTTTTGTACACTACGTATGTACAGTAATTTCTACAGTATTCTGTCAACAGTAATTTCAACAGTATTCTGTCAACAGTAATTTGTGTACAGTAATTTGTATAGTATTATGTCTACAGTAACATTTGAACAGCAATTTTTGTACAGTAAACGCTGTATAGTAAACATTGTACAGTAACGTTTTATTTTTTTTATTATTATTTATCAGTGGATTATGAATAAAAAATGGATTACTTGAAAGATGTTTATCATTTACGACAATGTAGTTTGTTGGTCATGGCGTTGCTTGTTACATTACATTATAATGGAAAGTTTCTACATGGTCCACAAGGAGTATATTACTCCAAACCGCCATCGCATTCTTTTGTTGTTCAAGAGGGTACCTCCCTTTCGGGCTTGAAGTCTCAAATTTATGATTGTGTGGGTTTTAACCCGAATCGATGTGACTTAAAGCTGTCAACCCGAGCCATGAACGGACCAATGTATATCCAAGTTCCGATAGATAATGATCCTTTTTGGAGTCAATTGTGCAACAAGTTTAAGGAGCAGGGGTTTTCTTTTATGGAACTGTACGTGAAGAGAATTAAAAAAGACGAAAGTGGGAGTAGTTCGGGACAAAATTCGGTGGCGCCAAACTATGGACAAGAACGAGTCATAGAACAATACACCACTGTTGGTCCAAGTTTCCAACAACACCCAGAACCAGTTATGGACCCATACACCCCAGCCTCGTCCAGACCGCATCACTTGCAGCAATAGCAGCAGCCTCTGCCTCTCTCCTGAGACGTGATCCTGTCTCCCACGGATCATCATCCCCCATAGTAGTAGCTGGAGGAGGCGGGGGTGTAGAGAAGATAGAGTCTGCCAGTCCCTCCGCAAAGTCAGAAGGGGCCTGTGACCCGCTAGCCTCGCCATCGTGTGCCATCGCCGTAGGGTATCGTTCCGGCTGTGAAGGTGATAGGGACTCAATCTCATCGAAACTGATAGTCACCCCATAATCCTCCATATGGTCGTAAGATGCAGACTCGTATGGCGGTGGCGGCGGTGGCGGCGGTGGCATGCTAGCTGGACCCTGCAAATCAAATAATAATATAAATTTTTGTATTAGTGGCAAAAGTTGAACTAACTCGACTCATAACAAATACGACTTACCGGTGGCTGTACTGGACGTCCCTCAGAGTTATAGTAGGCAGTCCAGCCGGAATTAGACAGCACCCACTGATAATAGTCCCATTCTGCATCCACACGGGGTGGAGATGGCATATCCCGAGTGAATACGGCTGGCGCATCTGGCTCGTCGGGATCTACTGCCCGCCAATCGATGTTCTCTCCGGCGTCGCGCAACATGCTGATCAGACGCCCACCAGATCCGGCATCCTCAATGAGTTGGCCATGATCTTTCAACTGACTCCATCCAACTCTTCGCCAGCCCTTCACCCCGAGCATCTTGATGGCATGCGCAGCGGCCTTAATCGGCAGTAATATCTGAACAAAAAAACATATATTAGTCAACATATTTATGTAATTACCGTTTAATGAACATATAATATAAAGGTGTTGGATTAATTACCCAGCGAGCCCAGCGACGTCCGGTAGGCTGGTGACCTGATAGATCCTCTTGCAGTGGCTGGCGGAGATATGCACTATAATCGCCCACCAGATATAATGACGCCGCGCCAACCCTGGAGTACCAAGTCCTGTACCTCAGCAGATGAGATCCTGGGGTCTGAGTCATCTCATCAGGCATCTGATATATCTGAGGCTCAGCCGGAATCTCAGACTCTACGTAATAATTTGGTAACTCGAGGCGCCAGTTTCTTTCCATAGCGCCGGCGTGCGACATCCTGCCAATTAAATGTAAGTTGCAATGAAAATGTAACAGATAATTTAGAGGTTATCGATAATTAATTAAATTTCTTACTTGTGCAGTCTCCTGATCTCCTGCCTGGGTAATGCCGGCTCCACTGGGATCAATGGCTCCTCTCCGTACTGCCGAAGTACCCGATCTGGATAGTGGTGCTCCACTATCCAGAAGCAGACTAGCGGGCCTCGGTACCACCAGCTGTCACGCTCCTCAAGACAACGAAGAGGCAACTCCTCAGACGCATACAGATCTGCGTATGGTGTCCACTGCACCTGCGACTCGTCCAGGTTATTCAGCTGTAAACGCACCAACCTAATACCTACGGTGCGTCCGTGCCCCTCATCCCGATAGTGGTGGATACCATGCCAACGGTGGCCGTAGACCGGCCATCGCTCCTGATCATCTTGCGGCTGTCCCCAAACTGGCTCTGGCTTATTTGGCATAGGACGGCCCACCGGTAGCCGTGACCATGACCAATGCTGCAACAAAAGAACCGGCCCGTACACCTGTTTGGCCTTCACCTGTATTTCGGAGGTTATAAGTCGTATTTTCATTTGACTAATTGATGAAATAATTAAGTAACAAACAACATAATAACTAACCTGACAAGCAGTGCAGAGGCTACGGTACAGCATAGCTAACACAGCTCCACCCCAGTTGTAGGCCGGCGGGTTATCAAAGTCCCTCAGAAGTCGCAAATACATCATGGGGATGCCATCGCCGCTGGCATCAGGAAACATAACGGTACCGAAGAGGTCCATCACGTAACCCCGGGTGTATCTGTAAAAACAAAGAAGATGGTTAGTATTATAATTACATAAGTTAATTAACAGATGAAAAATAAATTATTATTATTATTATTACCTCCGAATCTCCAGATCACTAGAGGCATCCGTCAGACCGGCACTGAAGTGCTGCCGCAACTTTGTCTTCTGCATGTGATAACTGGACTTCCCCTTATCGGCCCGTAGCTGTGTCGGATCTGCCCCCAAATACTGATCGATGTCATGGGCGAAGTCTCTGCTGTCAGATACTCCGCCTACGGGAATGCCCCTGATCGGCAAACCCCAGAGGGCACTCACGTCCTGCAACGTGACAGTCATCTCCCCGAAAGGCATATGGAACGTGTGCGTCTCGGGACGCCATCGCTCAACAAATCCTGCGATGAGAGATGCATTGATGGAGGGAGTCGTGTCCCGCAGGATGGACACAATCTGATATAGTCCCAGCCGGATGAGATATGGGTCCATCTGTGAGAAGTACTGCATCCGAGGGACGTAAAAATTGACCTCCATCAGATAATCGTCCTGCGTTGAAAGCCAACAAAAGTATTACATAATGTATACAACAAAATTTAAACTTCGTATATGGACAAAAACTAGCATACCTCAACGGAAGCCAATGATACCCTGTGCTCGCGGTGGGGCATCCATAAGAGAGGGCTGAAGTGCTCGGTACTGGTGGTGTCAATCGGCGCCTCAACCTGTGGTGCACGTCTGGGCCGTCCTCTACCTCTACCTCCAGCCATCCTAAACTTAAATTGTGTAAAAACGCGTTAAAATGAGCTAAAATGAGCTAATTATACTATTTTATACTCATTATTTTCGAATTAGGCTAAGTTATATAACTATCCGAAATTATACAAAATTTTATCAAGTTCGATACCTATACTAAATTATATCCTAATTTATAACAAACCATAATTTATACCCAAATTATACCTTAATTTATAACTATACTAAACTATACTAAACTACCTAATTTATAAAAAAAAATTTAACATTTCTAATGAATTGGTAGCAATTTATAACAATTTCTAACAAACGGTAGCAATTTATAACAATTGGTAGCAATTTATAACAATTTCTAACAAACGGTAGCAATTTATAACAATTGGAACAAAATTGGTACATTTCTAATGAATTGGTAGCAATTTATAACAATTGCTAATAAATTTTAACAATTTCTGATAAACGGTAGCAATTTATAACAACTAGTACCAATTTCTAATAAATTATAACAATAGTCAACAATTGGTAGCAATTTATAATAAATTTATAAGAAGTTATAACAATTGGTAGCAATTTCTAATTAATTTTAACAATTTCTAACAATTGGTACCAATTTCTAATAAATTTTAACAGTTTCTAATAAATTTTAACAATTTTTAACAATTAATACCAATTTCTAAAATTTTTTAACAATTTATAACAATTGGTACCAATTTCTAATGAATTAAAACAATTCCTAAACAATTTATAGCAATTTCTAATTAATTTTAACAATTTATACCAATTTCTAGCAATTTCTAATAAATTTAAACAATTTCTAAACAATTTATAAAATTGGTAGCAATTTCTAATAAATTTATAACAACTTATAACAATTGGTACCAATTTACAACTATTTTGGCCTACTGAATAATATAAAATAATATATAGGGACTTACTTGCAAAAGCAGGCAGAAAAGGAGAAATCTGGGAGAAACAGATAATGTGAGGAGAGATAGTGTGAAATTTGATGAAATGAATTGTGAGGAAATTTCGGAACAGTGCACACGTATATATAAAATTATTTTTTTTGAGCGACCGGCCACTAAACCCGCGGTTTCTAATTTTTATTAGAAACCGGCTACTAGACCGCCGGTTTCTAATAAAAATTAGAAATCGCGGGTTTAGTGGCCGGTTTGGGCATTTTTGACGAAATTTCAGATTTCTGGGCAGAGTTGGGGAAATGTAGGAGTTAGTGGGCATGGATAAAAATGACGGCAAAAATAGCCTAGTGCCGTTTCGGAAAGCCTACTTAAAAAAAATATTTAAACGAGGGTTCGGATCCACTGGCATCACTTTACTAACCCAGTTCATATTTCTATCGAGATACCCCCAAAACCTTTTCAAACTTCCCAATCGCTCCGCCTCTTTCGATCCCTATCCACCGCACCGCGCCGCGCCAAAATTCTCGAGGAAGTAAGATTTCTCTCTCTATGTCTCTCACTCGTGAATTAAGTGGATTGCAAGGGTTGTGCAATACTGGTCAAATGGAGGAGTGGGAATTAGTTTAGAGGCTTAGATCCAAACTTTTTGTGTATGATGGAGTAATAGATTTTCTATCGAGATTATGTTTTAAGGTTGTTGTTACTTAATGGATTAATTTTATTATTGTTGTTTTCTTTTGCTTATGAGTCTGGCATTTGTTTATTCCCAGAAAAAGTTGTTCAAAGGAAATACCGTTAACAGTGTTGTTTATGATTGACTTAAGTCATTATTTATTTTTTTATACATAGGAGTCATGCATGGCAGTTATTCCACCGAAAGCCCCACAGAAAAGAAAAGAAAGATTGCACATGTTGATAGGATAAGTAACTTGCCAGATCCTATACTGATTCTCATTCTCTCTTTGCTGAGCACAAAGGAGTCTGTCCAGATCTCTTTGCTAGCCAAAAGGTTCCAGAACCTCTGGGCTTCTGTTCCTGTTCTCGGCTTTGATTTTGACGATTTCCTCCCTGACGATCACTCAGAATATCTGGATGAAGACGAAGAGAATCTCTGTGAATATGAAGAAAATTTCACAAAATTTGTTGATGGTGTTTTTGAACACCGAGAGCTGTCAAATTTGGATTCATTCAAACTCGAGTGGAAGGAGGATGAAAGTGACCCCACTCCTGCCACTGCATGGCTTGAAACTGTGGCAAAGTTGAAACCCAAGTTTCTCTCTGTCCATATTTTCTCAGAGAATTTTAATTTTGAAGTTCCTGATTCTGTCTTCGTTTGTGACTCGTTGGAAGAGTTGGAATTAGAATTGGGATTTGAGGCTATAAGCCCAAGGTCTGTAAATTTTCCCTGCCTCAAGAAAGTAACCCTTGATTCCATAGAGATTGTAGACGAGGTAATGCAAAAGCTGTCGGGGTTGCCTGCTTTAGAAGAAATGGTGCTCAGCTATTGCCAATTGAACATCTGTGACATATCTTCTGGCACATTGAAGCGTCTGGTTCTTGATGGCTATCACAATGACAAAACTCCTCCTGACATATCAATTTCAACACCGAGTCTGCTGTACTTGGAGGTACGTTCTTGGACTATGGGAAGAATAAAGTTCAAGAAACTGGAGTCTCTTGTGAAGGCATGCATCCACTACCGTGAGTTTGATGATGAGAACCCTTTGTTTCTAACGGGTCTTTCAAATGTGACCTATCTCGAGTTAATGCTGTCTGAATGGGGTCAATTGGTACGAATATTCGTAACTTTCTATGCTAATATTTATTAGGTTGTAGAGGAAACGTTTTACCTGATGTTTGGTTGGGCTTATTTTTGTTCTTTTAAAACTATGGTAATTGGCCTTGATGTGACAGCACTGATTTAGCACCAATGGTTATTGAAATCCTCCAACTCTAAGGAAATATGGCTTGCAGGTAGAACATTTTTTTGTTCATTTAATCTTGTTTTGTTTTAACAATTTTCTCCATTCGGTGTGCCCTCTGTACCAATTAAATTTGGTCCTTCCAGTTTGTCAGCATTTGGTACTCAGTTGGTACAATTAAATTTTATTACAATAAGTATGGAAAATGTAAATGACTTTTATTTTTGTTCTTTTAGCAAATGAAGGATGTATTGAAGGAAGAAACAACCCAATTTCCAACCTTCAATAATTTAAAGACCTTGAAAATTGGAGAATGGTGCATGACTGATGAGTTTGATGTGTTAGCTCGTTTCCTGTTCCATGCAATTAACCTTGAGAAGCTGACTCTGCTCCATCGCCAGGTATGTGACACTTCACGTTGTAATGTCAGTGCTTAATTTTTGTCGGTTCACAGGATGTAGTGGAAATAGGCTTGATTTTAACTAAGACTGAGTTGAGTCCTAATTGCAGCATTCTTACAAAATTTGATGACATAACTGGATTATAACAAATGTTCAATAATATTAGCTACATTTTTAAGGTCCCCTCATACGCCCACCCACCCAACAAGCTGTTATCTTTAATGAATTTCCTTTTATTTTTCATCGAAAATGACTAAATTGGGCACCTAGATTTTTATCTTTATCATCAAGTCAGTTCTGCTGTGATTTTCCAAAGTTATGTTTTTATATATTGCTAGTTTCAAGTAAGATTAATAGTACGATTAATAAATGTGTAATTGTTTTGGTTATACATTGTTAGTGCATTTTTCTGTCAATGAAGTCAATAATTAACTCTCGAATTCAGATTATTTATCGTTTCATTTATTCTGAGAACCAATATTCAATGGGCAAGAATCTCTTGGACATACTAAATAGTATATTGTTTTGCTTGCTTGAAATTTCAATGTCTTGAAGCTAGTTTAGAATTTTGAATAACACACATGCCTTTTATTGATTGGAAAAGGAAATCTCTTTCAATCAGTAGTTTTTTAATTGGATAGACTGTCTGCTTCCCTGGGAATTTGGCATCCATCTGTCCTTTCTTAAGAGTGAAAACAAAGAGCCAAAATTATGTGCCTTTGGAGTTTTGTGTATTATATAATAAACTGAGATAGAGGTTTTGGGAAATTTGCTTGGAGTATCATATTCCTAAAATAGCAAATTATAGTACTTGTCCGTATTTAAATTGTTAACTCAGGTGGGTGCTAGTGCTAGTGATGACTAAGAGAAGTACTATATAATAGCTGAGATGTTACTTCTGAAATTCTTGTTTAATTCGCTATTTTAGGAATATGTTTAATTTTATGGGTCCAGATGAATGTGTGGAGTGCAAGAAAAGAGCCAGTGTTGATTATTATTAACAAATAAATACTCTACCTGACTATGATCATTGGAAACTTCCCAAAACCTGTTGCAAACTACAAGTTCCAAACTTTTGGCTTAGGGGCCTTGTTCAATATCTCGTACTAATTACCTTTGAAATTCCCACATCCTGTTGTATCAACTAGTTTTTATGGGTTGAGTCCTTCCCAATTAATGAAATAGATAATCAGCATTAGGGACACTGATGAACTAACTCTTGATTAATTTTCCAATGAAGTCACCGGCAGGTCAGTACAAGATGGAGATAAGCCTTGGATTGGGGGACAATGTTGACAGTATGGGGATCAATGGCAGGAAGAATGATAAAATAGTCAATGAGCTAGTGAAGCGTGTAGATACACAT
Organism: Carex arenaria; assembly: GCA_964058825.1. NCBI lineage: Eukaryota > Viridiplantae > Streptophyta > Magnoliopsida > Poales > Cyperaceae > Carex > Carex arenaria. Next base: position 203,144 of record CAXKVW010000296.1, on the reverse strand, counting down.
CTGAAAACCAGACGGAAGACGAATATCATTTCCTCTGAGTAGTAATATACGGAATCATGATGTTTGGTAACTGTGTGCTGGTTATATTTATAATCTTTTCAGATTATTCTGCTTCTGTAGTGTTGTCTTTTTTAGCTGTTTTTTAAATTTCTGTTTAATAATTTCTGTTTTATTATGTTGTTTCATTTACCTTACAGAAAATAATTGAAATTTTTTATTTTATTTATAAAATAGTTAAGATCATAACAACTGATTCTTTTATTTTTTTTTTGGAATTTTGGAAATTAAAGTCTAAATGTGCGCTTTTGCTGCAGACCCTTCCTTTCTTAATAGGTGCAAAAATGATAATATTGTGGGTACTGTACTTCCTTGGTATTTAGGGGTGTATTGTGCTGGCAGGAGCAGTGTTTTTGGTGTATACTGGTACGGTTAGATAGGTTCTCAATGCAGGTTTTTGTTGTAATATAAGGCTTTATATGTAGAAACTCTGTAAAACCTGCTTTTCAATTTAAGCCTACGGGCCTTTTACCCCCTAAAAAAATGAGAATATTGTTTACATTAATCTCTTTTCTGATATAAATATTAAAGAATAATGTAATATACATTAGAGGCATATTTAACATTAGAAAAACTGAGCTGCATATAAATATTTTTTTTGGATGCTTACTGTCAAATTAAAATCAATTTGATAGTTTTTGGAATTAAACTCACCAAAAAGCTTGGGTAGCTTAAGAACACCTTAGTTATACTCTTTTAACTATTTTTACTAAATTAAGTAGCCACAGGCATGCGCAAGTGAAGACCATTGATGAGGTAAATATTGTTCCCTCCAGGTTCTAATCTGTCAAAGTGCTAGATCTCTCAGCTGTGATGCTATGACGATATGCAGTACCCTCTAAATCTAACTGTTGAATTTTTTCATGCACGAATCTCAACAAAGATAAACTGTTAGATTTAGAATAACAAAGTCCTGCTCTCCTATTTGGAGAGCAGCGAAGTCAGTTCCGACAGTATGACCTAATCATGTTTTACTATGTCTAATCATGTTCCCTACAGGCCTGTTCGGCTACACGCAGAATAGTAATGGAATAGTGGAATTGTAGAATTGAGAATTGATCACTCTTCGAAACTATTCCTCTATTCTCTTGTTATGTTCGGCAAGGATGATAATTGGAATTGAGGAAATATAAAGTTATTAAATATGAATCTAATAGAGAAATAACTATTATAACCTTATGCATTTTGTTGTTTATATTGTTACTACAACGTACTGCTTAGCAAGAAAATTGTCAATTAAATATAAAAATATCAAAATTGCCATCAACAAATACAAAAAAAATTATAAAACTATTGAATACAATTTTAGTTATGCTATTATTAAATCTTAGAGCAAACAATAAATTTAAAGCTATAACAAAGTTGGCACCAATAAATTGATAAAAACTAATAAAAAGGCAAATTTAACCCTACATGATATTTCGTTTCTTTATTTTTTTTAGCTAACATCACAAAACAAAGATGAAATTTGAAAATACATATGTGATAAACTTGAAATGGAGGTGTCCATTGTTGCATTAAATGGACAATCATACCTTTCTTCTCCAACAGCCTCAACGAAGCTCTCAACTATGCATCTTCTTCTTAATACTTCAGTTATCTTCTTCCAAAACATTTCAGTTCGCATGCATCAATCTACGTTCTCAACGACGCTTTCCACCACAGTGATCTCAACCATGGAGCTCTCGGCCACAGTGATCTCTCGGCCATGGAGCTCTCGACCACGGGCAAATAACTAAAACGGATCTCATTGGAAAGAGCATTTCGCGTACATTAATCTTGTAGTCTTAGTTCTACGAATTTCTCGGTGAATCGTTAGAAATAATGATTAGAGTAAATAGAGAAAAAGATTTTTTTTTCTCTGAAACCGTGCCCAGATAAGAGAGATGGGAGAATATTAAATGAAATGAAGCTGCCATGTCAGCAAAGTAGAGGGGTAAAGATAATAATTTTTGTCACTTTTCCATCTCAATTCTCTATTCCAGCTCCCCCCTGGAATTGAGAAAAGGGGAAAAGGGCTCTATTCCGCCTCTTCTATTCCAACTCAAATTTTTGTCTGTTCGGCAGGAATAGAGGCTAAATTCCATTCAATTCCGCTATTCCAGCGTTGCCGAAACAGGCCCTACAGGTTCTAATCTGTACACTCCTGATGTGCTTCTATGCTCACAATAAAAATATCAAACCATTTTGGGCCCAGGATTAAAGCACCAATTGGGCCTGAAGTTCTGGGCCAACACATACGGTATATGATGCGTAACATGTCACTTTCCAATTTTAGAATATGTGAAGCATACTCGAGATATCTTTCGGAAACTTTACGCAATGTGATTGTATTTTCATAGAATAAGAACTGAATTCAAGAAGTAGAAAGCAACTCTTGTATTTGTAAGGGGGCTACTATTGTTTTCTTCCGTTTGTTCCCACATTATGCCCCTAAGGAGTAATATCGGGCTAGTTGCATAGATCCAATGCCAAGAGCTGAAACTCGCTAGCTCTCGCCTCACATTCTTGATAGTTGACTAGTTTCAGATAATCTGCTTGAGTGTTGTAGTAGTTGGCAGAGAATGAATTGTCCAGTCATTTTCTATGGGGAGGAATTCTATCCAGGCAGTGCTTTTATGACTTCAATGGGCGGCTTGGCTCGGGAACTCAACGAAGAGGGCGGTTGGATATACGCTTCAACCGAATAATATAACTAGGGAAGCAACGCAGAAAAGTTGGTCAAATTTGTGTTTCTACATTCTAATACTTTTCCGGCCGAAAAATGTATTTATACACAATAAAAAAAAAGTTTTTTGTGGAATTCCAAATCTACCAGGACCGTCCATTGCCCGTGCAGCCCCAAAGACCAGGGCCACCCATTACCTCTGCGGCCCCTGTCTAGGGGCCGCCCAATAATGGCCCAGAAACCCCAATATTTAGTTTGAAACATATTGATTTATAGTTGAATTTTTTGTTGGTTTTGTTGTAGTTAAAAAGTTAAATTTAAGTTTATTTATTTGTTTATTTTAGCAAAATATAGAAATATTTAATAATAACAACAACAATAACAATAAATATAAAGAAGCCATCAATAGAAACATATATTGCATATGTTCTCACGAGTACAATAAAAATATATCTAATAACTCTAAAATAAACAATGTTCATACCAATACAATTAAAACATCCAAAACATTAAAACACCCGGTCTTTGAGGCCGCAGAGGCAATAAACGGTCCTGGTAGATTTGAAATTCCACGTTTACGGTTTTTTTTTTTAAATATGGTATATATAAAATATTTGGCTTTTGCGGAGGCTGCGATGAATATTGGCTTTTTATATTTACTAAGTACACGTAGTGCTAGTTTTTTATTAGTTTGTCTTAATTTTTTTTTACCATTTAAATGATTAGTGACACATAGTTTGACCATGTGGAATTCGTATGCAGCAGGGTACTGCACAAGGAAATCTTTTATAATGATTCACTAATTAGTGGATCCGAACCGTTCTTTTAACTTTGCACGAATCACAAAGCTCACATAATACTGCCACCTGCGCTAGCCCAAATCTAAAAGCGACTGTAAATCTCAAACTATATAGTAGATCCCACTATGGAGTACTACGGAGGATATTGGCCCGACCACGTGTGCTATGGCTTTATTGGTTCTCTCTCTTTTCTTTTTTGAGAATTTCATAGGGGTGCAAACGGATCGGATATGGATCGGATAGTGGTACAACCATATCCGTATCCGAAAAACGTATCCGTTTTTATTTTTCGGATACGGATACACGCAGATCGGATATTAGACGGATACGTGCGGATATGGATCAGATATCGGATTTCCATAAATATATACATAAATATTTTCATAATATATATTAAACTATATGGTATATATTTACTATTTGGATACGGATAATTAAAATCAAAACCATATCCGTATCCGTATCTGCATGGATATTCGGATATCGGATATCCGTATCAAATTTTTGAATACGGATCTAGATACGGTCGGATATTATCCGATCCGTTTGCACTTCTAGAATTTCATGTGTATCTTTCAAAAAAATTTAAAACTACGCATTTTTTTCAAAATTTATAAAATCATATTTATCCTTGTAGATTTTAAAAAGTTGCATATTTATTCAATTTATTATCTTTCTTATTAAACCTCAATTAAATTTATAAATTTCTCATTTTTACTCCTTACGAAAAAATAAAAAAATATGTAGCATGCGTAAGAGAAGTATACAATCTTCTAATTGGTCAATTTTGAGGAACGAATAATTTATTTCATTACTTTTGACACATTTAATTAGCATTTAGGCATATGTTTGTGTGGAAATAAATATTATTTCTTGACAAACTGACAAATTATAAGACTGGACATTTCTCACACACATGCTACATATATATATATTTTTTAATAAATGATAAAATACAAAACTTTGACAATTTAAAATGAATTTTAATGGAAAAATAAATTGAATAAATTTGTGAGCTTTTTAATTTTATAAGAGGATACATAGTTTTGATTTTTTTTTTTTTATAAAATATATACGAAATTCTCCATTATATTTTGAATAACAAAAATCGCCCTTATTCACTAAACAATATGTTCAGTCGACAGCCTATATTTTTCTTTCTTTTTTATAATTAAAAAAAAAAAAAAAAACAATGAAGCTTAAGCCTTCAAATTTTCCTTCATTCCATTTCTAACCTAATATAGTATCAAATTTCGTGAACAAATGCTACCTAAAATTAACAAGGGCTCTAAGATTCTTGACTTGTAAGAAATCTGGAATGATTTTTTTTGTGTGTGTGGTAATTATAAGAAATACGGAATTAGATTTGGGGGTGAAATCGGAGAGGATACGGAGCAGATAGTGGTAAAATCATATCCATAACGGATACGGGTACGAATCTGGATTGGATCGAATATTTATTAAAATAATATAAAATTATTAAAAATACTAAAGTTTATAATATTTATCTAATTACAACGGTGAATAACATAATTTTTACATAATATATATTAAAATATATGGTATATATCTACTATTTGGATACGGATAATTAAAATGTAATACCATGTCAGTATTCTTATCCACATGGATATTCATATATCGGATATACACATTTAATTTTTCGAATACGGATCAAACACCAAATCAGATATTATTCATACCGTTTTCACCAATTTAGGTGCAACAATCTTGACTAAGTTGTAAGATAATCAAGGGCTCTTACCTCGATTGTGATGGAAGACAGGCTGCTGCGGTTCTTTATAGATATAATTTTTTATCTAATTATACGTGTATTAAATTAGACCGATTTAATAATTAATAATTATAAGTAACGATGGAGTTTTAATGGTTTTATGATCAATTAATAATTAAAATTTAAATCGGCAAAATATATTATATAACTATTTAAATAAGTATAGTTATTATCATCCTCACACTCACTCTTTCTTGGGTTAGAGGGGTCAGACTTGTCTGATTACCTTAGGGACAGGGTAGAATATGATACTGTTGATGCTGCCTTTTTTGCTGCTCAGAATCCCACAGCAACTAGCTCTTCTCCATCCTCACTAGTGATTTAGATATTAGGGTTTTATACATTTTGAGTATAGCATCAGGTTTATGCTGCAAATTTTTTAATGGATCCAGATAATTGTCCCCGCACTCTCATCCCCCCCTATCCCCGCACTAAAAGACAAAAAAGTCCGCACTAAAAGACAAAAAGTCTGGTTCTGCGTAGTATTTAACATTTATCTGTAGTGTATTTACAGTGCATCGAACAAGTATTTAACTCTATTTGTTGGAGTATTAACTGTCTGTCCAACAGCGAAACAATATCTATCCCCACAAAAAATTAACATATTTGTCACCGCATCCCCGCACTAAAAGACAAAAAAAAAGGTTCCGACATTTGATGGTTTAAATTTCCTGCAGTATTTAACTTCAATCTCTAGTGTATTAATAGTGCATCGAATAAGTATTTAACTCTATTCATTGGAGTATTTAACCGTCCGCATCCAACAGCGACACAATCTTTGTCCGCAAAAAATGACAAAATAATTTGGTATCGCCCCGCACATCAGTATTTTACTTTAGGAATGTTAGTATTTAACGATATGAACGTTAGTATTTATCTTTAAAGTCAAAAGTATTAATCTCTAAAATTATAAATAAGTTGCAGGGATTCTATTTAGCATTCTATATATTAGTATTTAACTTTATACACATCAGTATTTAACTTAAGAAATGCTAGTATTTAAATTTATGAACGTGAGTATTTAACATTATGAAAGTTAGTATTTATCTGATGAAATGACAAAAGAAAAATATAATATTTATTCAAATTAAGGAAAGAAATCAGATTTAATTAAGGTAGATAATTAATGTGGAGAATGATGCTAATTATGGTAGTTAATTAATATGGAGAAAGTGCATAGATGGAAATGGAATGTGGGAAGGATGTTAATTAAGGTAGTTAATTAATATGGGGAGGGTGTGGGGATAGTGGGGGATGGAAGTAGGGGGATGGAAATAATTATTCTTTTTTAATACCGTTTTAGGTGATTGTTGCCAGTCTCAGACTTAGCCTCAGTGATTATGTAGTATTAGAATCTAGTTCCATGCATGATACCCTTTTGTATTATGAGGTCAATCTTTCCAGTTAAGTAGGAATTATCAGTGATTATGTCACTGTTTTTTTGGTAAGAACATTATATGTTTCTAATGAAAACTGGTGGTAAACTCACTTCTTCAAAAAGAAAAAAAAATCATCCTCACACTCAAGTTCTCCCTTTGTCTCTACTAGTGTTATGCAAAAAGTCCGATCCACAGATCTCTCCGGTCCACGAATTTACACAGTTCGATTTAGATAGTCCAAATTTGAATTCTCTCCACCCCAGACATTGACTAGCGTACAAACTAATGATAATTAGTCAATGATACAGCCCATATATTGGGGACTACAGGAGTTAGGAGCATAATATCTATAAAAATATTAAAAAATACAGCTATGCGCCTATGCCTAATTTGGATCAACCAACCAATCAAATATTTAATGCAAAAATATATTCCATGATGAAATGCAACAATCGTGATCTCACCCATGTTTTCATGTGATTCTGTCCTTCCTTCCAAGGACAATAGGTAGGATCCAGTTAGATATGTATTCAGTATGAATTTTAGATCTAGGCTTCGCTTGAAACTTATTCGCTTGAAACTTATATTTACTAGACCAGTATGCGTCGGTTCCAAACTCAGTCTAGCCTGTCTCCATTTAATTTTGAGTTGCTCAAAATTACTTCATTTGAATTTGAATGGGCATCTGCCTTTTTATCCAAAAAAAGAAGAAATAAAGACTGTACTGTTTAATTAGGCAGTCGGTCTCATTTTGGTATCAGAATCTTCTAGGTTGGAATTATTGTGTCGCCGCCTCTATGATTTTTCTTTAGGAAAACTGTCATACTCTTAACTTACTCCCCATATATTCCTCCCTCAGTTGAGTTCGCCATTTTTTCTGGTATCATTATATGTGGACACAGTGGTGGATTTAAGTGTATTGTTTGGAGGTTAATTAATTTACTCTCATTTCATATCAAAATAGTGCATTTTTGTATGTTATTTTTCATACAATTAAAAAAAAATTAAAATTGACCTTGTATGTTTAACAAAAAATATTCTTTGTGAGCCCATACTTCAAAATGTTAAATTGTAGTTAGAATTGTGAATATTTATATTATTAACCCCATTAAATAATATTGTATTTAAATTAGTATAAAATTAATGTAACATAATTATTCTAGATCTACAGACTGTACTGTTTAGCCAGGGAATGCTTAGAAAAGGGATATCATTTTCAATTGGCAAAATCAGTTTGTCACATCATGTAACTGTCAAAGAATTGACAAAGGGTATCATTTTTTATGGGCAAAAGAAGTCTGTTATGAAGAGAATATTGAAGTGAAAAGAAAAATCCCCAATAGGTGTGTGTGAAGAGATTTTATATATATCTAGTTCAAGCTAAAATGTACTTGTAAGTGTTCTGTATGCAACTTTAATGAAGCAACCATCTACTTTTGGGGACGTACCAGTATCAATAATCATCCATCCTCATTCAATGCAAAAGAAAATGATTAACCGTTTAATTTTTTTTGTAGAAAAATAATTAATTGTCCGAATACTTGAGTTAACTTGGATTAGCTCATTATTATTAAAAAGCACTCTAAAAAGTAGTTAAAAATTCTAAAAAATATAAAATTTAGTCTGTAAGTATATTTTCATAAAAAAAATAATATTGAACGGTTCATTGATGATTTGAACATTTAAAATTGAAAATATTAATTTATAGTACGGACCAATCTGCACTATCATATGACCTCACTCTTGTTAATAATAAATATCAAAATATTCAAACAAAATGTAATTAAAACATCAAACTATAATAAGTTTGTAATAAAAATTGCCACATGATGGCGCGCCATAGAGGAACCAAGATTACCTAATCTCTCTTCCTCAGAAAACCAAAGTTACTGATACATAAATTTGAAATAAATTTTAACATTTAAATATTAAATATAATTTTGTTTCGAGTCTATTTCAAATTCATTTCGGATCCCCGTATCAGTGACTTTAAAAGCAGAAATGAGATTTAGTTCCGTCTTGATGGTCATCAATAAAGCTTCCAGAATATTAAAATCAATACAAAAACCAATCAAAATTTTCTCAAGTGTGCTTTTGAGTTGAGACAACCACCCCCTTCCTACTCCAAAGCAATCATTTCCAATAGGGGAGTCAACCGCCATGAAGTCATCATCCCTGCCCCCTTTCTACAAAATTTCTCCATCAAATGCTCTACTATTCCTTCTCCATTTATTCACATTATCAAGTACAGTATACACGGCACAAGTTGGAACAACAACCGCTGCACAGAACGACCTGATCGACCAATTGCCGGGCCAACCGGGCCCGGTCAATTTCACACAGTACTCGGGGTATGTGACAGTCGATGCTACGGCTGGCAGAGCACTGTTCTATTGGTTGCAAGAGGCGCAAGGTGGGTCCGAGGTGTCAGACTCTGCACCATTGGTACTCTGGCTGAATGGAGGGCCCGGTTGCTCTTCGGTTGCGTATGGTGCGTCCGAAGAGCTCGGTGTATTCCGGATCAATTCCGACGGAAAGACGCTTTTCTTGAATGAGTATGCATGGAACAAAGGTGAATTTTAATTACCAGTAGTGATAGCTCTTCTTCTTTTTCTTCTTTCAGTTCTGATTTTTATTTATTTGTTTGATGCTTATTTTTTGATAATAAAGTTCGTTCAATCGTTCAATGTCCCACTTCATAACTTATCATAAAAAAAATAAAAACTGAGAATTTGCAGGAGTAGGTCCGATGGATATCAGATCTATTTTTAGGTCCAATTAGCTCTAAAATCGTGCAATTAGCATTAAAATATGTGCGCATGGAAATTGAAACAACATACAAGAATTTTAATATAGTTCGTACAAATTTTGATGCAGATCGAATGGTCATCACACCCATCAAATCAAAATAGTCCTACTCTAAATTCTTGGTTTAAGGTTGTGAATTTGGATAGGTTGTTCAAATTTTAAGGTTGAGAATTTTTTAAATTCAGAATAAATTGATGTTAAAAGGCTCTGAATGTGCCACGTGATAAATATTAAGTAGAAATAGTCAAATAGATTGCCAGATTGGACTTGGAATGCTGCAAATAATGAGCAACTTTCTTGATCACCAACTGTTTTTAGTAATATTTTTTTAAATAAATGATAAGTGAAATTCCATCTGCACCTCTTACTTATATTAGTACATGTGTTAATTTTTTTAAATACATTTATATTTAATGATTAAAAATGTTTATACTTTATATTACTAAAATAAACTCCGAAAGTTATAGTTTACTTATTTGATAAAGTATTCAATTTGAATTTTCTATAATTATTCAGTAAAAAAATGTTAATTTATATACTAAATATAGATACAAATTAGTTTAGATATTAACATATTTGCATAAAAAAAAAAATTCAAGTACAAGTAACGGATGAGGAACATTACATACAAGTATAATTTTTTTTTTTTCCTTTTGAGAAGGATATTCGTCCCTTTCTCCTTCCAGTCCCCACCCCCTACCCATAGTCTAGAGGTCCACTTGATGAATACTTTTTGTTTGTTTCTCCTTATTTCCACTTAGAGGTGAGTAAATTATTCATTACTGGTGACTCGCTCATAACTCGCTCACTAAAAACTCATAACAACTCGCTCATTATCGCTCATTAACTTAATGAGCGAACATGAACATACCTCAACTCGCTCATTAAGAAATTATTATATCTAATCCTGTCACATTTAATTCCAATTCCTTAAATTAAAATTAAAATTGAATAAATAAAAAATCTCCTAACTTAAACTTACGCTCTAGATTAAATTTGCTGTTTGATTTTGTTAAATTTGCTTATGGACAATTTTTTGTTAAATTATGTAATGTTTAATTAGATTGGATTATGACAATTTGTTAAATTCTATAAAAGAAAATTAGTTTTTGAAAATTAGGTTTTTATTTCTTAGCTTGCTAATAATTCGTGACTTGCTTAGTTGCTCATAACTCGCTCATTAACAACCCGCTCATTAACAACCCGCTCATTATCAACTCGCTCTTTACCGCTCATTAACTAAATGAGCTGAGCATGAGCATACCCCAACTCGCTCATGCTCGCTCATTAATCAGCCCTAATTTCAACTATAGACTTGAAAATTGAGATCCTTCGCGGGTTAAGCCTAGGGGTATTGGGTCCGGTTTAGTCGGTTTTGAATCGAACCGAATTAGTTTGGACTAAACAGTTCAGTTTTTTCAGTTTAATAGTTTGGTTCGGTTTGGTTTTACTTTTTAAAACCGAATCACAACTTCAATTCGGTTCGGTTTGGAAATTTTCATCACCGAAATAACCGAACCAACTGAACTTTTTTATATATATTATGAATTTGGTTCGGACCGTCCCGGTTTATTTCATAATACTCCGGTTTATTTCTTAATCAATTGTTTTAAATATTTCGGTTTATTTTTTAATATCCCGGTTTATTTCTTAATATACTTCGGTTTATTACAAAATAATTGCTTTAAATAAAAAATTAATATATTTCAGTTTGAACCGAACAAACTGAAATAAAACTTTGGTTCGGTTCAATTCAGTTACAATGCTAAATTGGTTCAGTTCAGTTCTATTTTTGAAACCGAATTATAACTTTAATTTGCCTAGTTCGGCTCGGTTTCAATCGAACCGAACCGATGAACACCCTACCTCACCTTCTTGTATAATTCTATTTGTGTTAGATCATCTTTATATATTTTACGGAATCGTAATTTTCAATATGACACTTGTAATTTCAATTACAATAATACGAAATACACATAAATTCAGAGATTAATAATATATCTTAAAATATTACATAAGTTTTTACAATTATTTCGTAAGTGATATGAACATTTTCATCTTTATAATAGTAAGAAATTGCTTTATTTATTAATTCAGAAAAGGTTTAATTACGAAATTAAATTTGTTAAGTATGAGTATTTAAAATTAATATGATAATAGCATTTTAAAATTATTGATGTGACAAATTAATTTAAAATTATAGAGACGGAGATGTTTAAAAATATTTGTTCAAAGCGGGCCCTCAATCGTTAATTATCTTTGTACTCATTCATATAAAAATTATCTATATTTGGACACTTCTATTTATCTTATTAGCGGCGGCAAATTTGACATGAAAATGACTTTATTGCATTGAAAGTTTGAAACCACACCACAAAAAAAATATTGTATCATTTTTTTTTTGGTCTTTAGTATGAAAGCTATATCTAAATTGTAATAATAGAGTCAAAAGTGGAATCACTTGCCATATTGTATTGAGCACTCAAGGCATTTAACAACCTTTTAAATAATAGAAAATGTTCAGTCCCCATATGGAATAAAAACATAAGAGATCAAAGGGCTGGAATGTGATTTTGAGCTTTCTTCTTTTGAATAAATGTCAACTCCCCTGTTGGCTATTGTATGTATTGTTTATTTCATGGATTGGATTTGGATCTCACTTTTGTGACCCAAATTAATACATCTCTCATTCTACTACTTCCGCATTATTTTGATTATTTTTTTAAAAATAGAACCAATTTTAAATATTTTAACAGAACAAACACTATTGATTTAGTTTTTATAAAAAATAAGAATCGGTGGAGGTGCAAATATGTTTGCTCCACCGATCCATAGGATCAATGGAGCTATTTACTATTGATTTATGTAGTCATGTTGTATAGATAAGTCATAAAATGGCTGGATCGGTAGAGCAAACTTCTTTGTACCTCCACAGATCCGCAGGATCAGCAGAGTCGTTTTTTATAAATTCCAAATTAATGGTAATTATTCTGTTAAAAATATTAAATTTGATTCTATTTTAAAAAATCCATTATTTTTAGGGAGAGGGGGGTGTCCGATGCCCATCGGACCGAGTTGGGTTCGATGGGTGGTTTCTACCGTCCGATCCACTTCAAGATATGTGCACACGGATATTAAAGTAATGCGCACAGATCCTGAAGTGGATCGGACGGTAGAAACCATCCATCGAACCCAACTCGGTCCGATGGGCATCGGACACCCTCCTCTCCCTTATTTTTATGGATACTACTATTATAATATAAGTTACTTTGGTAGTTTTATACTTGAGTAAGGCTTGGGTGCTATGGATAGCACCGGAGCCTCTATGCAACGGCTCAAAATTTGAGTTTTCAAAATCCTAACGGCCAATCCGAACAGTTCAATATTTAATCTGTACTAAAATGTACTTGCATACCAAATTTTACATTTTTTTGAATTTTTTTACTATTTATTAAGTATGTTACAAAACCGCTGTTTTCAGTGATCCAGAATTATTCAAAAACAGTGGTTTTGTAACATACTTAATAAATAGTAAAAAAATTCAAAAAAATATAAAATTTGGTATCCAAGTACATTTTAGTACAGATTAAATATTGAACGGTTCGGATCGGCCATTAGAATTTTGAAAACTCAAATTTTAAGCCGTTGCATAGAGGCTCCTGTGCTATCCATAGCACCCAAGCCTTACTCTTTATACTTCTATTATAGATTTGAGAATTTTTCATTACTGTTTCTTCTTGTAACCTGTTCTACTAGTTGTTGGGCTTTGGGCCCAATTTTACTCCGCTAAGAAAGACCCAACCAGATTTGGGTTTTATTTGAGAGAAAGAAATAACCTTACCGACTCCGTGCGCACACGAACTAAAAGCCAACAGCAGAACCTGTGACGGGCCGGAGAGATCGAAACCCGGCGTCCGGACTTGTACGGCCCGACACGATTCGTCGCAATCCTTGTTTGAGCTTCCGCTCTCAGTGCTTCTCATGGATCTCTTGCGATCCAGTAGGACGGTGGTACCCGTCCGTCAGCCTCTGCGGTATTTGGTGATGGTGCGCAGCAGCGCAGGGATGTGATAGCTCGTTATATTATGTTTAGTGCCATTGAGGTGTTTGATGAATGTCTGAGACTCTGAGGTGTTATTTTCTTGTTATGGGGAACTATCACTATTCTTCTTAACTACTATATCTTTACTGTTATTTCTTAATATCATGTTCTTTGGTACATTTATGGTGTTAGATTGGTCATACTATGCTTCTAATATCATGTTCTTTGGTACATTTATCTGTGCCATGAGTCCATGACAGGTCATTGTTAAGTTCTTCATATAATTATTTTTCTGCCTGGCTTATGTTTTACTTGATACTTTATTATGTGTTAACTTTTCAATAGAATGTTAAGTTTTTTCTTTTTAATAAAATGTAAACTTTTTTTAGTCTTCTTGGACTTGTTTAGGATTTTACCATGCTATGACCATTTTCTTTATTAGGTGGTGACACTTACTGATATTAAATTGTGTTAAATGGCAGTGGCAAATATCCTTTTCCTAGATTCTCCTGCAGGGGTTGGCTTCTCCTATTCTAATACAAGCTCAGATCTTTACAAGTTTGGTGATGCTAACACAGGTATGTGCGTGTGTGCACTATGTCTGCAATTCAATTAATTGATGAAGTTTGATGTAACTTTGATGTTGCCGTTTGATTTAGCTGTACTGTAATTCTATAATTGATATAGAATAGTGAAAATAAATCATCTTCTTTTGTGCCTGTTCTCATGTGAGTGTGTCCCAGTACATCATTCTTTTGACGGGACAATAGCCAATAGGAAACAGTCGTCCACCTTGCACATTTGCAACAAACACTTAATTTCTTAGAATTTAGGGATCCAATTATTTTGCTTATCATGTGATTTATTGGTCATTATTTTATTGTAGCTTGGGATTCATATGCTTTTCTATTGGGATGGTTTGAGAGGTTTCCCAAGTACAAATACAGGGATTTCTATATCACAGGAGAGAGCTATGCAGGTAAATTTTCTCCGCTAGTATTTTTTATGCATGTTGATTGCATCTTTTGCACAAACCTATCTTGAAGATTGATCTAAAATTTGAAGAAATTGTTAGGGCATTACGTTCCCCAGCTATCACAAATTGTTTATGAGCAAAACAAAGGCGTAAATCATCCCATTATCAACTTCAAGGGATTTATGGTAACATGTTTTCCTCTTCGATGTTGTTTATGTGCATTTTTAACTCCTTCCTTTAATCATTAATTAGTTGCCTTTCTTATGGAAGGGATTATCCTTTTGCTTCGCTTCTTTCTGTGCTTCCCTAATTTTATGAATATGAAGTGTTAGGCCTGAAATATGAGCAGAGTAGGGAATATGAAGGGGACACATTTTTTCTGATTTGATTATCCAAAATATAAAAGATTGATCTAGTGACATACTAGGTCAGACGGTCAGACGCATTTCATCTTAAAATGTTAAGCAGAATACCTACCATAAACCGCACATTTACTGAATTCCAATCACGTATATTTAACTGGAACTACACCCAATCAATCAAATATTAGGTCGGCAATGGAGTTACAGATGACTACAACGATTATATAGGCCTATTCGAGTTCTGGTGGAATCACGGGCTTATCTCTGACGAGACATATCGAAATTTGAAATTGGTCTGCCCAATGGACTCTATTGAGCACCCCACAACTGCCTGTAATAATTCCATCAATACAGCCTATGATGAGATGGGGAACATTGACCAGTACAGTATCTACACTCCCACATGTAAGAAGGCTAGCAGCAAGCGCAAGCAACTTAGAGCTGGCTATGTAAGAACTCCTGCCAATATTTATAATCTTCTTTGATGTGTTTACTTATTAATGTGATAAGGTGGGTGACAGATAGATTACAATTTTTGTTCATGAACAAAAAATGGATTTAAATTGTCAACATGTCTATCAGTTTGAAGGTTTTGAGGATGTTCTGCACTGTGATAGTCTTGAGTTGAGTCAGTTTCACTTTTGGTTGGGTTTTCTGTCCATAAAGATGAAAAAGAACACAGGTCATCCCTTTCATTAATGTCAAAAATAAGTAAATAACTTCTAATATTTTGCAACCACAGTAGAAAATCTTGGTCCAAATTAATTGCTGTTTCAGTTCCAAAGAAAAAAAAAATACATGTTTAGATGTACTTCCTGAAACGGTTGACAATCTTCTACTCTTAACTGGGATTCTGAATTTGCTTGATTTTTAAGTTCTGATGCTTTAAGGTGATTAACTAACAGTGATAAAGAAATATTTGTACTCAGCGTTTGATGTTTGGAGGTTATGACCCATGCACAGAGAGATACTCTACAGAATACTACAACCACCCAGCTGTGCAAAAGGCTCTGCATGCAAATGTGACAAAAATCCCCTACTCTTGGCAAACATGCAGGTTTGTTCAAAAACTATTAAAAATCGTTAGCAGAGCTAGTGGTTTTGTCCTTTTTATTCTTACTAGTGTGTCAGTGCAATTAAACATGGTTTACATACTGTAGTCTCCAGAATTGGCGATTGTTAGAATGTCTAATTTGACTCATATATTACCAAATTAATTACATTAGGGGAAAAGGAAAAAAAGTAATAGAATTGCCCAGCAAACTGGTACAATAACCACTGGTAGGACATTCTGAGCTAATTTAACTTCTATTGCACATATTTTCCGAATGATCTGATAATTTCTGTTTGGTTTTTCTTTTTGAACAGTGATATAGTAGGAGTTTATTGGGGTGATTCACCAAGATCCATGTTGCCCATCTATGAAGAGCTCATTGCGGCTGGGCTAAGGATTTGGGTTTTTAGGTACTACAAAATTGTTTGCCTATTACCTTCAAATTAGTGAAATAACATGCAGATGTGAAAGAATGAGAGATTGAGAGATTGAGAGATCTAGATCTCCTTCAATACTGTACAGTTACTCAAAATTTCTCTTAATCTTGCACTTTCTGACACTTACCATTATGCGGTGTTGCAGTGGTGATACTGATTCAGTGGTTCCTCTGACTGGCACGAGATATTCCATTGACGCCTTGAATCTTTCTACCATCACAAGTTGGTATGCATGGTACGATGGCACTGGAGAGGTACTCAATTCCAACCCGCTATTAAAAATACTGAAATCTTTGCCCCTGTAGAAGCACAACAAGCCAAGCTATTATATAAAAATTCTTAAACAATAACTCAGCCAAATTCTATCAGTATTATCAACTAGTCCTAGTCAAGTTTTTCTTATTGAGTGATTGCACAAGTAGTTATCAAAATTTTCCCTAATGCATATTTGGTTTGCTGAACTTTGATTTGTTTATCCCAAACCATTGATTTTTGTTTATCCTGATTTTGTCAAAGTGTCATCATTTATATCGAATTTACAGACATCTACACACCATTGATTATAGTTTTTATAGTGACAATAGCAAATTCGCATCCTCTGAGATATCTCAACTTTTGCGTGTTTTATGGAAAATCACAACCATTAAAATAGTTCTGCATGAATCTCAAAGCACAAATAATACTGGCCCCTGCGCTATCCCCGAATAGGCACCGGACACGTCAGTCACGCAAAAGTTGAGATATCTCATAGGATACGCACTTGACAGTAGCCTGCTTATGTCTTTGGTTTTGCTATCAGGTTGGTGGATGGAGCCAGGTGTACAAAGGTCTGACACTTGCAACTGTAAGGGGCGCAGGCCACGAGGTTCCGTTGCATCAGCCACTTCGAGGCCTAATTCTTTTCGAGCATTTCATAACCAATAAGCCTCTACCTAGTGGCAACAACAAGAATTAAACTTGGCAGCAATTTAAAGGAATAATTTGGCAGCAATTTATATATTTCTGAGAGGAAATTCTTTATACGAAAAAAAAAAGATAAAATTACCCAGTTCCTTATGTCTCTATTGGAAAGTGTAAATCAACATATATATTTCAATTAATTCAAAATGTTTATACTTTATATTTCAATTAAGGTTTTTTTTTTTTTTTAAATGATCATGTTTTGTTATCATGCAAAAGATCTTCCAGATTTACAAAAACCTTAAATTTTCAATTAGGATAAATTCATATATTTCTTTCGTTCAAAATAACATTAAAAATTAACTTTTAGTTCAACATGTTACTAAAATAGAAAAAGTAAAAAAGCATTTCACTAGACTTCTAAAGCTAAACAACATGGAAAAATTGCACTGTTATATAATTTTTTATCAAACTTAAATTTAGTATAGATAGAATACATTGAATATTATTTTTGTCTTTTGATTTACAAGTTTTTACATGAAAATTACCCTGGTGGAGTTACTACACCATTTCTTCCGTTTTAAAATAGGAACTAAACTTGCATGGCTTCGACTTTAATATTAATCATACAAAAATAAAAATCATGCATTATCTTTATTCCATCCATTTTTCTATTTTATGAACATGAAGACTACAAAGTAAAAAAAGTTGTACATTCCGATTTGAAATTAAATGGACCATAAAAAAATCTATATCTTTTATTTATTTAGATCTCCAAAATTTGGATTTATTCAGTAAATATTAATAAAATTACCTAAATAATAAAATATATCAACTAAACTCTCTAAGTTTTTTTTTATACATCTTGTCCTAGCTCCCAAATTTTTTTCCTAACATTTTATATATCAGTTTAATTATGCCATCTTTTTCTGATTTGAACTCCTATATATTCACAATTAGAAAACAACAGCTTTTCTACGGAAAATGACCATTAATGTTTAAGAATGATTAGTTAGCATTCTTATTTAAAAAGATTATTAAGCAAAATCAAAATGCTTAGCTGAAGCAACACAAGACATCTGTTATGTATAATTGTTTTCATTGCTAAAAGTTGAAAGGAAAGACCAATGCAATTCGCCCACCGATTTTTTTATTAATAGAAAAATAAATAAAAGTTTTTATGAAATTTCAAAATATAAGAAGAACGGATGGTTTATGAAATTCCAATGCCGTCTGAATAAACCAACCTATTAGAACGGATGGTTTATTCAATGTGGCGGTTTCTAATTTAGTTTCAGGAATGTAAAAGAGTTTCTTATTTAGAAACTATGCAGGAAAATTTCTTATTAAGAAACTGTTTATAAACTTCACGCAAGCAAAATGATTAGCTCAAATTATTTCTCCTTTTTAATTTATTAATAACATGACTTAATAGAAACTATAAATTTAATTTCAGAATGTAAGAGTGAGAAACTTTAGAGACCTTAATTACTAACACTAGCGTTGAATTTTCATGAGTTTTGTGGTAGAGAATTTACATGAGTTTTGTGATAGAGAATTTACATCATTTGTGCACTAGTTCCATTATCTTCCATACCAATAGTCCAATAGATCCCATACAAGAACCATAATAATTACACACACACACACAACACCTCTCCCTCCAGAGGACCAATTATCCAACAAGAAGATTTTCCAAGAATGAAATTAACCAACAAAAAGCATCAAACGAGAAAACAATAATTTGTACCAATCTGGATCTTCTTTAAGCCTGTTCATGACCACGACCTGCCCCGAAAGAATCATCTCTGAGTCTCTGACCTTTTAGAATCCTATTTAAGGCAACAAAACTAACCCGAAAAAGAATCATTTCATTAACATGGAATCATCATGCACAGCCTTACTTGATAAACTTTCTCTATTTAAATCCCTAATTTTCCTTCTCCATCTATTTGCATTCCTATGCATGGCGTACTCCGCACAACCACCAACTGTCTTAAAAGATGCTGCACAAAATGATCTCATTGACCAACTGCCGGGTCAACCCGGTCCAGTCAACTTCACGCAGTATTCGGGGTATGTCACAGTAAACACTACTGCTGGCAGAGCCCTTTTCTATTGGTTGCAGGAGGCTCAGGGTGGGTCCACGGTGTCAGACTCGGCGCCATTGGTACTATGGCTGAATGGCGGGCCGGGATGCTCGTCCATCGCATATGGCGCGTCAGAAGAGTTGGGTGCTTTTCGAATCAATTCTGATGGAGCCACACTCTACTTGAATGAATATTCATGGAATAAAGGTTAATTTTTGTGTACTGTAGGGATTTTATATTGCTACTGAATAAAACAGTACCTCTTCCCTAATTTATATTACATAATTAAGCCACAAATTGTGTTAAATTGCAGTGGCGAATGTGCTTTTCTTGGAATCTCCTGCTGGAGTTGGCTTCTCCTATTCCAATACCACCTCAGATCTTTACACTTGTGGTGATAATAGAACAGGTACAATCAGCAAGGCATTTATAAATCTT
This sequence comes from Carex arenaria, assembly GCA_964058825.1. Taxonomy (NCBI): domain Eukaryota; kingdom Viridiplantae; phylum Streptophyta; class Magnoliopsida; order Poales; family Cyperaceae; genus Carex; species Carex arenaria. The sequence goes on along the minus strand of CAXKVW010000296.1, from coordinate 183,338 downwards.
TTCTATACTCATTATTAAATATATTTTTTTTTGTTTTGGTTTGAGATGTATAATTATTGTTCTACTGTAGCTTCGGATACATATACTTTCTTGCTGAATTGGCTTGAGAAGTTCCCCAAATACAAATACAGGGATTTCTACATTGCTGGAGAAAGCTACGCCGGTAATTAATTTATGTATACAATTTTTATAACTAAAATTTCTCACCATTTTATTTTATTAAAATTTGATATATTGTCAGGGCACTATGTTCCTCAGCTATCCCAAATTGTCTATGAGAAGAACAAAGGCATAAACAAGCCCATTATCAACTTCAAAGGATTTATGGTAATTAATTCATTTCCCTATTTCAATGTAGCATCTGTTTAACTTCAGTGTGCAAAATGGCCACAGATAAATTGCATTAAGAATCAAGTAGCATTTGAAGTTATAGCTACATGACAGTAGTATGTACATAATAATTAATTGCCCTCCTTAAAAATGGATATTAAATATACTCATTAAAGCTTTGTATGCGTGGGACACACTTGACATGCACCCAGTTTTCCAATTTTGGATTTTAAATTAAAATGACATATTACCATTTGTGGGAGAAAAAAAAAGTGGTACCAACATTCTGTTACATTTTCAGCTTGAAAATTAGGGAAGTGTTAATAAACTAAACTATAACATAACCCACATAATTACTTCTAATGCAATTACACACATATGTAATTAACAACTGAAACAATATGATCAATATTAGGTTGGCAATGGACTGATAGATGACAGCAATGACTACAAAGGGATGTTTGAATACTGGTGGAACCATGGATTGATATCTACTGCTACATATCAACTCCTACAAACTGCTTGTGCATTCAATTCTTTTATAAATCCCACCGGCGCATGTAATAAATCTCTAGATAAAGCTTATGATGAACAAGGTAACATTGACTGGTACAGTCTGTACACACCCAAATGCCAGAAGTTTCTTTCTAAAGTACTCACGCAAAGACAATACAGAGCTGGACATGTAAGAATTCTTGCCATTATCTATAATCTTTTGAAATTGTATTTGTTTGTTAATATACTCCAAAATTGGAAATAACTTGCAATCTTCCTCCAACAAAAGTAAGAAGTCAACATTTTAATTCAGTAAGTCTGATTGTTCATATTATTATTAGAAAATATTTGATGGCTACATATGAAACGATGATAAACACCCATTACAGCAAAGAAGTTTGTCATCTGCAAACATGATCAAAAGAGTAAGCTTAATTTGTTAGAGTAAATCATAAATTGGTAACTTGGAGTTAATTCGGGTGTCTTTTGCAATCGTCTGCATAGCGCCTATTGACTTATAGAAGAAACAGGCACCGAGCTGAACAGGGTACTGACAGCAAGGTGCCCGTGTCAGTGAGTTTTTGCCAACTGAGGGCCTTATGATGAACAGAAACAAGAAAGAATATGAGTGATTCAACTGAATTCATACATGTTTGGATGTAGGTTACGACCAATCTTTTCAGATTTTCCATGCCGAATTGGAATTTTGAATGTTTCTGATGTAGCATTTTCAAAATAAATGAAGAAGTCCAACAAGTGTCATGTCCATAGTTTCCTTTCTTGGGAATTAAATTAATAACTCTTGAAATTTATTCTAATACTGTAACACTTTATTAGGCTTTAGAAATAATTTTCTGATACGCATGGTGCTAAATCCTTTTCAGTTTACAGTACCTAACTATACTGATAAAGAAGTATTTGTTCTCAGCCTTGGTTTTCAGGTTATAACCCATGTACAGAGATATACACTAGGGAATACTACAACAACCCAGCTGTGCAAAAGGCTATGCATGCAAATGTTACAGGCATCCCCTATGCTTGGAAAACATGCAGGTTTGCACTATATATTCCAACTTTTAACATAATGTTTTAATACATGGCTTCAGTAATTAAGCAATGCATGCAACTTTTGTTAACGCTTCGTTTTGTGCCCTGACATATGGTGACACCGAACAACCCATTAGGCTTATGTTAAAATATTACATCACATAAATTTTATTTATTGAAAATTCATATTTAGATTGAACTTCTATATGCTATTTATATTTTAAGTAAAAAGGAATTTTATGAGTTCTTTGAAAGATGTACTTGTTTCAATTTGCTTCTTCAGGAACTGTAATAATTATTAATATATGTACTTTTTCTGGTAATCTGGAAACAGTGATACAGTAAGGACCTATTGGAGCGATTCACCCTGCTCCATGTTTCCCATCTATCAAGAACTCATCAACGCTGGACTGAGGATTTGGGTTTTCAGGTAATTAAGACAAAAAGAAAAAAAATAAACCTGTTTATGCACAAGTCTATGTACTTGCATTTTTTAACAATATAATTGTCATTTGGTTTAAATAGTGGAGATACAGATTCAGTGGTGCCTCTGACTTCCACGAGATACTCGATTGATGCCTTGAACCTTCCTACTACCACTAGCTGGTACGCGTGGTATGACTATACTGCAGAGGTAAATTAGCCCGGCCCCAACTGCAATGCAAATATTAACAACTATCGAGTCACCAAATACTCTATTTTCTAAACTATTTGCATATAAAAAAATATATATATATATATATATACTCAAGTTGCCATATAATGCGCCTTAATTTGCATGTTAATTTGTCAGGTGGGTGGATGGAGCCAGGTATACAAAGGTTTGACACTAGCATCGGTGAGGGGTGCCGGCCATGAGGTTCCTTTGCATCAGCCACTTCGAGCCCTAATTCTCTTCAAGTATTTCTTAAATGATAAACCTCTGCCAAGTACAACCCCAAAGAGTTGATCAGTAAAAGATGAGGAGACCCAAGTTTGCACGCGTAACATGAATTAAACCATGCTAATACCAGTACAGATGTGTTGTTATTTGTTTTGTTTTCATTGATTTGCATGAGATGGACAAGTGCATATGTTCTTTTGGCTCCATATATAGGATGCATACACAAGTTTTTTTTTTTTTTATTTCTGAACACCATGTATTCAAATAAATTGAGTTTATAAGCTATACATTTATAAATGAAGCATTGCTTGATTATATTAGTGATCATTTAGTAATAAATTCTTGGTTTCCTTACAATGATAGATGTGCACGAAGATTACGCATGGCCAGCTATGGTGATTAATAATATTAATTTGTACGTAGCTTGAGGTTAATATTAACTGAAAGTTCAAACGGATCCAAAACCGTCGGTGATGATCACAATCACTGACCATTTATAAGCGTCAGTGATTGTCTATATCATCATCACTAACAGGATCAGAACCATCATTGATATCAATTTACAACCGTGGATGATGATGCGTTATGCCAACAGCCAATTAATAGCCAACAATAATTTTCTTATTAATATATATATTTGTTGGCACTAAGCAAACCTTAAAAAAAATAGCCAATAGCCATATATTTGTTGGCACTAAGCCAACCTTAAAACTACTGCTGGATTGTATGTATACGGATCCATTGGTGAGTCATGATAATTTATTTCGTGTAAATACTTGCATGAATAATTCATTTTCTTGAGTCCTGAAATTCATTTTTTTTAATATATTTTGGAAGTAAAGTCAATTGGGCTACTAAATAGAAACATCTAAATTCTAAAATTGTAGTAACTTAACTAGCAAAAGAAATAAAATTTTATTAATTTTTATTGATTAATTATTTAATAATTATGATTATTCGTGGAACAAAGCTCAGTGAAATGTTAGGAAACAATTGATGATGTTGTGCTTAAGGAATCGATGTATCATAATTTGTAGGTATTAGGAACTGCGCTTAACCAACCGGTCAATAGAAAGTTGACCACTTGACCCAAAATTGGGACATAATTTGGTGATTTTCCTATTTTGAAAGCTATACGCTTTAATCGAGTGTTTAATTTAATGCAAAAATTGTAATGGTGCGAACGGATCGGATATTATCCACCCGAATTCATATCTGTATCCGAATTAATTTTTTATCAAATATCTAAATATCCGTGCAGATAATAAATACAAATATGATTTTAAATTTTAGTTATCAATCAATAGATATACAATATATCTGATCTATATCCGTATGTATCCATATTCATACTCATCTAATATCTGATTCATATCCATATTTGAAAACACAAACGGATACAAATTATATATATGTTTTAATCTAATCTGTTTGAACTCCTACAGTTTGAATTGCGACCAACCCATTTGCTTAGGCAACAACACGGTACGCAAAAACACACATCCTCTTCTCGAATTAATTACCAAAAAGATAAGGGGATGATTTCTACAATTTGTACTATGGTCAAATTATGTAATTTATGGTAATTTGTAAATGAGTTCAAAATTGTACTACGCATTCGTATATTGTTTTCCCCTTTAGTTTTAGATAATACTGTTTTTCATATGAGAGAGGGATGCAGTCATACAAATTCAAATCATAACAATAAATAGTAATATTGGAAAATAAATTTGAATTTTGGAAAATGATAATATTAATTTTATTGGGACGGTGTCATAATGATTTATTGGAGTATAAGTTTACTCATTATATTGCCTAAATATTCACTGCTAATTAAATTGCAAGATTGGTACAAAAATACTAATTAGTTGATATGGAAAGGGACAATAATATAGAATTTAATTATATGTTCACACATCTTTTGTTTATACAGTTAGAGCATTAAATACAACAATATTAAAATACTTCACAACCTCTTTTCACATATCTACTTGAAACTACGTACACACAAATCTCTCTTTTCACATATCTACTTGAAACTACGTACACACAAACACAAATATTATTGTTCAATAAGTTATAATATAGGGTTCAAGCCACCTCCCCAATATTATTATTGTTCCGGATCTTAAACACTTTTTCATAGATTGCTGCTTTTTTTCTCTGAAGTTTTTCAATCCGCTCCTTGATATTAAGCATTGTAGTTAGTCGATGTGTTTGAGACATATCTTTCTCCCATTTTGCAATCTGACGATCAAGGGCTTGAATCTGTAACAATACAGTATTTATATGTATTTAAAACCATTCAGTGATAGATAATAATAACAGTAAGAAAAATATATCTGAGATTTTAATTAATAGAGAGAGAAGAACTCACTTGGCGACTAGGCCAGCGCTGCAGTCCATTTCTTCGGCAAACATGTTTCAAAGCAGTGGAACAAACTCCAAGCTTCTTTGCAGCTTCTGCTATTGGAAGGTGCAAGTAATGTGCCAGTTCAGGTAGCCCCATGTTTGCTGTTCGTTGGCGCTGTCAGATGCATTCAACAAGATACATTTTATTTTTTCATTCTATTATAATTAAAGATTCTGGTACAATTCTGCAGTTAAGCATTTTCACAAACAAACCTGTAGTGCTAATTGATTTCCTGAGGAACGGCGGTTGGTATCAGCTGGTTCAGCAGGTTCATCAGGTTCAACAGGTACATCTTGTGGGGTATCTGGAATGTCAATAGCAGTGCTACTGGTACTACCATCTGTAGGCATGGCAGCAGGTGATGAGATCAAATCCAGCGGACGATATTGCATTTGAGTCGGACTAGGTATCATAGCTGTTGGTGCCGGCATTTCTGGTAAATTGAAGCTAGATTCACTGTCCTCAAATAAATCATCTTGAGAATAAGAAGATTCTATAATTAAGCATAATAAATAAATAATTAGAATACAAGTAGGGTTTTTGAAAGAAATTTTGTTAATAATATTTGCTTTTTTTAATTTTAAGTTGTTAGTTATATATTATGTTATTTTTCCAGTTACAACATTTTGCTGAGAATGATCAATTACTGCTATCAACGAATGATCAAGAATATATACCTCCAATTTCAAAATCTGGCGAGTCCTCAAATTCAAAATCCGGCGAGTTTTCGAAGCCAAACCAAGACCCCAAATCTACACTCAATGTCTCATCCATTGCAGTGGTGTTCATGTCAGCACAAAGGGTATCGTAGAAAGAGGTCAGAGAGTCTTGCACAATTCCGGTGGTATCTGTTTGAAGAAGAGATACACTCCCAACAATGAAACTTCTAACCCAATTGAATGACCTCATACTTAAGCTGCAATTTGACAAAAACAAAGAACGGAGAGAAAAAAATGAGAAAGGTTCAAATTCCTCCATTTTTGTGTGCCTCCATCTATATAATTTTCCTCTATGTGCTCATAAAAGAATTATCAAATTTAGATATTGTTTTTATGTGAACTAATAAGTTAAAATCAACATCTAGAATTGTCTATATATTAGTACGTTTTTACAAACTCTAAATGACATCTAAAATAAAGTTGAAATGTCATAATTTTTTACACATGCATAGATATAATGATGTAGATTATATTCAACGGTTTTATTTTAACTTTTAAATTTTAAAGTTTGAGTTATTAAAGTTTTAAGTAATGGAAGCACAAAAAATGGAGGCATTACCCTCCTAAAAGTAATAAGCACAAGCACAACTATATTTTCAGTGTTATATTCAAGTGCGCAATTACAAGTTAATTCTGCACAATAGTATGGATTCACATAATCATGAATAAAATATGTGGCCAAAGTGCATATAACTATAACAAGATGTTTATTATTGAAGTTTCTTACTCCACATAAAAAAGCTCCCTTGTGGATGGCCTTCCACCCATTCCAAAGGACTCAACATCAAACACCGCATGGTCGAATGATCCGATTCCCCCATGTACAGTGAAGATCAGATTTCGGTTAGCTACACTCAACAGGAAGCATTAAAATTTAAAGAGAGAATAAGCCATATCAAAACCATAATAAGGTTTAATTAGTAAACTTTCAATATCAATCTTATTGAATGGAGTTTGGTTCTTAATTTGATTCTTAATTTTATGTCTTCAATAGTGCCAAACGAATAACTAATACTCAGAACTCACAACTAGAGTGTGATACTAATCTCAGAGTAATGCAACCACTGCAGTCCCTCTGTCCAGGCAAGTATCTATGGAAAACCGGTTCGTATGGAGCTTCGTTACTCGGATTGGTAGACGTTGAATCCTCTATCTGGATGTTTTCCATGGCCGTAATAATGACCCCTTCAATGCTTAGTTCAGTAGCTTCGGTCTCCATTTCCGCAGTGACGGGAACTATATTTGTTCCATCATAACCTTGCGTTTGTTGAAGTGCCTCTTGATTAGGCAATAGTAGTGGAACTGGTTGAAGTGCTTCCTCAGGCAACAGTGGCATCTGTTGAAGTGCTTCGTGAGTTAATGTCGGCGTCATTTGTTGATACGCTTCCTGAGGAAATAGCGGTGTTTGTTGATGAAGCCCTTCCTCATGAGTTAATGGCAGCGTTTGTTGATGGAGCGCTTCCTGAGTTAGTGGCACCAGCGTTTGTTGAAATGCATCCTGAGGTGACAATGGTAGCGGCGAAAGCAACGTTCCTTCAAGGAGATCAGTGTCCAGAGGCGATAGTTGCAGCGACGAAAGCACCGTTTCTTCAAGGAGATCAGTGTCCTGAGGCGATAATGGTAGCGGCGAAAGGGAACCGAGGAAACGAGACACATCTCCGTCAGGATCATACTGTTCATCGGTGGGGTCCATGTTGGAAGAAGTAAGAGCAGGCACTGATCAGTCTATTACACACTTGGCAGTACAGTCGATGGAAGTAAGAGCGAAACTGAGAAGCGTAATGGCGGCGGGTTTATATAATAAAGTGAAAGTAAGTTAAGATGGGGACAGGGGATCTGTACGGATGAAAAGTACGGACAGGAGACGGTTGGTAACGACCTTTTGAATATGAAAAGGTGCCAACTGGAGTGTCCAGTTGGGTCCGGATTCCGTGTCATACACTGTTTGAAGAAGAAATGGATAGATATGAAGCGAAATAAAAATTGATGCAATAACGAGAAATTGGGGCCTTATTTGGGCTTCAATTTAAGTTGATATTATTTCGGCCTAAAACAGAGGCTCAATTGATGGCCCATTGACTAGAGCTAAATTGATGAATCAGATCCAAATTAGTTGCAAGGATAGGGGTGTCAATTGGTACGATACGGGTAGGGTGGAAGCATTTTCATATCCATATCCACTAAGAGTTGACCTTACCTATATTCTACCCTTACCCGTTAAGAATTTGTCTTACCCTACCCTACCCGTACCCGTTAAAATTAGTGGGTAACGAAACGATAGTGAGTGAATAACAAATAATACTAATATAATGGTTTTATTATTTTTACAAATAAACCATCAAAATTCATCATGTCATACATATTCAATCACAATTACTAATATAAAAATCAAAATACAAATATGCAATCAATTCTAACTAATAATTTAAAAAAAATGAAAAATACAAATATCTCTTCTAATAAATTCAAAATTCAATTTGTTAACTAAATAATAAAACATTCAAATAAAAAAGTAATATGTTTAATATAATATTCTTCTTACAACAAAATACATACATTTTCTTATGAATTAACGTTGATACAGTGTTATGAGAAACATAAAATTGAATATAATATTTATATATCTATATGTAATTTATTTTATATAATTACCCATTACCCAATGGGTACGAAATAGCCTTTACCCGTACCCATACCCGTTTAGCTAATGAAAAAAAATTCTTATCCATACCCATACCCAATAAGCTAACGAAAAAAAAACCTTACCCATACCCGTCTTATCGAATACGATACGGGTAGGGTAAATGAGTAAACGGTTTTCATTGACACCCCTATGCAAGAATGTTGTATATAATTTTTGGCAATTAACTTTAATGTTTTTCTATAATTGAAAATTCCATCCCATTAATCAGATTGTGAAGTTCAGCATGTACATAAAAACAAGAACAAATTAAGCATGAACTAAAAGTATATGAACATTGATAATTAGTTTTTTTTTATTTTCACTGAACTAAAAGTATATATATGAAAACTTATTTTCTTTACTACACTTTCGTAGAAATCAAAACTTATTTTCTCTGTATTTAGAAACAAAGAACAGGCGTTCATTTACAAGAAAAAAAAAAAAGGAAGAAAAAGAAACAGGCGTTCACGTAGGTTTTGACCTCAATGGCTGGTACTATTTGGGTTGCACGTTTACGTTATGCTGCACCTCATGATCATTTTACTTATCGTACCATAACATCCGTAAAAGTTCTTATATTTTTTTTATACAAAATTATACTAATGTTCCTATGTTCAGATCAGGGGTTGAACACGATCCTACATACAAGTTTTTTCTCAAGATTCGTGCATTATTTGAGATAGATACGCCAAAATATCCACAAATAATTGTATTATATATATGTACTGACATTGAGGAGGCACAGCTTTATTGGAAAAAAAAATCCTGACGAACAACTTAACCAAAACCTCTCACCATATATACACAACTCAAAACAATTGTAAGACCTCCAACCCCATTCACTCTCAGAAAAAACACAAAACAAAAAAACATGAAAGGCCTGCTGTTCTCATGTCTCCTCATCTCCTCAGCTATCTTTGCATATGCTGAGTATGACACCACGGAGCCCGAGAATTCACCGCCGGTGTCTCAGAACTCGGCAGCAATTCCGTTAGATCCTAATACAATGATCAAGGTTGTGATCGAGGGTGTCGTGTTATGCCAGGACTGTGGTGCAGCTCGGGGCACCTGGTCCCTCTTCAACTCCAAACCCATTAAGGGTGCAAAGGTTAGCGTCACCTGTCGGGATTCCAAGAACAGGCCGGCTGGCTTTTATGCAGCAGAAACCGACGACAACGGGTATTTCTATTGTCCCTTTGACGTGACTCGCTTCAACAATTATTTTGGCGGCGATCCCACCAAGGCTTGCTTCATTAGGTTGCTCTCCTCCCCTGATCAAGGTTGCAATGCATTGACAAATATCAACTGGGGCATTGTCGGTGCTCCTGCGAGTTTTGCCGGTAAGTTGTTTGCTGGTCCAGACTATACGACTGTGGTCCTTGAGGCAGGTGCACTCGCATTCCGGCCAGGTTGGTGCCCCATTTCAGGCTAGTTCCAGTTGAACGATCATATGCCACTATACCAATCAGAGGGTTATGACGGCCTTTACTAGACGTTTTCCTTTCCTTTTCTTTTTTTTTTTTTTTGCTTTGCATTTAATTTTTCTTGTCTGTGAAGTTGTATGAATGTGTTGTTCGTTGGAATGTTTGTGCTTCTCAAAATTATTTTTTGCTTAATCAAAAAAAAAAAAAAAATTATTTTTTGCTGTGTAAGTGAAGAGGTAAAGCTCGACCATATGAGCTTTGGAACTTAATATAATTAACGACTGTTTTGTTCTCAAACAATGCATTTGTAACGATGGAACAAATATTATTTTACTCTGTCGCTTTGTTGGACTGGGTTTTGAAGTTGGTTCTGCTATTAAGTTTAAAAAGCAATCATAAGTTATTAAGTGTAAAATTGTGTTGCTTTCTCGTAAAACATCTATCACTAAATTGTGTGAAAGTTGTGAATTCTCGTAATGAAGTTTTGTGTTGTGAAACTTTTTCTGATTAAATTTTAACATCAGCTGCCAGGAATAAATCACACATAAATATCTCAATAAGATAAACAATTACACTTCTCTGGGTTCATACATTTCATACACTGCTATTCAATACACAAAATGTCAAAAGCATTTTAGAACACTGCAGGAGATATATATATATATATATATTTTTTTTCTTTCGGTTAATTATAATTCCTGAAGTTGCTTATCATTTTAAAGCAACAAGCAACATTATGGAAGTTAGCTATATATGATTCTGGAAAAGGGAGCTCACTTTGTGAAACTGCATTAATGTGGTATAGTTGAATCCATCAGCTTGTACCGCGTTTCTTCAACACCGGTAACTCCCATTTGGATCTCAATAATTGTGTGAAGTGGTACCTGGATGCATAAAAGACGCAAGAACAGATTATTTCCTCCCCCGTCTCAAGGTTAGCAGTCACAGATCTCATGTTATACCGGTACATAAAAGTATTGGAATTACTAAGGGCTCAAAACAGGAGGCACAAGTGCCATTATGTCAGCAATACAGTTATACAGATTCCTATCAGTCCTAAATTGTTCATCAACTGTGCAATGCCATAGTACAGGAAAGAAATGACACAGGCTCTTTGTTCTTTTGAAAAGAACGTTCATTTCAAGCCACCTGCTTCCATTTGAAATAAAATGCAAGCACAAACCATAAAAAAAATATGCATAAAATGTAAGTTGAAACTTTTTTTAAAAAAAGGTACCTCAATGTCAGGAACTTCTCTCAATGGCCTATCCGCAAAATATGAATACAATGCTCTCAACACAGCCTATTTATGGCATTTCCAAATTAAATACTAAACTATTGAAGATCAACAGGTTTCAGCAAGATCTAGAAGTTTATTACTTGAAATAGAAGTGGGAAGGAGGTTATTGTTTATTTAGAAGTACCTGGTGAGATATGACTACCACTGGTGCACGTTGCCTTTCAAGTTCGATTATGACTGGCTCTAACCTTTACGTATATCAAATAAATGTAAAACACAAGAAAAATATACCATTTAGAAACTTTTGAAATAAAAATATTTTTCTAACCTTTGGATGACATCAAGATAAGACTCTCCACGAGGATAGCGGTATCTCAGTTTATCCTTTTTACGGGACCTGCATTGTAAAACTAAGATCTTAAAAAGGCCTATTGGTAATTCTGTATACATGCCCCTAAATTCTGGTGATTTGGAGATAAACCTAGTCAAAGATTGGCTGTTTTTAGTTAGGTCTTTAAGTAGAAGTACATACTCATATTCTTCAGGCATGTTCTTCTTGATCTCTTCATATGTCATGCCATCACATACTCCCGAATTTATCTCATCCAGTGCACGCCATTGTATCTACCAGTTTAATGAAACTAACATATCACCTCAAACGAACAAAAAGAAAAGGAAAAAATGAACTGGCGATGTTACTAGATAGAGAGAGACCTTTGGGAAGCCAACGATTGGAGTTGCGGTCAAAATTGTTCTCTGGAGTGTGCTTGTCCATATCTTCGGCCCAGAAAAGAAAACAGTACACGACATAAGGAAAAAATATACTAAAGAGAACCAAGGAATAAAAAGAGGGCATTTAAGCACACGAACGAGTAGGTCTGATGCCCATCGGACCTACTTTTGGGTCAAATGGGCTCCAGAACCGTCCATCCACTTTAAGATCCATGTACACAAAAATTGAAGCGAGCGTGCATGAATATTAAAGCAGAGGGCACAGATCTTAAGGTCGATCAGATGGTCCTGGAGACCATCGGACCCAAAAGTAGGTCCGATGGGCATCGGACCTACTCTGCAGTCTTTAAGCACAACTCCTGCAGGTGCTCCTACATTTCTATTCACGTCCAAAGCTTCCAGCAATTTCACCATACGGAGAAGGTTGTCGCATTTCATTTAATCATCTTAATTCTACCCTATTATTATTTTGTTGTATTGTTCGTTCAAAATAAATGAATACTCACAGAAGCAGTTTTTTCAGACTTCAGCCTTTTGTCAATAAAATTCGCCAGCTTCTTCGAGTAAAGTTCCCCAGCATCACTGTAGTTTTTTAGTTGATTACCATTTGGAAATGAAAATTAGAAAGCTTAAAAGATCAGAAGAAAAGATGAGGCTCAGCAAAGTAACAAGTACATTTTAGAACATAAAAAATATAAGCAAACAAAAGAGAACCTCAAGACTGTGTCCCCCCCAATCCTTCCTCTAACATTGTGTAAGCTCTCACCATGTCTCGTCAAAAGAATAGGCCGAGGTGCCAGATGTGCATTGACCTGGAAAAGGGAGAAAAGAGTCAATAAAACAAAAAGGCAGATTGAAACATCTTTGAAGTAATTAAAAAGTTGCTTTCATTGTTTTTCATTTTATACAGCAATTTTACCAAGAAAAAGACGATTCGCCCAGGAAGATAACCACTAATGTTGTTGACCTGAAATTAAATGAAAAATACATATTACGAATAATATTAAAAATGTGATGCAGAATAAGTATATATGTTAAAAAAAATATGATACATAAATTTTCCAAAATTACAAATGAGAGGGTATTGAACTATTATTCAGCAGATGGCAAAATAATGCCCAATTAATACACTGATGAAGACAAAATCTTACTTGCAGCTGGCCACCTTGACCACTGACCATGTCTATCATTTTAATGTACGAACCCTCTTCTACAGGTTCATAAACCTACAAAAATGATCATAAACCCACATGTTATCTAATTATAAAGCTCAATATACAAGACCATACCCTTACATATGGAATGAGGCAGAAATAGATAACCTTTTGATAATGCACTAATCGTTCCTTGAAATCCTGCAACCCTGCTTCAAAATCTGGCCTGTGTAATAAATATACAGACTTTTTAGAATAGGGCATGAGTCGTATTATTTTCTTAAAGAGGTAATGATGCAAAATTTCTCACTCCTCAGCATAATCAGGGCTTTGTTGAATTTTTAGCCGAATATTCCTTTCAATTATCCTCTCATCATTACATATTGTTTCCAAAAATATAACCTAAACCATTTGAGAAGGGACCAAAATAAGTATCATCAAAAAGAACCTAACTCAGGACAGAAAAAAGAAACATTTTTTGATATATAAAGAATAAGTATACTACACTTATGAACCACAAGGGGAGATCAATACCTTGCATCTACCTTCCGCCATTTTCATGAGCATAAGTCTCCTCCTTTTAGTGCTGTTTGTTGCATCAAATATACCAACCTAAAGCAAAAAAAGATTAAAAAAAAAAATACTTATTATTTTAATACAATCATTAGTAGGGAATGGAATGGAATGAAATAGAAAGGAAGATTAACGTATTTAACCTATTCATGTTTGGATGATTAATGAGGGAAAATAAATTTAACTTTCCTTCCCATCTTATTTCTTGTTTGGTTAATTAAAATTTAGACGGTTAATGAGAATTTCAGTTGCTGTAAGTTTGTGACAAAGAAACTTTGATGAGAATTATATAGGTAAGATGTAGAGCTGGACATTTGTGTCATTTTCTCTAAAAATATCTACAACAAAATTTCTTTCCATCTGTTACACCTCAAATCACGAGGGAAATCAATTCTATTGATGACAATCATGCAAGATTAAACCTTTCCCCTACTATATCCTTCACCTCCCAATAATTTTGGCAACCTAACACGATTCGAGGGAAATTTTTCTTTTATTTCCATTCCCTCCTTTCCTCTACTCTCCATCCAAACAAGGAGTAAAAAAAAATTACCTTACCACCTTCGTGCATCCAGGCCAACATATCCTCCATTGCTAAAGCAGCCACCTAGGAAAGTTACCACCACCATGGATTGAAAAAAAGAACTTACTGCCCCATTATATAAGAGAGATAAAATGAAAATTCTAGGAATGGAAAATAAACACAGTGCAAGATCTTAACATACTAAAAGTTTGTCAACTATAATTACAAAAAGACAGCATGATAGTTATCAAAACTATATAAATGAATGAAATTTTAGCATGCTTATTATTTTGAATATCACAAGGATGGTTAAGAACTGGACTAGGCTATAATATAAAAAAATGGAGAAAAACAGTGCAGTTACCTCATTTCGTGCCTCCATGCCATCAGGATTATCAGCACGGAAGAAATCCGCTGACTGAGCAATAAAAAGCTCAAATATTTATTACAAGAATTTCAACAATTAACTACGCATAAATTGTGTACAAAAAAAAGATTTACTGAATACCTGATTAGTTCCATGCTTGAGCCGACGATACTGAAAAAAATGAAATTACAGTTACAAAGTTGACAAATTAAAGGTACTTACATTTTACCAGCGAGTTGCTACAGATTTTTATTTACAGTGAAGAATATCCGCACCTTACCAACATTAAAATGCTTGGTTTCATGGCCCAACCACCTGAGATATCTTGTCAGTTTAGCTGCTGTAAACGTTTTTCCTCGTGCTGGCAAACCCACCTAAATGTTGCAGAATTTTTTTTAATTAATAAGAACAAAGTCATCAACGGACAGACTCAAAAAGGAAAAGACAAAATTAATGTAAGGATGGAAATTTGTCAAAGAGTCCATGCATCAATGTGAAACTGCAGAAGGTCCCTCTTTTCTCTCTATTCTCCAAAAACCCTTATATTAAGAACATCAAGTTCTGCTCCTATCTCAGTTGCAAACACAGGGCAATATGGACTGAATCTAATAAATTTGAAACACAGGGCATAGTTGTAATTTGGGCAGTAATTAGGTGATAGCTGTAATCCATATCCTTCCTGTTTTAGATTTTCCTTTTTAGGTTTTCCTTTTCGCTATATATTTGTACAGAATTATTAATTGAGAGATATATAGAAATTCCAATTTCCACTTTCAAAAATGAACTTAGCTTCGTGAAAGTACAGTCAGTAAAGCTCCAAATAGTAGATGAAAACCATGGCATTTCAATTTTAATTTCTTACCGAAATTAGAGGCCTTTTGTAAGTTACGAAGGGAAGGGAGGGGCCTTTTCTGAAGTTTCTTGACAATGGAATTATGCACATTGCAAATTTTCTGAATAAATTTTTCATGATAAAAAAAAAGTACCAGAACAATCGCCAATCGACGGTCCTCCTTGGGTGCATGCATTCTATCTGCTACAGCGGCTGCTGCTACAGCTCCTGCCGCCTCAGGCATAGTCTATTTTTAATTTTTTCAAAAGAGTAATAAGTACATGTTGATAATGATTGAAAGAATAAATAAATAAACTATGGGTAAAATGAATGTAACAAAAACACCTTAGACTCATGATCCAAGTTGAGATTGGTTGTCAGAGTGGTTGCACTAGCTGATCTGACAAGACGAGGAGACCCCACTCCTCTATCTACAAATAAACCCTTTTGCCCTTCTTTGCTTTGAAGTGAAGAGAAGGTGCCAAAAGATTTTGACTCCATCATTGTCGAAGAAGAAAACAACCTTGATTGATCAACCTCAATTTCCTGGAAAAAATTAATATCAAACATATAATCTAGATAAGGCTATCGTTCTAATTCCAGTACACATGAGACTGCCAATGAGGTACCATTGCAGAAATGCCCTATGTGTTTAGCTTAAATGTGTGTTATTGTGGGCTCTTGATAGAATATGTGGAAAACTTTACAATACTTTTTCCATTTTCCTATTGTTTTTTATGAATTTTCCAATTGCTTTTTATGTTTTTGCGGGGTATACATTATTCCAGCAGATTTGACTGTAATATTATATGGTGTGTCCGAGGTTCATAATGGTTATGACAAACTGGAACTGACAAATATGGTACCAAATCCTAAGATTTGAACCATACCTTCGACATTTAGAGTAAATCTGAAGAACTAATGCTGAGACAGTTACTTAGTGCTGCAAGTGCTAACAGTACAAAATAACTTGCCTCAATGTTTGCACTACCTTGATGTGGTTGTCAATGTCAATGGTATATGAATTGCTGTTGATTGCACTGTTCGAATTATCTGAACTAAACATCGGTACTTCACTTTTCCACTGATTTCCAATTTGAAAGAGAGACTTTGGGTTTTCAGCTCTGTTAGCCATATAACCAGTGCCAGATGCGCTTGGTGCTGGAATTATGTAGTGCTCCAAATCAAGTTCCAAGTGATGGCCTGATCCATCCTGATCCATATCTATCAATTATTAGTAATTGCTATATTTTTTTTAAATCATAAATACATTTTCCAGATTTTCAGGTCAGAATATGCTTTGAACCAGGCAATAAACTTTATATATACTTTTTTACTTATTAATTATTGATAGATTCTTTTCAAGTTTGTTCTTACATTTCTGTCATAGTTGTACCAGTCATGCATCATCAGACACATGCAACATTGACAGTATTATATCACCCTGTACCAGTGATGCCAATACTTGTACAATGGCCCATATCAGGCAGCACGAGTAACAGTCATTAGAACCAGTACTGCTACCATATCAAATAACAGCAACATATTGTTACCACTACTAGCACTCTGTTAACAATACAGTCATGCTGCAAAATGCTATATGCCCACTTGCGGGCACCTATGCAATATCTACCTGACAGTAACTGGTACCAGACACCCGGTACTAGTTTAACATTGGACTTACCAATACTAATCACCAGTATGGCAAAAGAATAAAAATAATAATAATAACAGTATGGTTCAAAAGATTAAACAAATAACCTCAACAGCTCCATCTGGTGCCACATTGATACTGACATCCGGAATACCACGCACCCGAGATGGCTGAAGGTTTTCCCGGTACACACGCCAGCTGGCAGCAAGATCCAGAGGAGAGACAATGTCAGCCTTAATGAAAACCTGGCATTCCAGCACCTCTTCCTCTCCATTCAACTTGAATAGTGCAGGTTTTGCATCACCTTCCAGCAAACCTCCAGTTAATAGCCGAATTGGTCCCTCCTCTACTACACATGGGCTGATGCCAGACTTTGGTTTTAGTAGAAACTTGAAATCTAATGTTTCTGAAACCATAAAAGAAAAAAGAGAAACAAATAAATGTGGAACTGTTTAAGTTATGCATGCTAACATGGGTGTCATGTAATATTCCTATTTGATTAATTATATTGGATGACTAAATCCAATTTTTAAACTCAAGGGACAGGGACACAAGGTTTGACTATATTGGTTTTTATATTGGATGACCCTTTGCAGCACAGGGACACAAGGTTTGATGATTAGCCTACCAAAGATTGTCCTCCTGTTGTACTTAGATGGGAACCATTCCCCCTTCTATTCCTTTAATTACTCCATATTATGCCCTTTAGTTGACCTTTACAAAGGACAACAAACTGACTTACAAGGTTCCTCATACACTGTTTCACAGCTTCAGCCTTTAGATGACAAAGTCGACAAGGACTTGAGGGTGGACTTGGCAAGCAGTTGAGTTTAAACAGGAGGACTGATCCGACTAAACAAATCAAAATTACAACTCCACAGACTGATTTTATCGGCACAATAACCCGTGACAACCAAATTTCTACCCAACTGACCTAAACAACCGAAGTAATTGAGGCCCTAAACGACCAGAACCCAAGACTGACACCTGAAACAACCAAAAAAACCAAAAAAAAAAATGAACCTGAAATAGCCTGAACAAAACCTGGATTCAAAATAAAACTCAAATTGAAGAGTAGAACTAGAGTGTTCCTAAGTTCACCAACACTCTTTGTGAACTCAACTCTAAAACCTATCAGATTGATTTTAAGTGATGAATCCGAGCCGTTGAAATCCGTCTACCTTATGACTCATGCATCTACGTGCAAAAATTTAAAATTTTTGAATTAATTTTGTATAGAGTCAAGTGATCAAAAAACGTTCAAAAAATAAATACACTAAAATTAATTTATAAATCTTCTAATTTTGACCGCTTGACTATATACAAAATTAATTCGAAAGTTTAAATTTTTTGCATGTAGACGCATCACTCGTAAAGTAGACGAATTTTAACAGTTCGGATTCATCATTTGAAGTCAATTTCATATGTTTTAGAGTTGAGTTTACAAAGAGAGTTGGTGGACTTGGGAACACCCTAGTTCTACTCCAAATTGAATACTAATCCAGTAGCCCAAATATCATTCAAACTGAAGTTGACCACCCACTTGTTTGCAAACTCTAGATAATACACTTAAGAACTTTCCGAAATCAGAAAGGAGAGAATAATTCTTAAGATGGTTATTTAATTATTTAAACTGCTCTTTTAAAAGTAAATCAAGAACTCCTAGGATAGGATAGGATTGGTATATAACATACAAATAAACACAATGCTAATTTTAGGCAAAACTTAAGTAAACCAACTGTAATTGAAAATATTCTTATGGGTTAAACAAAAAATATAACCAAAAAAAAAATCAGACATTGGGAAACCAAACTGCAAGGTTTGCAAGATTATACCATGATCAGGAGGCACTACAAAACTGAGCTCCCACATAGAAGCCAGCTCTCTCTCCATCGAAAGCTTCATTATTTAAGATAAAAAAAAATAATAAAAAATCTGTTAATAATAAAACAATATTTTTTTCTATCTTACAAATTACTACCTCGGATGGCAAGTTTAGATGGCAAAATCCAAAAAGTGACAGACATGACTTTATTACAAAGGATTAGTGCATTACGCCATTACATTACTACTAGCCTTTTTGGACACGTAACGATCTTCAACAGTAGCACCAAAAGAAAGTTGATATCTTAATCTTTGCATGTTTGCTGAACCTTTCCTATTTTGTGGGTTCATATTTCATTTCCTCTCATAGAAACATTCTATCACTAAAATTGACCAACTCAAAAGCACCCAAAAGGGAAATTGCACTAAATACAGGGTCCAAATTAGAAACAAAAGATTACATACTGCTTTGGATGGATCCCAAGAGCCAATAATACGCTCGGAGCCGTACACATGGGGAACGAGGTCTCCTTTTATTCTGAAATTTTCCATCTTTAGTGACACGTACAGTTGGGCCCCGCCTTCTCTGTACGACCCACTATGGCTAGAGTCCGTACTCCTCGACATAGTCGTCCCCATTGTTGCCTAGAGAGAGAGAGGGAGCTAGAGGTTTGTATCAGTATTTTGGAGCCTATATACAAGAGAGGCAGACAAGAGAAAAGATTCGAATGGTGGAGAGAAGGCTGGGGTGGGGTAATAATCTGATGGAGGGAATACGATACGGAAACTTATCCTTCTGTACACATAATAGCCACGTGGAGAGATAAGCGGGTTAAAGTTAGTCCTTGACTGACTCGTTACAGATAATTTTTTTGATGATGAGGTAGAAAATCGACGCTCACTATAGCGAGGGAAGCGTATTAAACGATGAAAGCGACTCGAGTCGGACTGTATGGGTAAAAGCAGCGAGAAGAGGATAGATCCTTCTACGGTTATGCACTTCGACGGCACCAACCTCTGTGGCCATATGTGAAGTAGAGCTCTGACCATGGGTTTCTCTATGTATTTTCGTCGCCACAGGCCGTACGCAAGGCTACAGCCAGGAACTTAAAATGTAGCAGGGAATAAAACCATTACTATATTCTCTTTATTTTCTCTTTCACAATAAATTGTGGACCTGCGAATTATCCAGACAAGAAGAAATTCACATATATTTTCTTTTCAATTACAATCACTTTATATTAGTTTTTCATCTCTTCTTTTTTTTTTTAGACAAAAAGGCATAATTGCCCATCATTAATAAAAGAGTCTTACAAATCAGAACCAAATTTAAAAAAAAAACCAACAAAAAAGAGAGCTACCCCATAAAACCCCGATTACTTATTGGTCTCAGCGACCTCTCCACCATCATCAACCACAGTAAGTAATAGCAATAAACCACATATGTGTCCGAATAACAAAAGCAGCAAAAAGGCACGAACCAATGTGCCAGAATCAAGTATGATATGGGTATATCCCATGATTATTACAGCCAACAAAGCAACAGTATCGAATAAGCATATCAAGAGGTATGAATGCACTGTCATGAGCACCATCCAGCACCCTAGTTGGCAAGCAAGACTGGTACCAGTGGAGTGGTATCACTGTGCATCTCAAGATTCTTCACAGGTAAAGGGGACATGCTCTGAATAGGCACCATGTCTAGATCTTCAGGAATCCAACTGTGCATAAAGGGCATCACATGTCTTTTTTTATTACCTGCCCAATAATCCAATAAAGAGCAAATTAGTAAAATCATTTGTCTAATAAACAGAACATCTTTGTTATCAAAGCAAATAGAATTTCGCACTCTCCATATGGTCCAACAAACGGCACTAACTACCATGAGCATTGCCTCCCTTTGTTTAAGAGGTAAAGTCATGGCCAATTGTTGGATATGTTCCAAAGAAGTCCAATTACGATAAAACTGTTGGAACTATCTCATCCAAAACCAAATTTGAGACAAGTAGGGCATGTAAAAAACAAATGTAAAGTGGATTCTTCCTCTCTATTACAGAAGTGACATGCTGTATCACCTTGCCATTTCTTTTTACTCAACAAAGTTTTAGTTAGTATTTTGTTCCGAAACAATAACCACATAAACACTTGCGCTTTAAGAGGCACTGGAGTCTGCCACCACAGTGATGCATTTGGGACTTGTTCCCCTCGAAAAGAGAGAAACTGATATAATGATGAAGTAGTAAATTGATGCTTAGAATCCCATTTTCATTGGGGTATATCTGAATTTTCCGTAAGGATATATGTTTGGATAATTGCAAGTATTTCATGCCATTCGCAAAGGAGAATGCCATGGAGAGATCTACGGAATCTCACCACGGCACCTCTTGAAACAAGCACTTCCTGTACACAGAGAAAAGGGTTAGTACAGAGATAAAAAAACATAAGGGTATGCAATTGAAATGGGACATTCACCGTGCCAAGTATCTAACCAAAATTTCACATTTTGACCATTACCAATAAGATAAGAGCAGCTCATTTTACCTATATAGGACAGTTTAAAAATCTCTCTCCAGAAGGGAGACATGTGTGATATATGAGTATGGGGGCCATATTTAAGTAGTAAAATTTGTTTCCAAAGACCTGTGCATTGAGGGGTATGTAATTTCCACAACCATTTAACTAATAAGGAGATGTTCATAATGTGTAAATCTTTAACCCCTAGTCCTCCATATTCTTTTGGATAGCAAACCAAAGACCAATTAATCAATGAGAATTTCTTATGAGGCCCATCATTACCTTGCCATAGAAACCTACGTCTAACTCTATCTAGTTGGTGCCTGATTTTAACTGGAAGTTTATAGAGTGATAACATGTATAAAGGAACAGCAGATAATATAGAGTTTACCAGTGTTAGGCGGCCTCCGATAGAAAGTAGATTACCTACCCAACCCTGCAATTCCTTAGTGACTTTGTCGACAATGCATCCCCAATCAGATATAGCAAGTTTTTTTGGCACTTAAAGGTACCCCCAGGTACTTCAAGGGTAATTTAGCAACTCTACAACCAAATACCTCAGCAAGCAAGGCCCCATTGGAGGGAGACATATGTAAAGGAATCAATTCTGTTTTGTGAAAGTTAATTTTTATGCCTGACAAAGCTTCAAAGCTGAACATTGTCCAAAGAGCATATTCTATGTTATTTGGAGAAGGAGCTAAAAACAAGATCATGTCGTCGGCGTAATGGCAATTAGTAACACTATTGCCATCATCTAAACTGGAGCCAAGACCTTGAATCTTACCAGTGGATCTGCCCTTATTAAACATTTTACAAAGGACATCACCGACTAAGAGAAATAGGAACGGGGACAAAGGATCACCCTACGGACCCCCCGCTGACAAGAGAAATATGGTGACAATTTACCGTTAATATTAATACAGGTACTACTACTATCAAGCAATTTTAATAGCCAAGAAATCCACTTTGTATCAAACCCGCGAGTGTTCAGCACCTCAATTAAAAAGGCCCAATTGACCGTATCATATGCCTTTTCGAGATCAAGTTTAATCATGACACCTGGTTCTTTGTACTGTCTACAAGAATGTAAAATTTCATGACTTAAAACAACGTTATCTAAGATGTACCAACCTTTAACAAAGGCAGTTTGAGTGGGATCTACTAATCTAGTCATAAGAGGGTCAAGTCTCAAAGTCAGCAGCTTTGAGATAATTTTCATACTACAATTAACTAAACTTATCGGTCGATATTGTTTAATAGTGGTAACATCTTTCTCTTTTGGCATAAGGCACACTACAGCTTTATTAAGATAATCTAAAGATAATATGTTTTCAGCAAACGCAGTTACTAGAGAGCATAAATCACTTTTAACAAGGTCCCAAAAATGTTGATAGAAACCAAATGGTATACCATCAGGTCCAGGGGCACCTGCTTGGTCAGATGAAAAAACTGCATTTTTTATTTCGGCTTCAGAAAATGGTGCAATGAGACTAGAATTTTCAAGAGGTGTAACAAGTTCACTGCTGTCCCAAAAGTTAGAATGTAGAGATGCCCCTTTAACCCCACTAATGCCCAAAATGTTTTGATAATACTCTACAATATGTTGTTCAATCAAAGAAAGTTGGTCCGTCATTTGCCCTTGAATGTTCATGTGTAAGATAGATTGTTTTTTAAATCTATTAGTAGCACATTTATGAAAATATCAGGTATTTAAATCCCCCTCTTCTAACCACTTTTGTTTGGATCTCGCTTTCCAATATGATTCCTCTTCATCATAGATTTGATTAAGAGTGAGCTGGCACTGTTGCCATTGAAGGCATTCCTCATAAGTGAGGTCTCTCATTTCTTTTACTAATTCTAATTTTTCTAATTGTTCCAGTGATTGTTTTTTTACTTTCTTTTTTTTCCTCATGATTTTTGTACCAACCCTCCATTTTTTGTGTGAGAAATTTTATTTTTCTGTGCCAACTCAAACCAATCTCATCTCGTAAAGGGAATTCGAACCACCATTTTTCAACGAGTCTATTAAACTCTGGATCGGCTAACCAAAGATTGTCAAATCGGAAAGATTTTGGGGCAGCTGGGGGTTTATGATTGGTGTTCAAGAGCAAAGGACAATGGTCAGAACCGAATTGAGATAAGTCTTTGACAAAACAAAATTCATAAGTAATACCCCAATCTAAGGAGCCAAGGAATCGATCTAACAAAGCAAAATGAGTGCCATTTGTCCAAGTAAATTGTCTTTGTTGCAATTTATATTCTACCAAGTGAGAATCATGTACAAACTCATTAAATTTCCTACTCAATCGTACGTTAAAGTTATGTCCTAATTTTTTCGTACGACTCCGTATGCTATTAAAATCGCCACTGATTAACCACCTTCCCGTCCAACTAAGCCTAATTTGATGCAATTCATCCCAAAAAGCTGATTTAAGAGTAGAAAGAACAGGTCCATAAACTATAGTATACATCCAAATATTATTATCCACTCTATTTTTCAATATCACACTAAGATAAAATTGTCTTTTAACTACAGAAATTACAGCTACTAAGTCACTATCACACCCGAATAAAATACCACCTGAGGTGCCAATCGATGGCAGCCAATGCCATGTATCAAGTTTAACAGAGATGGATTTAAGAATCCTATTAGAAAAGTCAACCTGTTTACTTTCTTGAATCGCAATAATATCAAAAGAATATTGTTTTATCAGATCAGCTAGGATACTTCTCTTTCTACAGGCATTAAGTCCGCGGACGTTCCAATTCAAAATATTCATTTAACCAAACAAGTAATCCCCATGTTAGTATCTAAAAGAACAGAGTGTTCAGTATCTCTAGTCAAGGCTAATGCCTGATGTAAAACTACCTCAAAAGAAGGTCTAGGGCTAGCTCTCATAGAGCTAATAATAAAATCACATTGGGACTCAGAAGTCCCCAAAGAAATCTTATAAACATCAAACAGCGAAGCAATCTCAGAATTAGTTAATCTAGTAAATGGAAAAGCATCAAGTAAGGGATTACCTTTGACGGGTTTCTCTTCAAGGTGTTTTTCAAGAGCTCTTTTCATCGCCATGCTCAGAACAGACGTGTTGAGCTTTGGATCTTCAAAAGCCGCGTACTCTTCCGGACTTGACTGGGACCAGGTACCGAAATGACAGACACAGGAGGTGTAGGGCTAGAGCCGCCCACCAGCACCCGATTCTCCGAACGGTGGGATTCTATCTCATTCAACACTTCATCAAAGGGCTCACCTTCACTGTACATCTCTTCATCACCAGTGATCTCAGTGGACACCTTACTGTCATGAACTGGCGCCATCATCTGCACTAGAGGCTGCTGTGGACCATCCAGACCCAACCCAGCCGGGTCTCGCACCTCTGACTCCAGGGGAGTCAGTACCACAAGCACTGTAGCTGGGAGGGTCTTCAGCAGATCAGATGAGGGGGTCAGATCAGGAATAGAAGGCTGTGGTACCAACTGAACATCTGGCGCAATGATCGGCGTCGTAAATTTGACCAAATCTGGCGTCGACTGAGTAGCATGGGTAGTTGCATTATGGAGGGAAACCTCATTTGTATGGAGTAGGTGAGTTGGTGGAGGCATAGTCTGAACTGGTACGACAGAGGGCTGTATCAGCTCCGAAGGAGAGGGAGTAGAAGCTGACAAGCTGGCTAGGTGAGTGGAAGGGGGCGGATGGTGCAAGGGCGGTGCATCAAAGGATGAGTGGTTGGATGGGGCATTACCAAAGGAACTAGATCCTGGACCAGAAGGAGGTCGAACACCAGGGCCGGAGGGGCACAGTTTCCAACCCCTTCCGATCGAGGTCTTTTTGGATTGAAGTATGAGCACTCCTTTTCTCTTTCAATCTCAAACAGAATATCATATTGGGACACATGGCCGCTAGCATCTTTGTACATAATCTAGTGAGATTCTGGAAGCAATCTCGAGTCACAAATGCCAATCTTTAAATGGGCAGTGCACCAATCCCGATAATTCTCAGTAGCAGGGTCTTGATCAAGGAGTATCGCACCAAAATCCTTGATTAATTTTTCAAACTCATTAGTTTGCCAAAGCATCATCGGGAACCCTCGAACCTTGATCCAAATCGGTATCATTCGCATACCTTGAGCATAGCTCGGATCCCACTCCTGGATCGGGATATCACGGTTCTCCAGACGGAGGGTGTGTTGTGGTAGTACAGAATCCAACCAATATTGAGAGGGTGCAAGAATGAGATAGCGATAATCATCAAAAACCCAAACAACCCACTCATGACGCATCTGGGGATCGCTTATCTTGTGCAAGGCCGTTGTGACTCTCTCCGGCCCCCAGCGCTCCACATCAGTCAACAAGAAACTCATTTTAAAAGTAGCTTCAAGGTGATCGCTAGCAGCAGTAGCGTGAAAAGTACGGATAGCAGGTCGAACAGGATTAGAAAGAGGCATCTCTATCAGATCAGATTGCTCAGGCTGGAGTGGAAGAGGAGGCTTGGGGGGGTAGTGGTAGATGTGTAGATCGAGTTTATGGAGGGTGTAGGAAGAAGAGGGTCAGCGGTTGAGGTGGAGGCCAGCGGGGGTGAGCTCCCAGCGACTGGAGGAGTGGTTATAGGTGGTGGAGGGTGGCCTGAGCGCTCCGATCGGAGTGTCCTGCACTGGAATGAGCGATGCCCTAATTTGTTGCACGCAAAACAGACCACTGCGTTGCGGCAAGCGGGAGCTAAGTGTCCCTTAGAACCACATCGAAAGCACCAGGGAGATAATGGAGAAGACAGACGACGAAGTTCCGCCATTTTTAGCCTAGCGGCCTCCGAACCGGGTCGACCCGTGCAATCTGTTACCTTTGCGTGAGGCACAACGCGTGAAACTGTAGTTCCTGAGGCAACGGCCTATTTGTATAGCCCAGGCCCAGATGACCCCATGAGAGAATGCAAGGCCTCAGTGAGAGCCTTAATGGAAGGCTCTAACTCCCTCATCAAGGGAGAATGCACAGGATCCTCCATGGATCTAGTCCGAATTGGGAGAGAAGAGGAGGGAAGAACAGGCTCGCTCTCTGATCGCCTTCTAATTGCTCTCCTGTTCGCTCTCCCTTCCTCCCTACCTTGTGCACTCCACTTTTTTCATCTCTTCTTTTCTAACAAAATCTATAAAGTTTTTCATCACTTCTTTTCTAACAAAATTACTATTTTCAAGCTGAAAATAATGGATGTATGGTTTAGATAGTTCGCTGTAATTTTTCTCCTCACAAAAAAAAAAGGTTTGTTGTAATTTTTTTCGTTCGAATAAGAAAGAGCACATGATAAAAGGGAACAGAGATAGGAGTAGGTCCGATGCCCAGTTAGCTCTAACACCGTACAATTCACATTAAAATATGTGCACACTAAAATTGAAACAAATTTGACAGATTTTAATTAGTTCACACGAATTGATGCAAATCAAATGGTCTATCGATGGTCATCGGACCTTTTTTTTTTTTTTTGAGTCGCATCGGACCTACTCATGCATGATACTAGCTGTCAAAATAGCGACTCATGCATGGTCATCGGACCTACTCACATTAAAATCTGTTTCTTGTACGGTACATGTTAGAATAGCGACACGTGTAGTTGGCAGGTCGATCGGAGTAAGAACGGTGAAATCTAGCTGTCAGCATGCATGATACTCTGTTATTTTACACATGTCGTCCTTGTGGAATCTACTTTACACGTGTCAGCATTACATTGTGCTTCATGCTAATCTTCTCGCACGTGGTATTTGCAACCTCCTAGCTAACATCCAGAAATTAATTCACCGCTTCTCTCATCGAAGTCGGAACTAGAATGGGTTAATTTTATTCTCTCGGTCTAGCTACCATTAATTTAATTATTGATAACATTAAGTTCAATTATAGATAAGATAACAACATAAGAGCACCGACTATGGATAATTTACACCGGCTTGGGGTCAGGTCTATATATATAAACTAAAATTTCAAAGTTATATATAGCTCTTACGTACACCGCTTCTTTTCAAATAAAAAGTAACTCTCTACTTATTTACAATTCAGTACCACCGAACTGCCTATAAATTTACCACGTATATCGTGGTACTATCTCATTAAAACAGTAACAAACGCTCTAAGTTCAATACAAATAAAGAAGTGTCCTTTTTTTATTCCAGTCAACTGTCGACAGTTTCAAGGTTTGTAGAAATGGCAACAGCGCAGATCAAGGATCCAAGGGAGGTTGAAGAGATGACCGAGGAGAAGAGGAAGGAGCTGGATCAGCGGGCCCGGGAAGGCGAGACGGTGGTACAGGGCGGTACCCGTGGCACTAGTCTGGAGGCACAAATACACCTCGCTGAAGGTTTCACTTTCCCTAGCTTAATTGTTCTCAATTGTCAAATTAAAATTTGAGTATGTTAATGTGTTTTATTTTGATTTAAATTAATTAATACAATGTGTAGGACGGAGCAAGGGAAGGAAGAGAGGCGGGGAGGCGAGGAAGGAGCAGATGGGAGAAGAGGGGTACAAAGAAATGGGCAGGAAAGGGGGCCTCAGCACCAAAGAAGAGTCCGGCGGTGAGCATGCGGCTCGCGAGGGGATAGAGATTGACGAATCCAAGTACAAGAGCTAGGTCCGAATAAGTCATATAACTCAATCAACCCTGGTTTAATGCTAGTATGGGGCTTTAGGTTAGTAGTTATGTACGTAGTGATCCTTTAGTGCATATGGGTTAGTGTAATATATGATGGGTGATGTGTAGTAATCCTCTTTAGGATTTGCTAGCATGGGGATTTAGGTTAGTAGTTATGTAGTGATCCTTAGTGCATATGGATTAGTGTAATATATGAGGTGTGATGTAATGATCCTCTCTAGGATTTAGACTCTTTGTAATGATCCTTTTATGTTGCGTTGTGCTGAATCTTTTTGGTGGCTGAATGGTTTAATGGACTTTGTAGTTGGAATATGCTTCGTAAATTTTTCACGTTTGTCATTGGATAAGGGCTTTTATGAATTTATTTTGGGCCCTAGTATCTACTTATCAAATATTCGTGAATCGTGATCAAGCTTGGGGCTATTAGATGAGGCCCAAATGTGCGACAAGGTGAGCCCTTTTTTTTGGGTTAATTTTTTCGTCCCTTCGGCCTTTGACCAATATTCAAGATGTCGTATCTTAACATAATTAGATAGTTTCTTGTATCAGTCGCTACCTTGATGCCTGGCATGCTCATCTTGTTTATAAATGATGTCACTTGGGATGTCACTTGCTATAATTCTTGGCGTCACATCTAGTTGCTATTGAATGTGTATCTTATCATAATACTATAAATAGTTTGATTTGCAATTAATTATGCATGAAAATTTTAAACGTTTATTAACTTTAGAATCAATTACAGAAATAGAGATGATATAAAAAATTTACTGACAATTGTGGTGGTGAAACAGCGAACTTACACTATTATTTGTGAACAGAGATTCTATCATTTTTGTGTGATTTGTGCTCCAAGATCAAAATGAAAATTCAACAATTAAGAACTGAATTCGAGCGATACTGAATATTATACGCGGGTCTACGTACAAAAATGGGGTAAGACATGCTTGTGACAAGACAACATATCATAACTTCGAAAGAAGAACAAAAAAAAAAAAAAAAACAAGATAACATATCCATGTTGGTTTACCTCGCATAGCGTGTCCCTTGTATCCTATAAAGTTGCGTGAACCAGTTCCTTCCCTATGGATAATCTGAATACTTCCTGAATTTCGGTCCCACAAATCTATGAATTCGGATCCCTCAAGTAATCCCATTTTTTAGTTTTGATCAGGACCGTCCGAGCTGCTCTAACACGAATATTTAAGGGACCCCGTGAGTTCCGCTACTGTCGGGATTGGCCCGAATTTCTGATCGGACGGTCCAAATAAAAACTCAAAAATTGGGTTACTTTAGGGTATACGGACTGGACTGGACCTGCTTTCTAACCCGTAGCCGTACGATTACATGTCAGATTGTAATCGGGCGGCCAGGATTGAGCCTGTAAATAAAGAGCAGTCTTAATTTCCCCATCCGAGATTTTGTAATTCTTCAACCTCATACAGTTATATTTCCCTGCTCGCTCGCCTAGTTTCAAAGTTTCTCTTTAGCAATTGAATAGCGATTATTGAGAATTGAAGTGCCCGTTTCACCCAAAAGATGGCCGATTCAGCTCGTATGGATCTCTATATCTAAATCTTCTTCTGAATTTGATTTTGATCGCTCGGATTTGTTATGAATGTTAAAATCACGTTGCCAAAAAAAATGCATAATCGATCCTTTCAGGTATAAAAGCACAGAAGATTGGGCTTCCTGCAATGGACCTCTCCATTGCTTTTCCTCAAGCTACACCAGCTTCCCTTTTTCCGCCCTCAGGTACCAATTGCTTTTTTATATCTCTATTTTTATATATATATATTCTTTATTGAGATTAAAGGGCTCTATTATGGTCCATGGATACAGTAAGAAAGTTTAAAAGTTTGATTGTTTGATTAGAGTTAGCCTGAAACAGCAACCTGAGGACATTTACCCTTCTTTTGGATTCTTAATTATTTAAAGAGATTTTGATTGCTGAAACACACTAACTTACATTAATAATAGAAGAGCATAGAAAATGATATTCCTACGCAGTTCATGGATTTATTTATTTTTTATATTTTTTCAATATTATGTTAATCAAGTCTCTTTTCACATGTAGCTTCGGATTATTATCAATTTGATGATCTTTTGAATGCCGAAGAAAGAAGTCTTCGCATGAAGGTCCGAGAAGTCATGCAGAGAGAAATCGCCCCTATAATGGCCGAGGTTCCTGTCAATTCTCTCTTTTTTGTCGCAATTATGTGCACCTTTTTTAGTTAAATTAAATATTTTGGTTTACAATTGGCAATAGGTTAGCCTAAAAATTCTTTGTTTGGATATGGATATGGATATGGACTGCTGATATGCACCCCTTTGACCTCTGGGTTATTTTTTTGTAATTTAATTTGAATATTTTTTTGAACAGTACTGGGAGAAGGCTGAGTTTCCATTCCATATAGTTCCGAAACTTGCTGACCTTGCAGTTGCTGGAGGTACAATTAAGGTATGACTTCTTTCTTTTTCCTTCTGTTTCAGACAATTTCCAAATGTAACCTCAAATTTTTTTATCTAGTGACTTGTGGTCTGTTTTTTTGGCACCTATAGGGTTTTGGGTGCCCAGGTCTGTCTATTACGGGAAGTGCTATTGCAACTGCTGAGATTGCACGGGTTGATGCTAGCTGTTCTACTTTCATTTTAGTTCATTCTTCCCTTGCTATGCTCACAATAGGTAACTTTCTTCTTAAACTATGCAAGTTCGGTGCTTGCGGAGTTGGATGCATCATTCAAATCCAATGAAAGACGGATTTGTGTGTCTCTATATATCATCAAAATTGTTATTTTTCACAGGGCACCATTTTACATTGTTTGGACCTTGTCCCACTCTTTTTCCATTTTATTGCTTACATGGTTCCCACAATTTTTTTTTCTTATTTTGGTGTAGCTCTATGTGGATCAGAGGCACAAAAAGAGAAGTACTTGCCATCATTAGCTAAATTAAAAACTATTGCATGTTGGGTTAGTTTCACTTTTCTTTCTTATTTCTTTTTTGGCTGAAAAAAGAGAGAAATTAGATTCAGTTTTTATTTTTCTTCTATTTCTTCTGAAATATAAATATATTTGTTTTGTGGTACTTCGTTTATTGCAAAATTAAGTGCATTAGAAGGATTCTCGACCTGACAACAAGTTGTAGGACATAAACCGGAAGCTAGCTTACATCCCCCCCACCCCAACCCCCCCCCCCCACCCCCCCCCCACACACACACACCCCAACACCACCACCCCAAAAAAAATGATATTTTGTTGTGTCAAACTAACTGAAGTTTTCTGTTTCTTTATTAGGCTTTAACAGAACCTGATTATGGAAGTGATGCAAGCTCTTTAAAAACCACTGCCACAAAGGTTTTCTACTGTCCTAGTTCCTTTTTTTCTTCTTAATCATGAAAATAAAAGAAGAAAAACCACTTCATGATGATGGTGTCAACCAACAGTTCTCTTCTTTTAGTACCTTCAATTGGGTGACAAATTCCTTTTTTCAGTTAAAAACAACCAGAAAGTGTGTACCTAATATCAGGTAATTTATTGACCTAATTATTTGGTTATGTTTAATTCTGGCATTTTATTTGTTTGTAATGACATAGGTAGCAGGAGGATGGGTGCTAAATGGACAAAAGAGATGGATAGGAAATAGTACGTTTGCTGATTTACTTGTTATCTTTGCGCGAAACACTAGCACAAACCAAATCAACGGGTATATTAACATTACACCTTTCTTTTTTTGCATTTTTAGTTTCAATACTTTTGAAAAGCCATTTAGTTCTCTTTGTACCTTGCAAAGTAAATTTTCTTAGAGAGATTACAGGGAAATACAATACATGAAATTTTTCTCTGAGAAAAGAAGTCGGGAATGCCAGCTACAAAGCTCAAATATTTTCTATAGCATTGTACACGGAACTTTTTTTTTTTTTGTGGATATGAACAAATTTCGTGGAGCCAAGCACCGACCGGTTTAACTGGCCTTGAATCAGGTGTTCCTTATTCATGTATGAGTCCAATACTTCTTCATACTGGTGCTCTCTAATCGACCTTTTATTTACAGATTTATCGTGAAAAAAGGTTCTCCTGGATTGAAGGTCACAAAAATTGAGAATAAAATCGGGCTCAGGATGGTACAAAATGGAGATATTCTTATGAACGATGTTTTTGTACCTGACGAAGATAAATTAGTTGGCGTCAATTCATTTCAAGATACCAACAAGGTTACAATTACAATTAAATAACTATAATACTTGCTACTCTCTGCTACTGAGCTTTGACCTGTTTTGGTTTACATCAATACTGTATATGACAAACCAGCTTCATTGAATTACCTGTGCATTAATAATGCCGAATGGATACAAAACATACCACTGGAAAAAAGAGGCAACAAACGTTATGACCACTTATTATGAACGAAATGTAATTTCTATTTAATGATGCAGGTACTAGCAGTTTCGCGTGTTATGGTCGCATGGCAACCAATAGGTATAGCAATGGGAGTTTTCGATATGTGCCACAGGTACCCGAATGATCAGGAATTTAGACTTCATAAGTCTGATTTACTAATGCAAATTCGTCTTCTAGAACGTTTTTTTTTTAACAATTATTTGAACAAAGTGCTTGCAAAAGTTATCTCCCTTTGGTATATTATTTGAACAAAATTTTCACAAGGTTCCCGGCTTTGAGGGACATACTGAACGATCTCTTTTCTAAAACATATAAATCTTCTGCTGGCTTCTAGAGATGTAATGAAGAACTTTTAGTTCTCTTGATTAATATTATGCCTATGCTTGCAATAAACTCCATAAAATTTGACAGGTACTTGAAGGAGAGGAAGCAATTCGGGGCCCCATTAGCAGCATTTCAACTTAACCAAGAGAAACTTGTCAGGATGCTTGGAAATATACAAGCCATG
This sequence comes from Carex arenaria, assembly GCA_964058825.1. Lineage (NCBI taxonomy): Eukaryota > Viridiplantae > Streptophyta > Magnoliopsida > Poales > Cyperaceae > Carex > Carex arenaria. Next base: position 150,391 of record CAXKVW010000296.1, on the reverse strand, counting down.
TTGTTGGTTGGATGGAGACTTTGTAAATTGTATGAATCTGGCAAAATGACTCCTGGCCATGCAAGTTTAGGAAAGGTACTTCTATTCTGTAGTATTTAAAAACAACTATTAACTTATCAGTATTAATATCTTTTTGTATGTGTGGTTGAGTGTTGAAATAAACAGATGCATGTGTGCACACACCTGCAACCATGCACTGCAGTGATGCCTGACTAGGGACTTTAAAATATAAAATTAAAAGAAGGATAATAGAGGTATCAATACTTTGGATTGGATCTTTTCTCTTACGGGATTTCAAACTGTTGAGCCCTGCTAGATTGGACCAGATACATCATCTTGATTGAGTTTAGTAGGATTCTAATCTGGTTAGTGTCAATCTTTGATAAATTAGGAAGAGTATATAGGAAAACATTTTTGATAGGTACGTTTAAAATTCGACTTTGCAGACTCTGCGAAGCTTTTCAAAAAAAAAAAAAAAGAAAGAGCTTTAAAATTATAAATCCTTATGTAAAAATATCCATAGTTGTAAGTCTATATATAACTTAATTATTGTTTGATGCTTGGCTGGTCCTTGGATCGGTTCTATTTATCACTCAACCTACCTACAAGGTCTCAGGTCTCAGGTAACTGAGAGGTAATGCTGTACCCGTTAGTCTGGTTTAGTACTTGTACATATATGTTAAATACTCTAATTGTTGACCATAAACAATCTTTGAGTTATATTTTTTTTTTCTCATTTGAAAGAACGAGATCTAAACAGTGTTTGAGATATCAGAAATATTGGTGAGAATAAGTTCATACTTGATAGCACTGGAAGGGCTTTTAATTATGTACCAAGCTTTTAATGTGTATTATTATTTTTCTTTACTTTTAATCTATTTTCCCAAACTATGGTGTTTATAGGCATGGACATCATCGAAAGCAAGGGAGGTTGTTTCGCTTGGCCGAGAGTTGATGGGTGGAAATGGAATTTTGGCTGATTTTCTAGTTGCCAAGGTATATTCAATTAATTTATTTTCAGTCGCTTTTCAGTTGAATGAAATAAGAGAAGTACAAACTAGATATATAAGTTTGCTTAACAAATGGACAGAAAGCATTTACAATATTGTCCTGGCATTTTGGTACCTTCTAGACTGGTACAAGGCTGAAAAATGGAATGAAATTTCTTGCTTTTGCATATAGCATGCAAAAAGTATGTATTATATTGGTTTTGGACATCACTTTTAACATGTCTTACTAATTTAGGCATTCTGTGATTTGGAGCCAATTTTCTCATATGAAGGCACATACGACATAAACAGCCTGGTCACTGCAAGAGAAATCACAGGCATTGCGAGTTTTAAACCCGCAATGTTAGCAAAATCAACTCAAAGCCGCCTTTAATTTTAGATTGGATGGCTGGGAAATGCATCTCTCAAATGTCCTGGGCGCAACCATGGCATAGTAATATAGTTAAGTGAACTTCTTGCTTTGAAATCAGCACAGCGCAAATGAAATAAGTTAATACTGTGTTTAGCCTTGTTTGGAAACAAAATAAATTGATGTAAACGGAATTTATGTGACAAGTTGTGCCCATTGCTATATTTTTTTCAAAAGGACGTCTATAATTATTTTTCTTCAAGTTGGGTGTTCGGAGCATCCTTAGTACATGTGAAATGAAACCCCATCCACTTTGCTATCTTACAATGCCCATCTGTAATGGAGTTTTGAAAAAAAAAAAAAAATGGGAGAAATAAACCTCTATGGCCCTATTTAAAGCGTAATACAGTAGGGATGCCTGCTTGTATCAGACACCAGAGGCCAGAGGTGGCCGACAGAGGAGTGGGTGAATAGGTCTCCTGAGGGTTCAAATGCACCATTATTTTGTACTTTAATATGCTCTACATTCTTTATCTTTGTTTTCAAAGTCCGAACAGTCGATCTGAACCGTTCAATATGATCTTCATAATAAAATATACTTGGAAACTAAATTTTATATTTTTTAGAACTTTTTTACTATTTTTTTACATAGGTACAATATGATTTTATCGGATGGTCTAGAATCTTCTTAAAACAGTGATTTTGTACTTATCAAAAAAATATTAATTTTTTTTAAAATATAAAATTTGGTCTCCAAGCATATTTTATTATGAATATCATGTTGAGTGGTTCGGATTGACTATTTGGACTTTAAAACGAAGATAAAGAATGTGGAGCATATTGAAGCACAAAAAAAATTATGCATTTGAACCACCCTCTCGATCTCCTACAGAGGAGTATTCAATGAGGGGTGCTGATATTAGTAAAAGAGTATTGAAATCATGATATAACTATAAAAGGATCTCTGTACTTTTCTTTTAGCCCAGAATGTTAACAGTATAATAAAAGTGGTAAGGTTGAAAAGAGTATATTCAACAAAGCTCTAGCCTAATAATTACATATATATGCTTTAGGAGAGAAGACCCACCACCATTTGTACCCTTTTCAAAAAAAATTTCTCTTATGTATATCATGTAGTATTAAATCAGGTGGAACGTGTGAATTATAGCACCTCAGAAAAACTTCTAAGAGTGAAATGCCAGGTTCCCAGAATTAAAAAAATGATCGTTCTTAGGGTGCGTTTGGGTAGGTGAAAAATAGCTACTATTCTAGATTAGCACTATTCTGAGCTACTAATCTACGTTTGGGTGTGTTTGGATTAGCGAATAGCTACTATTCTTTGTTTGTCTTTTGTGGAATTGTTCACTATTCTACTAATTCTACAAAATATTGAAATAGTTACTATTCTCAAATTAGAATAGCTACTATCTTTGCACTATTCTTGATTCATCCAAACGCACCCGTGTGTTTAAGGTTAAAATTCGCATGAAATTGAATACAAACTTGCATTTGGCATAAATAAGAGCCTAGAAATAGTTAAACTGAAACATGTTATGGGACTGATGTTTCACAAGTTGCATCAAAAAGCATCTGTCATCTATCTGTCTGAATATATAAAATCTCAGGAAGAGTAAGGTTTAATCTTGCAATAATTTCATTCAGAGAGAAAGGGACATTTGCTCCCAGTTGATGACCTCATGTAGTCTGAAATTAATGGACTCGTGATGGAGTTTTACCCGAAACCCGTTTTTTAACAAACCCAATTTATTTTTTCTTAGAAATATGTATCATAAACATGATGTATAAACATGAGCCTCGTAATTCAATTTTGCAGTTGTAATGGAAATAGACAAACAGTACTTGTTTGGAGCGGTCCAGTATAATCCGACCCGACCCACTAATCAAAAAAATAGACCAATAATAGAATGTATTTCTCACTGTTTTTGCTGCCTTGCCAAGCAATCTAGTTGTTACCACCTTATTCAAGTTTGGTGCATGAAATCCCCTCTCCACCCACCTTTCTCACTCTATTTCCACAATAAAACCCCTAATCTCACACACTCTTCAACTCACCTTCCCTTTTTCCCTCTTTTATACAAAGCCTCATCACTTCACCTTGTAGCTAGCATTCAACTAAACAATAGCAACACACCTCTTGAGCATTCAAATTTAGCTACAACAATGACTAAAGGATATCTCGCAATTTTTCTCCTTTTCTCTCTTTTTTTACTCATCCTTAATCCCGCCTCAGCTCAGACAGCTGCCGCACCAGGTCCCGCAGGGCCACCAAACATCACCGCAATCTTAACAAAAGGTGGCCAATACACAACATTACTCCGTTTAATGACATCAACTCAAGTCGCCGACCAAATAAACAACCAGCTCAACAACTCGAATTCCGGTCTAACCATCTTCGCACCGACCGACAATGCATTCAATTCTCTCCCTGCTGGGACCCTAAATTCCCTCAGTGACCAAGACAAAGTGTCTCTTATTCAATTTCATGTTGTACCTACTTACATGACAGTTACAAATTTTGAGACTGTCAGCAATCCTCTCAGGACACAAGCAGGAAATTCCGAGGATGGCGAGTACCCCCTAAATGTGACTGCGGCAAGTAAGTGCATTGCAAAAAAAAAATTAAAAGAAAGAGCCAAAAAAATTATAACAAGCATTGTTACTTTAAAGTAATAAAATAACTTCATGACCATCTATTAGTTCACCAAAGTAATAAAAAAAAAAGGCATTGTCCATACCATAATAAGAAGTTCACAGAAATACAATTATAAAGCAAGCACAGAGTATGATCTTTTACTTTAAGTTCTATCTTAGCCTTGTTCTCTCATTCAGTTAAGCATAAAATACTTGAGTTTAGTGTTCACATATTCCTTCCATATAAAATTAACATCACCTTAACAATACAATATTTAATCTACGAAAAGTTTTATATCTGATTTGGCAATATCCATGACAGACAATCAGGTGAATATATCAACTGGAGTGGTCAATGCAACGGTCGATAATACAGTATTCTCTGATGGACAGCTGGCAGTGTACCAGGTCAACCAGGTACTGCTCCCTCTAAGCATTTTCGGGTCCCACCCACCAGCGCCAGCCCCATCTCCTGCTGCAGCGAAGAAGGATAAGTCGAAGCCCGCATCAGATGCACCAGCTGCAAGTGATGATACAGACACTACAACTAACTCTGCAACTAGACACGCAATAGATCAGTCTGTTATGAGAGTGGCTTTTGTTGGTTTTCTATCTCTTTTTTCCTGGTGGGTCCTTTGATCGAGTCTTGTTTTTGATGTGATGTGGTAAATTTTTTTTTTAAGTTTTGTTAATTTGCATTCAATTCTTGTATTGAATTTATATGTATTTTCCTTATAAGGTCTGAGAGTGGATTATTACATCTGTTTCTTATGTTTATTTAATGGAGACTATTTGTTAGAAAACTGACAGTACAAATTCAATTTTTGAAATGAAAAGGGGGGAACAGATTGGATGATATGATACTCGTTGAAATTTGAAATTTGTAAAAAATATGAATCTAAGAAGATCTGGCATGTAATTAAATTTTTCTTGAATTCAAATTTCATCGAAGATCATGGTGGTTGATTACAGGTTTAAATTGCCAATTAATCACTTCAGCCATAATTGTCACAATTTATGGTCAACTGAACCCAACTTTACATTTATTAGCCTTAATTTTGTTTGTGCCTGAATTTTAAAATTACAATCCTTGTACTAAACTGATGATTTTAAAAGGTTGCATTTCCTGTTCCCTTTCTGGTAAGGTCCAGTACTTTGAAACCTGTTAAACAATAGATGTGCAAGTTTTTTGTTCTTTCTTTGTGAGTTTGAAGTAAACGCTCTAGGTTAGCTTGACTCAATTATGCCATGTCAGAGACTCAGAGATGTAGAAATGCTTCATTTGAGGTTTATATTAATATGCATGAAATAAGTAGGAAAACAAAATAAAGCAAGGGGCAAAATGAAATCCGGTTGGAGATCCTTTGTATAGAGTTGGGCTATTGTGCCTCATAAAGTGAACGTCCTGTTTTATTTTACTTCACACTTTTATTTTACTTCACGCTTATATCTCTATTTTCAAGATCCAAATAGTCGATCCGAACTGCTCAATATGATCTTCGAATTAAAGAATTCAAAGTAGGTCTGATACCCATCGGACCTACTTTGGTTTGATGGGTGCAATGACCATTCGATCTACATCAAGATTTGTGCAAACTACATTAAATCTGTGCAATCTATTTCAATTTTCGAGCGCACAAATCTTAATGCTAATCATACGATGTTAGGACTAATTGGACCTAAAAGTAGGTCCAATGCCTATCAGACCTACTCCTATCTCTATATAAAAATATACTTGGAGATCAAATTTTATATTTTATATTTTACTATTTTTTTAGATAGGTAGAATGTCACTATTTTTGGATCTTAATTAATGGGTTGTTTACATATCTGAAGTTGAAAAACTGTACCTCAAATTTCACAAAAAATAGAGATCAAACCAATTGCTAGCCATTTCATGCCAATCATAGGAAAACAAAACTCTCTCCAACAGCACTCACTAGTTGCAACTATTCTTTCTAAATTATGCAGGGACAATTTGTCAAGATTTTTAATGAAAAAAAGCAATTAATTTTTTAAAACTTTGACAAGAAGGTGCATTCTCTCTTACCAGTCTGGGAGGTTTTTATATTTTATAAATAATTGCCAGAAATATTCACCAAATTAGGCTGACCTAAAATGAGTACTTATTTGATGCTGTACAAGTACTACTAGAAATAAGAATAACCACTGCAAGAATTAGCATTTGATCTAGTGGCATAGGCATATAATCTTTATGTAGAAAGTCATGGATTCAAAATCCAGATAGGAGAAATTATTTGTTGTAATAACAAAGGTATTAAATAGTTGAGTGGCTTAATCTCAAACTTTACTCAAAAAAATAAAAAAGTATAACCACCGCCAATTACATAAATATTAGGTTCTATCTGCTATTATTATTTCGGGAAAATTGGTTATTTGTCACTTCAAAACCTTCAAATATGAAAAATGCCATCACAAAACTATAAATCTGAAAAATGCCACTCTAAACTTAGTTAATTCTTAAATTTGTCACAAATACACAATTTTTATATATTTTTATTAAAAATTAACTGAAAAATACAGTTTTGAGATATGTATTTCTGTATTTCCCTATATACCCTTCAGACTCCTCATTATATGTATCTCAAAATTGTATTTTTCAGTTAATTTTTAATAAAAAAAATTATAAAAATTGTGTATTTGTGGCAAATTTAAGAATTAACTAAGTTTAGAGTTGCATTTTTTAGATTTATAGTTTCGTGATGGTATTTTTCAGATTTGAAGATTTTGGAGTGACAAATAACCAATTTTTCCTATTATTTATGAACAACAACACTTAAAATGGGACATCTTGGTCATGTTTAAACTCACATTACTTCAAATTAGATCCGCAAGCAGCAAATTCTCAGGGGCATTTTGGTCATGTTAATTAAATACATGAAGTCGTAAAAGTTTTTCTTGTAGATCAAATTAGGGACTAATAAGATATTTTATTACTTCAAACAAATGAAAATTTTGCCTTGAATATAATTTGCATCTTGACGAAAAGCATTTTTTTTATTATCAGTTCTAACCAAGTTTTGTGAAATACAATATAACAATTGCTGATCCATGTGAATTTATTATTAGTTCAAAAAATCTCGGCTAGTATTTCGCAGGATACATGTGAATTTATTAAAAGTTGGGTTGGAAAACAGGTGGAAATTTATTTGAAAAGGCATTGTCGCATTGAACAACTCTCAATGAAAATTAATATCCAAATAGGTTCTGAATATTTGGTGAGAGAGGGGGGATTGGAATCCGCTGCTAGCCAAATTGGCAAGCATGACTCTTTTCCAAATTAAACTATTTATCTGTGTTGAGATTCATGCATGAAAAAAATTCAACGGTTTGATTTGAAAAAGTAGGATCCTGCTTGCCAATTTGGCGAACAGCGGAGTCAGATCCGAGAGAGAGGGGGGAAAGGTTTCTATATGATCCATCATGGAAGTATATGATTTGTAATACAAAACAATTTCTAACGAAAAATGAGTGGTAATATTAGAGCGTTGTAGGTTTTGCTATAGATAGTTTGTATTAATGCCAGAGACTAATTTTGGGGGCGAAATATTTATTATTATGTTTCTTTCAAAATTCAAATTGTAAAATCAACACACTAAAATTACTCCCTGTGACCATTTAAATCGTTTATCAAAGTGTCATCAGTACAATTATAGGGGTGTTCATCGGTTCTGTTCGGTTCAGTGTCATCAGTACAATTATAGGGGTGTTCATCGGTTTGGTTCGGTTGAACCGAATCGAACTAGGCAAACTAAAGTTATAATTCAGTTTCAAAAATAGAACCGAACCGAACTGATTTAGAGGTTCAAACCAAAATATATTATTTTTTTTAATTTAAAGCAATTGTTTTGTAATAAACCGAAGTATATTAGGAAATAAACCGAAGCATTTAAAGCAATTGATTAAGAAATAAATCGGAGTACTAAAAAATAAACTGGAGCGGTCCGGACCAAATTCATAATATATAAAGTTCGGTCAATTCAGTTATTTCGGTTTTGAAAATTTCCAAACTGAACCGAACTGAAGTTATAATTCAGTTTTAAAAAAAAAAACGAACCGAACTGTTAGACCGAAAAAACCGAGATATTAAGAAATAAAGTGAAGTATTTAAAGCAATTGATTAAGAAATAAATCGGGGTACTAAGAAATAAACTGGAGCGGTCCGGACCAAATTCATAATATATAAAGTTCGGTCAATTCAGTTATTTTGGTTTTGAAATTTTCTAAATTGAACCGAACTGAAGTTATAATTCAGTTTTAAAAAAAACGAACTGAACTGAACTATTAGACCGAAAAAACCAAACCGTTTAATCCAAACTAATTCAGTTCGGTTCAAAACCGACTAAACCGGACCAATGAACACCCCTAACCCTAAGTAGAAAGACATTTGCGACTGGCCAAATACGTCACAGGAACACTATCTGCAACTCTTTAGGACATTATATGACTGTCTATCACCGTCTGTAGTAGTCGCAACTCGCAACTGTGACCATTATATATTTCTATGGATATAGTCATATACTCATATAGGCAATTGGCACCATACTGTCGGAAAAGACCATTGCGACTGTCTTGCTATTATTGGTGGCTGTTTTGCAGTTGCAAATGGCCCTGTTTGCTGTAATGACATGATTTAGATAACCTGAACTATTAATTACAGTACATCAACTATTGCAGGTGCGGTTCATATAGACGGCCACATTTTTTGTTTTCATGATCAACAAAATTGATCGTCGACTCGCCATGCCCTCCAAATTCGGTTATAATTGAGAATAGAACATCTACATCCATAAAATTATTAGAGTTTATAATCTGACGTAACAATTTTTAAACTAGTTTTAGAGATGTAGATGATTTTTTTATTTAACAACTTTGCTCAATAATTTCTTAATAAAAAAATCGTTTATAAACTCTGACATGACGAAATGATCAGTCTGTATTCGCTCATTTTTTTTCAATCTGTTTTAATTAAACACTGATGTGATAATTAATAAACTCTAATTTTAATTTCATAAATGAGGAGGTTTAGAAATCCAGAGACACTAAAATTTCTAAAAAATAGTTAACATTTTTTTTTTTAAACTCTAAGAGTTTGAGAGATGTAGATGCTCTAAGGAATAAAAATTGTTGATTACATTTAGGGAGCTGGAGCTCTTGATTAGAAACTCAAAAAAGGAATACCGACCGTTAATCATATTAACCCAGCACGATTTTAAAAATTGCTTCATTTATATTAAAGTGCGATTTTAACCATCTGAACTTCATTTATCACTTTTTAATATTTTCAAATACACATCTATTTTTTTAAATACATTTGCAAAATATCTTAACAATAACAAGACACGTTCATAAATAAAGCAGAGGGGTTGTGATGGCACGGCCAATTAGCAAGAAAACCAAAAAGGCCGGATGCTTAGATCAAATGTTGCTGCACTCAGCTGCATTTCTCAAAATGGATGCCCAATAGATGAGAACAACAGTGACATTTCCATATAGGACCAAGAAATGGAAGGAAAAAAAAAAAAAAAGTCCTGTTCCGCCTAATTAATGACACCAACTTCATTACTTCGGGATCGATATTTATAGGGCTGCTAATGATGAAGGTTTGGCTCAACGAGAGAAGCAAAATGATTCGGCTCGGCTCGGCTCATGTAAACACTTGGCTCGTGAGCCGAGCTTTTTTCATATTTAAAGAGAGTACAATATAAAAAAAAAATTGTCCAATATTTTATTGAATTACATATGTATTTGGAAAATGATATACCTTAATTATTGGATTCATATATATAAATTATGTATGTTTGTATTTTATTATCTTAGAATTTGTTATAACAATACGATTCGGTTCGGCTCGTGAGCCGGTTCATGTAATAAAAATTTCGAATTTTAAATTTCAAAGTTTTTCAAATTTCATTTTTTTTCAAATTTAAAATTTGAAAAATATTTAAAATTTAGAAAACTTTGAAATTTGAAAAAAAATTAAAATTTGGATCTTATCTGCACAATTTTTAAAGCACATCGAATGGACCAATTTGAGAGAGAAGGTCGGGATTTTTTTAAATTAAAATCGAATTTAATTTTGAAATTTGAAATTTGAAAAAAAATTGAAGTTCAAAACAATTTGAAATTTGAAATTGGCGAAAAAAATATATATTATATTCTATGTTTAATATGAATGTTATTTACATGATATAGTTAGTTTACTATCTTATTTATTAATTTATTGTTAACTTATTTTTTTTAATATTTGTATAATATGAAGACCTCACTATTGAATAGTACGTTAGTAACGTAAATAATATTTATGTATTACAACAAAATTAAATGTTCAACACAATTTTTTTATTAATAATTAAGTAAAAATATGAGCCGACTCATGACTCGTGAGCTGAGCCGAGCCGAGTTTTTTCCTTTCAAAAACAAGCTAAGTTGAGTTTGGACTTTTTCAATTTCGAGTCCGATTCGTTCTGAAATATTGAGCCGCTCAACTCATTGATTCACGAGCCGGCTCGACTCATTAGCAGCCCTAAATATTTACAAAGACAACTTGAAAGTCCAACTCTTGGACAAAATTATGCACACAAATTTATCCATGACTTTTAAGAGAGAATGTGTTTAATACAGAACTAGCATTTTCAGAAAGTAACACTCATAAAAATGTTTCAAGAAAAGTACTGACAATTCTAATTAGCCATAGAAGTTAGAAACAACATATTAACATGAAATTTGACAGCCTTCGAGCTAACAAAACATGGGCTAAATTTTTTAAGAAACTGGAACTCTTTCCAACTATATTAGTTTAGCTAACTATGTTACAAAACCACCATGGAATCAATAGTTTGTTGCGTATTGTATATATGGACAATTACATAAGTCATGCCATGCCCATAATCTGAAACATATTAGTGTATGGGTCCCATAACACCCATGCACATCCCAATATAAATTCAATAAAAGCTGGATGTGTTGTACCATGTTGCATCATACCCAACACTTGCATCTGTCTGTGCAACATATTGCTTTATACATTCTTAATTGACCTCACTGATGGAAGAGAAAATCAAATTTCAAGAAGCAAAAAATAAGCAATCTTAAATTAAAACCCATTTTAAACTAACCCAATTAACATTGCTCAACCTACCTATATTTTCTATAACCCTCGGGGTCTTAACCTACCTCGTATCTTGATCCAGATGCAAAGGTAGCTATATTAGGTCCCAACCGCTTGCCAATCATGTTGCAAAGAGAAGAATTAGATAATATTTTTCATATTATATTAAGGTAATTTTTTAAGTCCATAAAAGCAAATAAATTCAAGCACTCACCTGAATATATAATAATCTCAAAACCTACCACAGCAAAGCTAGCAAATATTGGTAGTAGTTTACATCCAGCAGCCATTCTACGAAAAACAAAGCAAGAAAAAGAGAAAAACAAAAGACCATACGACTTCAATAATCTCCATAGAAATAAAAATAGCATACAGACCATACAGCCATCCAACTTGGGTTTTGCTACTAATGCATTGTACAAAAAGATATAGTAGCACAAAAGGGAGGAATTATAGGATGAAGTATAAACCTACCTTTAGGCATGTCTACGGAAGAGATCATACAAGAGAATTAGGATTCAAACAACACACTATTGCAAAGAGCAAGTAGGTATCAGATTTTCTAGGGTTTAGTAAGGTCTTGAGCGTTGACCGCCCCCATGGTGCCGGTCAGGTCCTCCACTGTCACGGTAATTGTCTCTCCTCCTATCACCACCACCTCCTCCTCCGCCATAGCCACCATGACCACCACGCCTAATAATCACAAATAACAAGACAGAATCACAATTCCAAATACATCACAACAAGAAATGAAAACTACCTCTTGTACCTCTGAGAACATGAGAAATTGTAATCTTCAGCAAAATAAGACCATCTGGTCAAATTTGATAATGGTACAACAGGTATTTCCAATCCTTTTGTAAAATATGCACCAAATTTTTTGTTTCCAAGGGGATCACAATGATATTTAACAATCTATTAATGTTAACAGAAACAACTTCTTCTCATCATAACAATGATAACAACAATAAGTACATGACCAAGAGTTGTACCCTTGGGAATAAGAGGATTGAGGTTTTGGAGCAGATTTCTCAGCCATTGTGACATTTATTTTGAACCCTCTCAAATCGTAGTCTGCAACCAAAGAAGAATATTCAAAATGCATCAACTATCAAAAGTGCGGTCTCAGTCTAAAATAAATAAATAGTATGACATAGTGTAAATCTGATAGAGAGAGAGACTGAGAGAGCATACTGTTGTAAAAACCACTAGCAGAATGAGCAGCAGAGGGATCTTCATAAGCAAGACAAGCATCACCTTTATTCTTCCCATTGTCGTCAGTGTAAATTTTAATATTATATGGCCACTGATCCTTATACCCTCTCTTCTGCTTGATTCTCCCCACCTGAACATTTCAACCAAAGTAAAAAAGGAAAGAATTAATTTTTTATGATTTCTAAATAAAAAATGCAAAATTGCAAGTCAATTACACATAATGACAACTGAGTGCGTCTATTTCATGTAGTTATAATTACACATAATGACAACTGCTTGTGTCTATTTCATGTAGTTATTGGGCATCCTAATTTAAGCGAGGAATAAAACTGAAATGTTTTTGCTTTAATATTACTTCCTTGTGATCCTTAATTTATCATAAAAAAAACAGAGACCACAACCTTTGGCATAAAGAAAACATTGTTAAAACACTCCACTGGAAGATAAAGATAGAAGATGATTTAGAAAAAGGAAAAAAAATTAAGTGTGTAATCCTTTACCAGACCAATACCGCCAAAAAGTTCTTGCAACTCATCAATAGAAACATCAGGAGGCAAATTGGAGATATAAATCCTCGAATTATCACAGGTGTCACCACAATTCTCATCACACTGCTTAATTTTCACTGGGGCCTCCTCCTGGCCTCCGCTGCTGCCCCCACGGCCCCTGCTATCACGATATGCACCACCAGTGGCACTCCCCTCACCATAGCCCCCATCACGACCACGAGATGGTGCCCCATAGTTGCTACTGTTGTTGGCAATAGGCGGTGGTGCACCATAACTCGGTGGATAAGATTCAGGCCCCCCTTCATATCCCCCAGGCTGCACCCCATAAGCATTATCATACCCATTGTTACCTCCATAAGCACTCGCATTGGGGATGTTATAATTACCAGCAGGTTCGCCATACTGATGAGCTGGCGGTGGAACTTGTGCATAATTATCCTCCTGTCCAGCATAACCACCATACCCACCATCATAACCACCTGTAGCATCTCTGTTATTATAGCCACCTCCAGCATTTCCATCATCTCTATTACTGTAACCACCATCCCTATTATCTCTATTATTATAACCACCATCTCTGTCTCTATTGTAGCCACTGCCGCCACGACCACGGTCACCACCCCCAGCACCATCTCGACCACGGCCACCACCACCAGAATTATAGTCTCTGCCTGCAAAACAAAAGCTTTAGTGAACACATTTCATAATCTTGGGTAGGTACCAGCTACTGGTACCAACTTGTTTGTAGCAGTTTGTGGATGATTCTCCATTGCGTTTAGTCCCAAATACTTTAACCCATTAAAATATAGTAGGTAAATTATAATTAAATAAAATAACTTTCAATTGATTTAAGGCCACAATTTGTAGTTTTATATTTTTGCAAAAAGTAATCTGCATGCCAACTTGTCCCCATTATTAATGGAAGACCACCTCCACAGTACCATAATAAATAGGTAGTACTGATATATCCCAGCACAGAGTGAATGAATATATTATAAAATAACATGGACTATATAATTGGAGTCGTTTGTCAAGAATGAGTACTGTTGTGTCACTTTATTCAAAATACCTCCTTTGTTATAACCATCACCGCCACCAGGTCCACCACGGTTATATCCACTGCCTCCGCCAGATCTATTGTAACCACCATCTCCACGGCCTCCTGTGTTACCTCTATTTGCCCCAGCTGGATTAGGTGTCCCACATTTGTTGCACTCCGTCCTCCTTGCGAAGTTCACATTTGCACAACTAACACAAGGATAATAACAGTATCAGATCAAAGTAAGGAGGTCATCTCAAATTGCTAACATATACTGGTTCAGTACCAATATTTCAATTTTCTTTGGGAAGCATCAGTTTGGAGGATATATACTGATGGTTAAACTTCAAGATAACAGTAATTAACAGCAGAGACTTCAGCACACTGGCCATTTATCTAAATACCATGCTTTGAAAGAAAAACATATGGATTGTATTTCACATGCAAATTCAAAATCTCTTTTAATCAAACAGGAAAACAAGGGGAATAATAAAATACAAATAGATGAGTTAGAGAGAGAGAGAGAGAGAGAGAGACTTGGGATCGGGGCAAAGCCAGTCCCCATCACGGCCCGGACCACCAGGCCCACGGCCACCACCACCTCCTCTTCCGCCGCCACCGCCACGGCCCCCACGGCCTCCGCCACCATATCCACCAGAACCACCTCCACGGCCACCTCCCCCTAAAGGTTTTTACAATTTCCAAATAAGTTACTGATTATGAATCATTTAGTGACCCCAATTTTGGATAATAGGACGAATGGGTCACCAAAATAATAACACCAAATCTACCTCCAAAGATTAGGATCCTGTAATGGTAGGGTTAAACAGGTACAAAAGTTCAAGCAGTCTAGATAATAATTTACCAGCTCTAATAAATAGATTTTAACAGATCATTGCCCAAAAGATGAAGTAGATTATAATTTTTAAGAGCTCGCTATTTCCTATTTCAGATCTGGCAGAAACTTAAGTCTAGAAGACACAAACAACAGTAAAGAAGTACTGCATCCTATTACTAACCTCGGTTGTCGTATCCGCCGCCGCGATCGTAACCTCCCGACATGGATTTAAGTTAGGGTTCAGAGAGAGAGAGAGAGAGAGAGAGAGAGAATTAGGGTTTAGAGAGAAAGAGGTGCGAATTAGTTAGAAGAAGAGCGAAAGAACGGCGCAAGAGGCGAGAAAGATTATGATGAAATCCGTGATGTCGGTTCTGCTGTTCTATAATCTTAATAGATTAAGCTACATCCGTGCCGTCCGATTAGAATTGGACGTTTATGATATCTCATACCAGTCAACGGGAAACAGACTTACAGATATAAACTGGCTAGATTAATCTGTGCCGTCTATCGGGATCGGATTGTACCTTACGATAAGGAATACTATCAACAGTTGCTTTGCTAATTGACCCCCACATAATAATTCTGAGAGCATCTGCATCTCTGAAATTATTGGAGTTTTAAAGCTGACGTGGCAGTTTCTAAACCAATTTCAGGGATGCAGATAGATTTCATATTTAGAAATTTTGTTCAATAGTTTTTAAATATGAAACTGTTTCAAAACTCTGACATGGCAAAATAATCAATCTGTATTCGCTCAATTTTTAATATTGTTTTAATTAAACGCTAATGTGTCAATTAAGAAACTCTAACTTTAATTTCAGGGATGTAGAAATTTAGAAATTCAGAGAGTCTAAAATTTCTAAAATTATGTTAACAGTTATTTAGAAACTCCAAGAGTTTCAGAGATACAGATGCTCTGATATTTGTTGAGATTTATATATGAAAAAGAATTTTCGTTAAAATTTGTACATTAAAAAAATATAAACAGTTGAAATCGGAATAACATATTCTGTTATTTCACAAGAACAACAGCAGATTTATTTCTGTTTTTCCATGCATCATAACGCGCACTTGTAAAAATTTCCTTTATCAACAATGAATAAAAAAGTTTCTTTTTTTTCAAAAGAAAAAATAATATACATTGCTTTAATATTTTTTTACAAATAAATATACCTATAAAAAAATAGTAGACATTTTTCATAAATATAAATTTGGACTCCAAGCATATTTTAAGACGAAAATCATGTTGAGTGGTTCATATTGACTATTTGAGCTTTGAAAACAGAAATAAAAAATGTAAAACACCATGAGGCGCGAAGTGCAGGAGTCATTACAACCCTCCTCATATAAATTATATACGAGTGCTCTTAATACTCAGTTAACTTTTTTGGTGAATGTTTCTATTTGATTGATTTAAATAACAAATACATATCATTAAAAATTGATTTATTTTATGAACGATGTGTTTACAACTTTACATACAAATTTTTTTATTTTTCGAATTAATTTATGTAAAGTCAAATGGTCAAAACATGATAATTAAAAAATAAATATATTAAAATTAACTTATAAATCTTCTACTCGTAATATATTTTTCATGTTGGACGTGTTTAATCAAGTCACATCAGGAGAACACATTTTTTTTTATCTCTAATTTAAATCTTCTTTTTAAAATATGTTTCTTTTATCATATTTTTCAGAAAGAATATTTAATTAATGAGACTAGGGCTTAGGGTTTAGCAACTTTAAAGTAAAAGCAATTAGCCGCATACAATAATGTTCTACTTCAATTAGCCACATTTGCTGGTTAGATAACTAAATAATAAGAAGAGTGGTTGTAAACAATTCCACGTAGCCAATGATCTTCTTAAAATCATGTCCGTTAACGGTTAATCAAATATAAGCGCACCGTTATGATATAATTTAATGAACGATATGAGATGTCACTATCAAGATTCAAACAGTTGATCCGTTGATCCGAAATGCGCAACATGATGTTTATATTGAAATGTATTTGGAGATCAAATTTTATATTGTTGGAGCTTTTTTTACTATATTTTTAGAATTTTTAGAATTGTTATTTTTTAATGCTTCAAAAAAAAATTAAAAATAATGATTTCCAAAAAAAAATAAACAAATAGTAAATAAACTCTAAAAAAATATAAAATTTGACCTCCAAAAACATTTTAATATGGAGATTATGTTTGACGGTTGGGATCAACTGTTTGAATCTTGACAATGAAGATAAGAGAGTAAATCACAAGAAGGAATGTGTTTTATAAGCACCTTAACGCATCTTCTGCATCAACTCAAAAGAGAATATTTTGAGTTTAATACATCTCGACCATCTGATCGTAGCCAATCCGGCCCACACCTATGACACATGGGACCCTTTAATATTAGTGTGGACCTCAATTGGACGGTCCAGATCTATTAACGCACGTTCCGTTAATGCAGAGGATACAAATTCTCTCTATATAATTTTTTCTCCCATCATGATCATACGGCCTGTCGACCAGCAATTATTTGAAGTTATAAAAAGTAACTACATTGTTGGCTAACATATTGATCTCTTAAACAACTAGCGAGTCAGTTATAAGCTAGTTGTGCTCGCCTATATACATCAAAGTTTATTTATTTATATACGTTCCACTGTTATACTCTGTTGACTATTAAACTAGAGGCAAAGTTCATTTTTGTTTTGTCTAGAATATTTTAAACTAAATAAGTTTCAAAGAACTACTTCAATATATTTCCCCCTCAAATTCGCAAAAAAAAACTAACCATTTTACACGCAAAGCATTCTAATATAGTAAAACTACATAGAATCAATATTAAAAGTTGCGTCTGACCAAAACTACAAAGAAACGAGTGACACAAGTTTTGGGTAAACCTACCATGTTAGACTTAAGTTTTGGGTAAACATGCATGCCACCAAAAAAAGGTGGGAATATAAATGTGCAAAGTAAATTTGAAAAAGAAAACACAGAAGAAGAAGAATACCCCCACACCCCACCAAAAATAAAATAAAAACTATGATGGCACTACAATAGTACAATCTTCTAAACCTACAGTTTTGCAACATATTGGTGTTGACCTGCAATTCATAGTGAAATATTGTAACTTTTTGGGACTTGGTTGTAGAAAAGAAACAACTATTACGATAAAAAGAATACAGGCAACAGAGTTTCTGCTGAACTAATGATGGAAATTGGAAAGTAAGATTACAACTTCGACTCATTTCCTTGTTATAGCACTCTTTGAATGGCTTTTCCACGACCCTCTTTGCTTTAAGTTTTTCTTCACCTTTTTATTTTTCTTTCCTTTTACAATTTTCCCACTAATATTGTCATCATCACTTTGTCCCCCGTCTTCTTCCATCTCTCCCCCAAATCCCATTGCCCTCTCATACTCTTCCTCATCGATTGCCCCTTTTTTCAATTTTTTAAGGAGACGGTATTCTTGTTCAAGCTCCTCATAATCCTCTTTGCTTTGTATTGCCTTTCGTTGCCTCCCAGTTTTCTTCCTCGTGGGGGCATTTGCATCATTGACATCTCGGTCCTTCTTGGTTTTTTCGGGCTTTGTATCATGACTTGTCTCGGCCTCCGTTTCTTTCTTCTTCAATGCCTTTTGTTTTTGTTTCTCCCGGGTTTTATCTCTGCATTAGAAAACAATAATAAGAAGGGAAGAACAATATAACTCCAAACCTACAATTTCTGGAGACAATGACAAAAACCATATATTATGGAAAATTCTAGTTGCTTTGAGGTTCATTTTCCTTTTCGTTGTGTATGTGAAGGACTGTTGATGAATATAAAAATAAAAGCATCCCACACCTGCTCATATCAATTACAAAATGTGGTAACATTAAAAATATATTTCCAAAGCAATATTCCAATCAAAGAAAGTAAGACTTACTTGTACTTGACGAGAGTTAGGTCAAGATCATCAATTCTACAGAAACCATCTGTAGAAAGAGAATAGTGCTTAACCTCCTTCATCAATGGGATTTGAAGCAACCCAAATCCCATTGCTAATTTCCCTATCTCTAGTTTCTTCCACCTTTACCAAGGAAAATAAATTTAAAAAAATATCACAAGTTTACAGTAATCCAAAATAAAGGATAATTTGAGAAAATGTGGCTTGCTTGAACAAATACCAACCTAAAAATATAAGAACAATGATGCTCCTTGTAAGCCCGAACGAAGGAAACAAATGCCTTGGCACCTTTCTCCATTACATCTCTATCTTCTTTGGCTGCACGCCTTATCTAAGAAACAATGAAAACATATAAACAAGTTGTATCAATATAATTTTGAACCAATGATGTGCGCAAATGTATGTCTGAGGTCCCGGATCTATGGTTGAGAATTACATAACTGATTCTTAATAGAAAAGATGTACTTGCCTGTGGCACAACGTCAGTTGCATCAAGGTAATGCTGTCTCTCTTCCAAAGGGACTCGCCTGAGCTTGAGAAACTCCACATAAGCCTCTTCCTACAAGGGAAATTTGTCCTCTATTACAAAAGAAGAAAGAGCCAAAAGCATTTTTTATGTTTAGAAAGGATGTATATTGCAAAACCTATGAGCTAACCTTGGGTAAGAGAAACACAATAGCGCTTCCTTGCCGGCCAATTCTAGCTGTTCGTCCTGCTCTGTGTATAAATACATTTGGATCTTGCGGCGGATCATACTACAAATAAAATGGATTGTGAAATAGGGATCAGAAACTAACGTGTATTAGCATGCAAACATTTTATATTTGGACTTATCAGGGAAAAGGTAGTTTCTGCAAATTCCCAAACCACAAAAGCCAGTAGTTTGCTATAGGTACCACAGTCCATGCATCGTTCCATTTTCCTTTGTTTTTATCATACCTGCAAAATCCAATCCACACCTGGTATGTCAAGACCTCTAGCCGCTACATCTGTACATAATAATATACCACTTGCAAGAGATGAAAAGGAAGCCAATGCTTTCTCACGATTCACCTGAACAAGTTACGACAACAAAGATAAAATCAATAATTTTGATCATTGTAGTCGATAAAAAGCACAGAATTTGGGGTAGAAGAAGAAAATGTCTTTTTGAGAGAAAAGGATTTCTTTTTGATATTTCAACAAAAAAATTCAGAAATATATGTGTATGGATATACAAAAGTTACGATCTAATTAAAACAAATACTAACCAACACTCCATATTTTTTTTTTCCAAAAAAGGACATATAATGAATAAAATATCTTTTGTAACGGAGGAATGAAATAAGATGAAACAAGAGGAATTCAAAAAGATGATTACAGATAAATTGAAGTCTTTATGAATTTTCAATGTGGATAAAATTTGCACCTGTTTCATTTTTCCATGAAGAGGGATTATTGTGGAGCCTTTGAGAGCTTTAATTTGGGGGAGAACGACGCCCCAATAGTCTACACATGCACATGTCATAAAGTATCTGAAACCATGCAACATTACAAAATAAAATAAACAAAAAAATTACTATAAATAATCCAAATGGAAAAAAAAAAACATACATTCTTTCAGAAGAATAGTCCGTACATAATTATTTTTTTGGATAAGTACTGTGACAAGAAGGCAACAAGCTGAGATGACTTATTTGATGATTCACATATCATATACTGCAGATATAAACCAATATTAAAAAAAGAGAAGTTAATGCAATAGTTAGACTTAAGAGACTTAATTTGGTCTTAATCAACATATGCATGACTGTAGCTTAATGGAAATTTTGTTGCATTATTGAGATTTTTTAGGCTTAATTTTGATTAGTTCTGGAAAAGCTGCATATGCAGGATCACACTACCTTCACTAAACCAGGACAGTCAACAGTAGTAAAATATGCAATCCTTTATTATACCAGTCACAAAATCAATACTACTACTGGTGCCGAGTAACAACATCAAAAGGAGAAAATAGTTAGCTTCTTACCTCAATGTGAAGGCCTAATGGAGTCCTGGAAGGAGCTGACTGGTCAGAAATTCCTAAATCACCCTTTCTCTTAACCTCAGTCTTGACCTCAACCCTTACAGGATTCCTCAAACCAGCTCGAGACAGCTCCACAACTGCCTCAGTCTGAGTAGCTGAGAAGAGACCGGTACGGCGCTGCTTCGGTATTCTTGCTAGAATAGAGGTAACTTGTTTTTGGAACCCCATCTCCAGTAGCCGGTCAGCTTCATCTAAGATCAGTATCTGTTTAGACACACAATTACATTTAGCGACGTCATGTGCTTTTACTATTATCACTTTGCTTTTGCCTTCCTTTGAGTAAAGAGTTACTCTTTTTTTCCAAATGATAACTATTGTATGATTGCAACTTCTCTATTAATTCAATATAGCCATAATGACATTAAATTCTGTTCCTACTTCCAACTAATTCTTTACTTACCTAAATCATCCGAATTTTTATTTTACTATCATTTTTAAATAATTTGTTATCATTATTTAGGTGGTGATTATGTCCAAGTTTTGTCGATGGAGCATAGTCCTGGCCCAATAGGGACATGTGCATGCCAGTGGTTCAAAATTCAAACCAATCCACAGTAACTAACTAAAAATATACAAAATTAATTAAAGGTAATAGCAGTTTGCTAGATGCATAAGAAAAGAGAAAAGTGAGTGTACACTTACCTCAAGGCCACGGAAATCAAGGATATCAAGACGATCCATTATATCGTACAACTTGCCAGGTGTACCGACCAAGATATTGACCCCGTCCTCCTCTATTTTCTGCAACTCTGATTTTATATCCACACCACCCACTAAAAGCATCGAGTTTGTTTTGGGTACTTTCTTGAAGAAGGGCTCTGCTACGTGGTATATTTGGGATGATAATTCCCTCGTAGGAGATATTATCATACCAAGCACCTAGCAAAATATATAAAACAAAACAAATTCAATTCATGAATTAGTAGGATGCAAAGTAGTGTTATAAATATATTACAACAAGTAACTCATGGGTGATAGGCATATTGTAACTATTTTCCAGTGAATAGTGTTTGGCTGAGGAATTTAATTGGAGTAAGGTAGAACCAGCTGCTACTTTCTACCAGTAAGAAAAAGAAAATCAAACTTGTGGAAAGGTTGAAGTTTAAATTTAGTTTTACCTCACCTCATGAATAGCTAAGTTTTATCGACAGCTAATTAGAACCTATCAATGAGGTGGGATTGTGCATTCCTAATTTCCCAGTCAAACTAACACCACGAATTCACAGTTACAGCGTACTCTGAGAACCAATGTCCTTTTTCATAATTTGCTCCAAATCACCTCCGTAAAAAAGAATAACTAGTAGATAACCAGAATGTCTACCCAATTGAGAGAGTTTCTCAGTCTAACTCTAACCTGATGCTTCTTAGGAGGTGAAACAGCGCAGCTTCTCATCACTATTTCTACAAAAGGAATTAAAAATGCTAATGTCTTTCCTGACCCAGTCGCCGCATCAACTGCCACATCCTTGTGCCCTAAGAGGAGAGGTATCGTCGCCTCCTGCACAGGTGTGCAACGCACGAAGCCGCCTTCTTCGAGAACTTCCAATACAGGGTCGGAGAGAGGAGGGGTCAGGTCGGAGAAGCTCGTGGAGGTTAAGGTCCCGGTCGGTGGATCCACCATGTCCGCCATGGCAGGGATTAAGGCTAGGGTTTTAGTTAGTTAAGCCTCTGTTGCGTTGAGGCGGGATGAAGGAACTTTTTACTTAAAACGCTATGGACAGCCTATATCGCTGCCGTTAAATGAGAACTGAAGGTCCGATCGGACGGCGGCGTGCGATTCAAGGGTATGTTCGGTTTTATACACTTTAATTTACCGATTTTTTTATTAATCGAAATAAAATAAAATAAATATCGAAAAAGATGACAGATCTCAGAATTTTTCTAAAAATAAGTAGGCCGGGGTTAAAACCAACGTCTCTATGGAAGTGAAAAATTTCACCGTCCCTTTTAATCCTATCACTAACTAATCAAAATTCGGTAACTAAACAAAACTTCGAAAAAAAAAAAATTAAGGGCAATTTTCTCATGGACGTTGAGGATATAAGAGTCCCTCATGGACTTTGGGGATATAAGAGTTCCTCATGGACATTGGGGATATAAGAGTCCCTGGGTGAATCCTGTCTATTTAACGGCCCATTTACTTGCCTGCTGCTAACCATATTGCTACTCTACATATTTCCTAATCGCCAAGTAATGCTGTACCTATTAATATTCCCTGGGTGACTACTGCAGCGCTATCTGTTGTCTATCCTGATCCGATACCAAGACCCAGTTATCCAAACACAGATTGTAAGAAGAAAGTTGCAAAATCAAGGTATCGTCTGTGCACTCTATTGTCTGAAGTAAATTCATTCTAATTTTTATAAATTACAAATTCTATTAGTATATTTTTAAATACATATTATTATAGTTATTAGGAGTGTGTTCATTTTTTTGCAACAATAAATTATACGTGATTTATACAAATTTTTTTAATGAATAAATCACGTATAATTTATTGTTGCAAAAAAATGAACACACTCCGAATAACTATAATAATATATATTTAAAAATATACTAATAGAATTTGTAATTTATAAAAATTAGAATGAATTTACTTCAGACAATAGAGTGCACAGACAGTACCTTGATTTTGCAACTTTCTTCTTACAATCTGTGTTTGGATAACTGGGTCTTGCTATCGAATCAGGATAGACAGCAGATAGCGCTTCAATAGTCACCCAGGGAGTATTAATAGGTACAGCATTACTTGGCGATTAGGAAATATGGGGAGTAGCAATATGGTTAGCAGCAGGCAAGTAAATGGGCCGTTAAATAGACAGGAGTCACCCAGGGACTCTTATATCCCCAACGTCCACGTGGGACTCTTATATCCCCAAAGTCCATGAGGGACTCTTATATTCTCAACGTCTATGAGAAAATTTCCCTTAAATTTTTTTTTTTCCGAAGTTTTGATTAGTTACCGAGTTTTGAATAGTTAGTGATAGGATTAAAAGGGACGGTGAAATTTTTCATTTCCACAGGGACGTTGGTTTTAACCCCGGCCTACTTATTTTTAGAAAAATTCTGGAATCTGTCCTCTTTTTCGATATTTATTTTATTTTATTTCGATTAATAAAAAAACCGGCTTTACTTTATGCAAGATATTATGATGTATTTTATTAATAAAAGTTAGTATTTATTTAATAATTAATATTTTGATGTTTTCAATAATATATATTTATAATAATTTTAAAAAAATTCATAAACATGTTGTTAGATTTTATGAATTGGGTGTATATCAAGTTTCGCGTTTAAGTTATGATAAAACTTGTATCGAATTCTATCATTCTTCAGGTTCACCATATAAATATAATATAAATGATAAAACTTGTCGGGTTTTTAAAATTATTTTTTATCAATGTAAGTTAACGTATTGTCAATAAATTTTCCTCTCTTCAATGCGTTGAACGATTTTTTTTTTTAAATAGCGTGCAATTTTGTTCAAATAGTATGCGAAAATCTATGCAAATAGTGTTAGAAAAAAATATTTTTAAATAGTTAAAAACTGCCAAACAATCTCGAAAAATATTTCATCGGACTAATGTAGTGAGAGCAGTTTATTTTGCCCAACGTGTTGTGATTTGTGAACCCTCGATCTAATTTAATGAACTGTTTTATTTTTGTTAAGAATATTGGACTCTCTTTATTTTAATAAAAATGACAGTATGGATGTACCATTTTATAATTTTTTTAACCGATGGATCAGGAACTGGTCCCAAAACTTGTATTAATAGGAAAATAAATAAATATTGGCAATGGGAAAGAACTTGTGAAAAATTTAAAAGGTAGGAAAAACGTGATAGTCTATAACGTCCTCTCTGGACGTTATAGACCACAGCGTCATAGCAAAATTAGATTACCACTAATTAACGAAAGAAAAAAGAAAATGGAATGTTATACCTGAACATTTTGATCTATAATAGCCATACTTTATTTTATTTTTAACGCTATTTCGCTAATCAAAACTTTATAGACCATCACGTTTTTCCTACTTTTCAAATTCCCCACAAAACCTTTCCATTTTTGATATTTTTTTATTTTTTTTTCCTATTAATACAAATTTCGGGAACTGGTCATACACTACAAAAGAAGATAAGTTTGGCAATCTATTTTTTTCTCCTGATCTGTAGCAAATTATTGCCTTAAAAATATTTTTTCACACAATCATGAAGTGGTACAGTACTGATATTATTACTGAAATTCAACACTTGACTATCTATATTCTGATTCCAATTCAACATCATTACAAAACCATATGATTAAAAAACGAAAAGAAAAGACAGAGAATAAAGCTTGCATGCCAACTTAGTTTGGCATTCAATTTTTGAAAAGAAAAGAAATGTATAACAGAGCAACAAATAGTTACTAAAAAGAATTGCCGAACCGACCATCACTTAATTACTGCTCAACGGAAGCTTTTACAACTTGTGCAACAATCACAGTTATATCATCCAACTTACCACCTGAAATTAAACATGTTTAGTCATTGAGTGGGACAATTCACCCAATTTGGCACCATGCTGGAGTGTAGCACAATGGTCAAGGATAACACGCAAAAAATCTAATTAACAACCGAAAGTTCAAGAAAACATGACTCAGGTCAAACAAAAAAGATGAAGGAATTTGAACTGAACATCGGGATTTTGGTATTGGTACACATCAGCCCAGCACCCATAAATCTAATCAACTCTTTTTGCTGTCAATCCTAATTCCAAGGTGACTAGTTTGATTTGCTCTGGTATGGCCAAACAAAGGACCCATGCATTGATTCTTCCCAACTTCCAGAGTACTGAAGCACACATACCTGTTAACTTCTTTCCGAGTAATTTCTGCCACCATTCCACATCAAAACCCTGCAGAAGGAAATTCATAGTCATATTAGATAACATTTAGGAACAAATATAAATATAAAATATCAACAACCAATGGTAAAGAATTCCATCTCATACCCTATTTCGTGATTCGATGGAGAATGGTGAATCAAAGTAGAAGTCCTTTGAATGATTACTAGCAAGTTCTGCTAATTCCTTGGCTGCAATTTATAGAAGATATTGTTTCAAAATTTGTGCGAAAAATAATTCCAATAAATGAATAAACAAATAAACAGTAAACATGCTGTAAAAGAATTTTATCTGTTGGTATGTTTCTAATCGCTAATTGAGGTTAAAAATTTTACTCCTTTTACTCAACTGCACATATACCTTTTTATGGAACTACAAGAATTGACAGTAAACACGCGTAGCCAATAAGAAGTTAACAAACAACTTTCCAATAAATGTGAATAGCCAATGAGAATAGGCAATTCTTTTTGGTGGTCCACCAGTGCAGTGATCAACATTTTCCATAAAGACTATTTCAACGTTTAAATATTGCATTTTTTTTTTACTTTATCTCTATCAGTGCCAGATCAGAATTTGTATCCTGCTCATCCGGTGAAAAGACACAAAACATACCAGTCCAGACTGGAGTTTAATGTATCTACATAGTTACCACAAGGTTGTTATCAGTAGATCCTCCCGTTTAAATCATAGCAAATTTAGGACCAAGCTTAGCTCTCTGTGTATTTCTTATATTATAAATGATTTTCAAGGGTGTAGTGTTTCACCAAGAGGGAAATCTTCTTAATTAAAAGCACATCTTAATTTTTAAAAAAAGTTTACCAGCCTCAGCCATGTCCTGAAACTTGGAGATTTCAGAGAGAATCTCTCTATCAAAAACATTGTCAAACAGGCCATCAGATCCCATCACAATTATATCCTGCTCTTTCAATTTTATGCTACACACCTGCATTAGAAATTGGTTAGATGCAGCAATTATTTAATTAAATAATTACTAAAAAAAGTTCACTGTAAATAGGTATTAAGAAAGAAATTTTTTTTTGGAGAAATCATAGTTCATAAAAAGATATTGGTAATTCTACTGTAAATTCAAGTTTTAATGTACATCCTGTCTTAGAATACATCCTAAATAATAATTGTTTATTCTTAAAGGGTTAAAATAGTCATTTCAATAATAGTATCAAATTGAGTATCTTATAAGAAAACTTCTACCCCCAATTCCAATAGCTAGATTAAAATCTTTGATATCTAACAAGTGTTTGGTTTTTAATTAATCTGTGCATTCAATACAAACAATTCCTTTCATCTTCTAATAATTAAATTGACAGAAATACCCTTTTCTGGATAAAAAAAGGAAAATCATTGTCTCTCAAGTTTACATTTCAGTAAGTAAGCCCACAAACCGATTAACCGGACCGACCCAACCCAAAAAATTGCGGATTTAGAATTTAATTGGTTAGGTGTGGAGTAAATTTTGATTAACCCGGCATAAAGTTTTTGTATACAGATATTGTAAAATGGTTGGGTAAAACCTGATTCAACTGATTTACATTATTTCTTAAGAATATTTGTTTGTAATTTTGTATACAACCAATAATAATAATATCATTATATAAATAATGCGGTATTTTATGAATCCTAATATTTTAAATATAAACTTCTCTAGTTATTGTTAGGTAGAATATGTTCTATTTTTTCTTTTTTCAATGATAACTTATGGTTGTGTTTTTTTTTTTTTGGTAACAAGTTCATTTCAAAATGAAACCTGCCGAACCTGACTGCCTAACATAAATCTGATTGAATGATATTTATCTCGTTTGGTTAGTCATGGATTGAAAATGTTGTAACCCAACTATAGTAAATCGGATTGTTGACCTAGATGAAACCCGACCAACCCGATACACTTACACCCCTAAATTTTAGCCATTGGATGCATCTTAGACATGATGTACCTTAAATCTTGGATGCATGCTAGAATCAACCAATAGATATTAGAATTGGACTAGCTCAAAAGTCAAGAAAAAAAACAAGAAAACCCAAAAAAGAAAAGAAAAGGAAAATATTAAAATAAGATGTGCTTATGTGAGTAGAGCCTAAAGGGGATTAAACTCAGTTAAGGTAGGATGTTCAAATTTACAACATTTGAACTTGATAATTATCAATACCAAGCTTCGATGGCATGGTTTTGAATCAATATTTTCACTTTTGCAGTTCTAATAACATCTAAAGAAAGAAAGAATGTACAGTTGCATCTTCATATGTTTGACCAATTGCCTCTGAGCTTATCTGGTACGGACAGTCGAAATAATGCTCTTGCGGACATGAGGTGAAGATCACTTGGCCTATTCAATAAAATTTGTAAAATAAGCAACATAACTATATTAAAAAGAAATTAAAAGAGAGTCAGTAATATGTTGGCCTTGTGTTCACCTTTACGAATGATTCTCAAACCGCAATCACCAACATTTGCGATTTTTAAGGTCCCGTTCTTCTCCATAATAGCACAGAGTCTTAAAAAACACATGAAGTAAATTAAAAAAAAAAGGGAAGAAGAAAACTTAAGTGATAATAGGAGGTTAGTTTCCTCATTTTGATCGTTTTTCTGTATGATAGAAATCCCTATATGTTTCACATCTACTATTACTGCCAGAATGGTTGAAAATTAGTTGCTTTGGGCTAATAGCTCAGATAACTTTACAAAAATAAAATGCTATGGTAGTGATATCTATGTCAAAAAACTAAAAATAAAAAGGTTAATTACTAACACGGTGGCTGACCCAGTAGAAGCTGTAGCCTCATGGGACTTCCTCAAGAGCATTTGGGGGTCACAATTTACCTGCCAAGCAAACAAAAAAATTAAAAAAATCACATTTTACAAAATAACCAAAATAATTGTATTGTGGTGCAGGTTATTTCAGCACTTGGCAATTTACTCTGAGCTTTATTGACCATACTATATACAACTTGACTGGAACACATACCTCTTCATCAGCAAAAAAATTTGAAACATGAGACATCAATTCACGAGAAAATAATGCAGGGTCAACCTTCCTCTCCGCCCATCTGTTCAATTAAATAGCAAAAAAGCTAGAAAAATAAAAGTTAAAAATAAGTGTATAGCTGATTTTCAAGTTAATATGCTAAGCCTTAAATTGGAAGGATATATTGACAACCATATTTACATGACGGCCATGACACCCAATAAAATAGTTATCAAAATTAAAATTATAGATATGTTCTACTCAGTTTCAATATGTTTTTTATTAAGTACAACACATTTCAAAAACCGCTTGGTCGCCGATCAAGTGTTGATAAAATGGAACCATTATATTTTTTTTCAAATCACATGATGTATGATAAACAGATTTTAATTTTCAACATATTCAATAATAGAGAACATATTTAAGATTTTACTCTTTTAATTTTTGATAACTGTTTGCTTGGTTGTCACAATTGCAAATAAGTTGTTGTCAATATAACCTACCCTTCTTGAATAATATTGATCAAACATATATTTATTTTACCCTGAAACACCATCGGCAACAGCAAGAACTCCATTCTCCCCACTTATGAAGAAGGCATCCTCTCCACCTCTTTCTACCTTCGAAGTTGACAAAAAAAGATTCCAATTCTATTATTTACTTTTTTAAAACGGAAGAAATCTCTAACAAGAGAATTAGCAATAAGCAGAATTTACCTTTCTGGGGTGGGGAATGAGACGAGCCCCAACTGATAAAGAGATCTCAGACCTATGATAGCATGAAGTAGCGATAATTTTGATTATTCATACAAAAATATATCATTAACTAAAAATTAACCAAACCAGTTTAATTTAGACAACTAGACTTGGATCAGTTGGGTAAAGATGGGGGTGACGGAGAATTCAGTTTCGAAGAGACTAAGAACTGATAGTGTGTACCTGACTGAACATGCAGCGCAGATGGGAAATTGCCTCCTTTTGGTTCTAAAGGGAAGATTGAGAAGAGAACAGTTGGATATGGAGACCGAGAGACGCCACGCGGCACCACTAGCCATTTCTCCGTCTCTTTTCAATCGGATGCTTCTATTGCTGCTAGCAAAGATTGTGAGTGTGAGATGGAGAGCGGTGAAGCGAGGCAACGTCGACGACAATAGATGGATCCGTACTCTCAGGTACCGTAGAGATGTCCCTCACTTTACGGTTTGAGATTAACTCTCAGATGCTTTGGGAGTCGGGCTAGATCAGAGGCAGTATTATTATGATTTGAGATTCGTGCAAAGTAAAAAAAACGGTCTGGATTCACTAATTGTAAAATATTCTCTCGTCAAGTACCTGGGAGGATTTGAATCGACAATAGATATGGATGGGTGCAGAACTGTGCCTTTTCCTTCTGCTAAGATCCGACGGCTCACGTGGCATCACTTAGGAAGGCATATCTCTTAAAACCAGCACAGTGCGCAGATCTTATAATTTTCGAAAAATATACATGCTTTGTATTAAATTTTAAATTTATTATCATATCATTATATCAACACTCCCATCTGGCCATGTAGGGTGGCGAAAAAACTCGTAGCTCGTGGCTCGATCGTGATTCACATCTTACTTGTTTGCTAATAATTTGCTTGATAGTGAATCAAGCTGTTAACGAGCTAGCTCGTCACTAGCTCGATCTAAAATTAACGAGTTCAAGCTGGGACTTTGCTTGTTCGCTAGCTCGCAAGCTAGCTCGGCTAGGCATCAATTTGTGAATTTGTGTGCATTTTATATTGTCTAGCTCGGTCCAAAAAGTTTGTAGAACTTATTTTCTTCTTAAAACAAAGTCCAACCAAATCCGGTGAGCCAGCTCGTGACGATTTCAAGCTGAGATTTCAGCTTGGATTTCTAAAATCAACTTGTTTGTAACTCAGACGAGCTAGCTTGTGATGAGTTCAAACTGAACCCAACTCGTGATGAGCAAGCTTGTTGCCACCCTATCGATTATACTGTCTCTCTTAAATTATTATGGTAGAAAAGTTTATATTTTTCTATATTTTTTTCTCTTCATTTTAAAAGAATATATTCCACTTACAATTCAACATGTTGGATATATTAAAATGTGCTTGCAAATCAAATTTTACATTTTTTTGAATTGTTTTAATATCTATTAAGATGGATACAAAAATTCAATGGTCTGAAAACAACAATTTGGTAAAATACTTAATAAATAGTAAAAAAATTAAAAAAAATGTAAAATTTGGTCTCTAAGCACATTTTAATATGGAGATCATGTTGAACGGTTTGGATCGACTGTTTGGACTTTGAAAACTGTAAAAATAGATGGTGTAATTTTGTGTCACAAAAAAATTGTGTAAGTGAATTCCTCCACACACACACATATAGGTCCTTGTTAATTGATCAACGGATTAGCACGACTGTTACTTTTAATATTTATAAACTCGGTATGCTATCGGGTCGGACTACAAGCGCACAATCCTATCGAGTAGTATAATCGAGATCAATCCACAAGGAGTATTGGTTCAGTTTTTTGAGCGATCAAATCACAATCCTTCGAGAGATGTAGACGAAAATCGAAAATTGAGAGTCGTAAATGATCAATATGTATTTCAGCGAAAATTAAAAGTAAGTAAATAGAGATATAAATGTGAATTCCTAGGGTTTCGGCACACCAATGTTACTTTAATCCACTTTGATAATAAGTCATATGATTTTGTTTCTAATTATTGTAATAAAGTTACATTAGTTGGGTCGTGATGGTAAAAACCTCTTCCACCCTTAGATCTATAGTTGGATCTAAGG
Organism: Carex arenaria; assembly: GCA_964058825.1. Lineage (NCBI taxonomy): Eukaryota > Viridiplantae > Streptophyta > Magnoliopsida > Poales > Cyperaceae > Carex > Carex arenaria. The sequence continues at coordinate 118,987 of CAXKVW010000296.1, read as the reverse complement.
GTGCACAATTGCTGGAGCAACTTAGCAAGATAACTACAAAGATCCTGTGATAGATAAACCTCATCCACCTATATAGGTGCACAGTCGCCAAATCTCTTTTATACAGATGCCACTATAAAGACCCTGTGAAAGATAAACCTCATTCACCTATAAAGGTGCACAGCCGCCGAGACACCGTTCTGTGTTTTGTTGTTCCAACTAGTGGTTTTTCCTCTTAGGTTTTCTTTCCACTAATCTAATAATTCCCTCCATTCCTTAATTTGTTTATCATAATTTGTTCTTTTCCCTCAATGGCACTGTCACTACCATGAAGGAATAGATTAGATCATTGATACCAAGAGAAAGGAAAATAAAGCACAAAAGCAGATCAATCAACAAAATGATAGAAGAACATAGAAACTATATTATCAAAGCTTCATGAGTAACAAAGGTTTATAGCCTAGCCCTAGAAATATAAACTTAGTCGCGGAACGGCATGTCTACACTCCTCTCTTCTTCCTATACAATTGAATTTCTAAAATACACAAAGATAGATCTTCTCTTCTGTCCAGAGTGCTTATATAGGAGTGAGGGGGCACTTGAGGGTGATTGGGGTCCAAGAAACATGATCTGGATACAGCTGGCATGTTTATCCTCCAAATGGCTCCAAAGGGTGCCTCTGTTACGGATCGTATCAGGTGATACAGCCTGTAATAGGACTATGTCGCTGAGGAAATTAATGCGTATCACGCCATCTTTGGTCCGTAATGGGCTTTTGGCCGTATCACTTGATATGGGCCTTAACAAAGCCTTGGTTGGTGAGCATCGCTTATTCGATTGATCCAATTGTTGCTCCAATTAATGTAAAATAGCCCCAAAACACGTTACCTGTGGTAAAACACAATGTAGAGCAAAGGTAACTTTTTTTCTCAAATAAATTAGATATAAAGGTAAGATAATAGGGCAAAAATCTAAGCCGAAACCTTATGTAATTCACTGTCATTTCGACGTTGATCACACCTCCCAACTTGAATTGTTACTTGTCCTCAAGCAACGATATCCCAGCTGGTCAAAGGTCTGGTCTGGGTCTAACCATATTATCTAAAGGACTTGTTAAAAATTGACTTAGGACTAGGACTCGATACAATTGGCTTGGTGTTAAAAATTTGAGACTTTAAAATATTCATGACCTCTCCCTTGAACAATTTATTCACCCCATGATTGACCTCATTATGCATTCCTTAGAATAATTACCATTAAATAATTTATTCCGCAAATATCCCTAAGTTCGAGAGCGTCAATTTCTCCTTTGATTATAAATCGATCCCTTCCAGTCAATAAGAATACTAATGATATAATTTTTTATTTTCCTTCTTGATTAACTGGAGCAAAGTATACAACTATGTATGTTGGCACTTGTGACAATTCTTTTTTTGCAAAAATTAAATATGTACAAAAATTAAAACAGGGAGGTTTTATCGAGCCTATTGGTAGCCAGTCTTACATAGGCACCCGTACTCATTTTTTTTTCTATCCTCCATCTTTTATTCCATTTTTTTTCTTTCTCTAGATTTTTCTATTTTTTTTGTATTTTTCCATTTTCTGATTTATTTTTTTTGTGTTTTTGTATTTTTTTTTCTGAAAGTTGAAATTTTGATAAATAAATATTTTTGGTGTCACACGTACATGCTATGATTACACACAATTCTGGGTATTAAGTCATACGAGGAATTATTGTATAGGTTCGCTAGGGATCTATTTATAATTAACGGGTATTCTAAAACACTTCTCAAACTTAGAAGACTTCCCAAAAATAAATTATTCGACAATAAATATTCTAGGATTTGCAAATTTGGTCAACATTCATGGTTAGCAATTAATTGTCCACTTTGAGGCTACTAATATTTTAAAATCCCGAATTTTTGGTACCATGGTCAATTGTCTAAACCTTAGCCTAATCCAATTTTTAATAGTTCCTTATTTGATTACCCTACTCCTATGAAAAATAAAATGCAAGGCTAGCTAAAAACCTCAATCAATCATTCTAGGATTTTCGGTAAAGCCTCCAACCCTAGTAAAAAAACTGAGTAAAACTACTAGCATCTAAGAAAAGTAAAGTGCAGTGCAAAAATTAAAAAAATTAATCCTAAGATACATGACCAATTATTCCCTACCCCCGAATAGAATGGAGCATTGTCCGCAATGCTTGAGACATAGATGTAGGAGATAGAAAAATAAATAAGCCAGAGAAAGGATAAGACTCACGAACACCTCAATTCTGAGGTGGTGGAGGTGGTGGTGGATGATGGATCTCATCGTAGAATGACTGGTTGAAGAGTCCATATAGTGGTGGCTGGTACTGGAAGCCGGAGTCGAGGGCGTGCTGGTAGTACTGCTGGTTGAGGTAGCGCGCTTGCTAGATCTCGCACCTACCTTCATCAACGCGTCTTCTTATCTCCTCCATATTGTTGCGGACCTGATCAACCTCCTCTTGAAGTGCAATGAGGTTCTGATCAATTCGCTCTGTGCTCTCCCTCGGTGACAAGGTCCTCCAGGTTCAAATTCATCCACTGCACCAATTTGATGAATTGGTCGAAATCAATGGTAGGGGCATCAGATCGTGCCGCCCCTGATTGTGATGTTAATAGTAATGAATCAAGAGAGGCTGATCAGTAGTGTCTGTTCTTATCTCTTACAACATCAACACCAGAAAAAGCTGATTCAACAAAACAAGTCCCAAATTCTCAGATCAGAACCAGAAAAGGAGCCAAAAAAAAAAAAAAAAAAACAAGTTTCATAGAATCTGTTCTTATAAGATGTGAATTCCTTATGAAGGGAATGGAGCTATCTATCCCAAGACTGTTCTTCAGCTACGCACTACCTCCTCCAGCAGTTTCCATGCTATTTGCAACAGCAATATGCGGCAACACCATGCTAGCTCGATCAATTATTTGACTCTGGGACACTACAAAATATACAAAACAATTAATATTATCCAAGACAAGAACTAGATAGTACTGTGACAGTATGATTAATTAAGTGCTGATAGTAATTTACAAATGGTTTCGAACTGTGTACCTTTGTCCGTCGGTTAAAATCCAGTCCTTGGAGCAAATCACAGCTTCCACCAATTGAGGGCTTGCTCCTTCAAAGACTCTTAAATCTGACCTCATATTGCCTTTTATGCTATATACAGAAGTGGGAACGGCAAGTACATCCCGTGCCATTTTAGATAGTACGGGATAGCGCAATCTATTATGTTTCCACCAACCCAACAGGTTGAAGCTTGCATCATCACGATCAACCAACTCCACCTCATCCAAATACTCATCCAGTTCTGATTTTTGGGCTGTCTTTTTTAATTCTTTTGTATACATTGAGAACCCGTCAATTATCGGGTACTTTAGATGACCAGAATTACTTGTGCAACCTTCTTGCGGATTGGCAAATTCAGTAGATTTTCCTTTATATGCATCAAAAAATTTCTTAAGGAATTCACGAATGCCAATTGTATCTTCTGTTGTGAACTCAAATCTGTTTCTTTTTTCTCTTTTTTCTAAGTAGTAGTTCAAGAACCTGAGTTTGTACCGAGGATCTAATACACAAGCGACTAAAATAATTTTGTTCTCTTTGCAGTAGAAAATACTATTCCAAATTGCATCACACAAAGAGTAATATTTTATTTCATTTAAATTATTAATTGTAATTTCATAATTTTCTTTTTTCGACATTATGTCTTCAATTTCTGCAAGAGTACGGAAGTATAAATTGAATGTTGGATAATTAAAACTGACCATTGTCTCAATAATTGCATGAACCTTATCAGAAAGCTTGACTGCGGCCTCGACTCTTTCCCAGTCAATATCGTGCCCCTCCTCCAACCAACCAGAATTTAATTTTTCATAGTGACAGATTACATCTTTATACAGGATTGCTTCTTTGAACATTTTGACAGCATGTTCCCAGTGTCCTGGATCAGGACAGTCCAAATCCCAAGAACTTCCTGCATATTGATTTAACCAGTCTTCATTTATGGGAGGCAGGCTCCTTTCTTTTGCAATTTCATTAAAAGTGTCCATGTGGCAACGGACAGCTTTCACAGATTTAATAAAACTCTCAATACTAACATTTTCCTTGAAACATAGGGGACCTATGAAGTTAGAATAAAAGCTGGTCAATCCTTTTTTATAGCATGATATATGGAAATATGGACCATCTAACGACATTATATGACAGAAATCTCCTTTCAAGCTCCTCACATACTCTGAATGATCTTTTCCGGTAAAGGAAAATATCTTATCCCCAAGTTCCCAGTCAGATATGCATTTTTCTATAGTATGTACTACAAATGACTTTGAAATATCAGTTAATTTCTTGAAACCAATTAATTTATTCACTAAGTTAAAACCTTCATTTATAAAGTGTGCTGTTATGGAGATATAATTTAAATTTAGTTCTACTTCTTCCATGATTTCATAGGTAAAGCAAACTCGGGAAGTCAAATGCTTGAACTCATTGGCTAACTTTTCTTTTTCTTGCTCATAGTAAAGGCCAATTTCTTTGTCCAAGTCTATTGGACCCATGAAACGGGAATAACCACTTTTACAGTTTGAAGGAAGAAACGAGACCTCGGCAATTATAGCCTTCACCACCTCCTCCCAAATTTTTTGATTGGTCCAACCAAATTTCCTAACCTCGTCTTGGTTGCCCATTGTTACGGGCTGGTCTACGTCTTGTTGAGGTTTCTTGCATGTTTCAATGTGGCGTTTTAAATGGCTTGTCCCTTTTATACTTTCTCCAACCATACTTCTGCCACAATACTTACAGATAGCTTTCTTATTATCAGGTGTTTTATCAAAGTGGTTCCACACGTCGGACCATCTCTTCCTTGACTTCTTTTTTGATGTGCTTCCCTGAGTTCCCTCCACATGATCATAGCCTCCCACAGAGTTAGACATGATCGATATCCCTTGTAATCTGCATTTTTAGTTAACTCAGGATTCTGATTTGTTCATATAATAGATATGACAGTGTTGATGTACACTGACGAATCATTGATTGCGAAGCATACATTCTATATATTGCTCATGATCATTATTAAAAAAAATAAAAAAGCTTTTCTTTGTTCTTGTTTGCGGTAATGTCCTATGTTTACAATTTACATGTTCTAATTGTTGAGTTTTAGAGAAAAATAGTGTAGAAAGAGAAAATGGCTTGTGATAAAAAAAATTAAAAATGTATAGCTTGTATTTGATTGTATATTTTTCTCACTCTTTACATGTCCTACATGGTGTATTTATATACAAAGTTCTAACGGTAACTTTCTATTTTACCGAAAAGGTGGAGTTATATAATTAGCTCCCTTTTGACACAAGCCATATGACTTTGAGGCCAACTACCTAATTAATCCTATTTATCTTAATTTTACATTTCATTTCTCAACACTAATCTTTTCTCAAAAAAAAAAAAAAATCTCAACACTAATCTCCCAGCAGCAAATTAATCCATAATTATTAGAACTATTTAATATATAATTTAGAACGATTCAAAATCAGTTAGAACAATATGAAATTAGAAGCTACAATCAAATTAAAGAGAACATAGACCCGAGACGGATCCTAGTTCTTCTAACTCAATCAGGAAGCATGATATTAATTTATAGAAACAAATTAAGCAAATACATAGCTATAAATTAATAAATATAATTGATTAGAAGTTAGAACATGTAATATATAGTTACGAAGTTACTCAGGTGACAAGAGAAACACATACAATTGGTTTGCAGGAGACGAGAGTACAAGACCAAACTAAGCAGCTTCGCGTTGATATATACTTGATTTCAGGGGGGATTGGTTTTTTGGCTTTGGATTCTTAACTCGTAAGTTAATAGCTTATATTTTCTCACAGGATACGTCTGTATTGTGGTTTGTGGACGGGAACCTCAAAGAAAGGCAGTTTATATAGGCTTATATTATAAAAATATATATAAAAATAATGTAAGATAATGGATGAATTACATAAAAAATTTATTTTATAGAAGAAACCGAAAATTTATTTAGGAAAAAGAATTTCAGTTCCTTTAAAATTGGGAGAGAGTGGTGTCCGATGCCCATCGGACCAGAGTCTGTTCGATGGGTGGTTTCTACCGTCCGATTCACTTCAAGATCTGTGCGCATCACTTTAATATTCGTGTTGTTTGCTTCAATATCCGTGCGCACAGATTTTGAAATAAATCGGATGATAGAAATCACCCATCGAACACTGTTCTGGTCCGATGGGCATCGGACACCCTTCTCTCCCTTTAAAATTAAGCGCACCAAGCACCTCATGTCACATTAATTAATTATTATTTTTAAAATTAAAAGAACATATACATTTTTTTGTTCCTTTAGAATTTGTCTCAAGGAACTATGTTTTTTTTTCTTTGAGATCAAAATCTCGAGACAATTAATTTATTATGCTATATTCTTTTTAAATAATTTCTATAAATACAAAATTATGACTATGACTATGAGGTGGTCGAGATATTTATCCAATGATCAACAAATACTAGAGCAAATAATAGTGGAATAGTTATATTACTGTAGAAGTGAATCTTCTAGAGTTAGTGAATCCGGACCATCTTTTAACTTTGCACAAATCTCAAAGCCCAAATAATACTGCCTCTGAGCTAATCCGAATCTCAAAACGGCTGAGAGTAAATCTCAAACCGTAAAGTGAAGGGAATCTTTTTACACGTATTGGAAAGGATAAAAGACGGAGCTGTAGGCCTGTAGCCATGGCCCATGACTTTGACGGGTCACGGGTGAGTGTCACTTTGTTATATTTTAAGATTTCTGAAGTTTTTTGAACCCGTAAAGTCCACCGCCCAGTCGGCGCAGTCGCCCACACGCTTCAGAATGAATTTTTAATTTTCTAAAATAAGTTCTGTTCGACCGCTGTACTATTTTTGTTGGAAAAAAAAAATTTAGTTGAACTGAATTTTTTTCTCCACGTAAATAGTAATTTTTAGTTCAATTTCCGTACTTATTCTCATTTTCAATGACTCGCCGAAGCGGCCGAACAGGCCCTAAGGGTGCCTTTGGATGGGTGAAGAATAACTACTATTCCGGATTAGCACTATTCTGAGCTACTAATCTATGTTTGGATGTGTTGGGATCAGCAAATAGTCATTATGCTTCGTTTGTCTTTTGTGGGATAACTCACTACTCTACTAATTTTACAAAATATTGAAATAGCTACTATCTTTGCACTATTCTTTATTCATCCAAACACACCCTGAGGATTGCTCGGTGCTAAAGTAACAAAACATACATATTGGGAGTCATGCGCCTTCAAATTCTTCTGAGGATTGCTCTATACTAAAGTAACAAAACATGCATACTCAAATTTATGCATGAAAAAATATGAATGGTTAGAATAAAGATAACAGGTTCCTGTTATTTGGAATAACAACGGATTTATTTCCGTATTTTTCTACACAGCGAGTGATATTTTCAATTTTATTCGAATTTAAATTTAGTGGTACTATCGAGGAGAATTTTTGCATCCACTTCAGTTGTATTTTTTTTATCTTAGCAGTAATGAAATAAACTTAGAGACTTATTTTAGAAAATTAAAAAATCATTCTGAAGCGTGTGGGCCGTGGGCCCGTGGCACGGTCCACTTATTCAGAAAAGAGTATATCTCGAGTTTATTGCGGAGATCTTGGCTGTCTAATCAGGATCAAAGCAAATTCGGTTCAGCCCACGCCTATGAAGTAAGGGATCTTTTAATATTTTGAAAGTTAGTGATTTTAAATAAAGGAGACACTATTATTCAAAAAAAAAAAAATACTAAAGGAGGAATATGGAATACATCTTATATTTTCAAATTTTAAATAGTTGAATCAAACTATTTAACATGATAGATATATTAAAATATGTTTGCAGATTAAATTTTATATTTTTTAAATTTGTTTACTATTTGTTGATACGAGTACAAAAATTCAATAGCCAGAAAACAACAATTTTGTAAAATACTTAATAAATAGTAAAATTTCAAAAAAAATGTAAAATTTGGCCTACAAGCACATTTTAATATGAAGATCATGTTGAACGGTTTGAATCGATTGTTTGGACTTTGAAAATGTAGGGTGTAATCCAGTGTCACCAAAAACGGTGTAAGTCGGAACCGGTAAATCCCCACTAAAACTCAAAATCCTAAAAAGACAACTGCCACCGGTACAATGTGAGTCTGCCCCCTGAATTTAGGTGAGTATCACCATCACATAATTATATCCATTACTCTAAAAGATAACATTAATATTCCGGATTTTAAAAATTGGTCAGTATAATGTATAAAAGTAAATGCTTGGATTATAACTAAATGAAAGTATGTTTTAATTTTTTTTACAAAAGACGAGAAGTGAACCTAAAACACATGTATCCATGATTGGGTGAACTTCTAGGTTCATGCATTTATTTATTTTTAACTGTGCGCATTTAGTCAATTTTGACACGCATTTATTTATTTTAACCTAAATTTTAGTCAGTTTTTTCGACACTTTATACACACGTATCAGTGGAAATTACTATATAAAAATTAGGCATAATCTTATTAAAATTTTGAAATTAGGAATGTTCGTGTTAAAAATTGTGGGATTGAAAGAGAAGGTAGCACAGTTCGCTAGAAAAAAGCTATAAAATTATTGTATGAAAAGGTCGAGAGTTTGATTTCCCCTCACGATTTTACAGTTTATGTGAATGTTTTCAAAAAGACAGACTAGAAGTTCCAAGTGCACTTTTGACATTTTTCCTTCGGGGCGATGTTCTTGTTGTCAAAAGGGCCTTGTACAAAGTCTTATCTAAAATCGATTCTAAACCGTTTGATCGGTTAGAGAAGGAAATTTGTCACGGCGTGACTAGTCACATCACGGAACGTCACGTCACGTTACGTGTGTCGATGACGTAACATGACTCGCGTGTCACGTGACGTGACCACATTCGAGCTAAAATTACATGTCACGTCACGTCACGGTATAAAACATAGAGTATTCAGGTTTTCCTTTTAGTGTAGATTCAGTGATACTGATACTCATGTAATACTGATTTTTATTAGTTTAGTCTAATAAATGTTTATAATTTGAAATTTTAAAGTAATGTTAGATACCAAACCGTCTTTTCTCAAAAAAAAAAACCTTTGCAACATTATTTACTTATTTTAGATATTTTCATATTTTTTATTTTATTTTCTAAATTTTTAACAATTTAAATTAAAATATAAAAAAAAATTGACGTGACTAATTTACGTCACGTATGATCACGACATAATTACACTTGACGTGACCATCCGCTACCATTTTGATCACGTTACGTGACCAAATCGTGACGTGTCACATATTTCCTTCTCTATGATCGGTATTAAAATTCATGCAGATGGTTTAGATTACGGGACCATTTAAGTTTCTTAAGTTTTAAAATTTTACACGAATCTCAACACTGGTTAGACGGTCTAAGATCAGCTTTGGATCAAATTTGTCCAAATCCCTTTCAATAAAATCCAATTCTTTTCCTTCTCGCTTCAACCGGGAATAAAGAAAATTTTATGTTTTGCGGGGGCTCCTTTGCTAATTCATCAAATTCTCTGCATTGCGGGTTGCGGCTTTCTCGACCTCTGTGATCTAAATTTTTGCTATTGATCGAGGAAGGAAAGCTTGTAGGGGCGGAGATAGAGGTTGCTGCTAGTCCAGCCATGTCGAGGTCATTTAAACGGGAGCTCCCTCCTCCTCAAGCGGTTACTCTCTCTCTCTCTCTGCCCAGTAATTGGTCTGATGTACTGTGCCAGTGAGAAGAGCAAAAGATATATTAATCAGCAAATTCCAAGATAGAAAGCCTTAAACTGACGTCTCCATTTGTTCAATGAAATGAGTTATAAGCAAATTCCTAGAAAGAAACGTCCAAATTGACTTCTCCGTTTGTTCAACATCTCAGTCTGGTTGTAGATTTTCTTGGAATTGTCGGAGCTGTCAGTAGGGGTTTGATTGGTCCTCTGCTATTTTTTTTTTTACAACCTCTGCTATTTTTTTTTGACAACCGGAACTTTAAATTTAGTGAATAAAGTGAAATTGAGGCAGACTTTCAAGTTATGGGATTACTTTCACAAAAATATGGGGGTTGATTTTACAATACCCATAACATTTTAGTCTAAACTATATAACAAAATCAACTACTTTTGCAAAAGAATGGGGGTCGATTGACCCCCATTTCTCCTTATTAAATCCGCCCGTGCTGCTAGGAAGCTGCTTATGGAATTACTGGTTCACTTTGTTCAATGGAAGTAGCATAAAAGTTCAGAATAATTGGTCACTAATTCATTCAAAATTACAGGCCATAGAGAAATTAGAGAAGATGGTTAATGAAGAAAATTACTACGAAGCTCAGCAAATCTACAAATCCACTAGTGCAAGGTACAATTTTTTCTCCTTTTCAATGAGAAATAGGTACATGAGATGATGGATATTAACCTTTATTTTGTTTAAACGTAGACCGTTGTGTAATTTTTGTTCGGAATTAGTAAAATAGACCTTAAAAACATAGAAAATCCCTTGCAAAACACAAGTCAGTAATAATACGGGTATTTTGTTATGAAATCTTTTTATTGATATTATTAGTATTATGTAACCAGTACGAGGATAGTACCTACTTAAGGTATTGGTATACTTTGTATGAGAGGCATCGATCACGCATTTCTTAATTTTTGATAGAATAAATACAGTCAAAATGAAATCTGACCATATCACAGGTATGCTTCTGCACAGAGATACTCTGAAGCATTGGATATTCTTGAGTCAGGTGCCTTGCTTCAATTAAAGAATCAGCAGGTATCTTATCAACTTATATTTGTTTTCTATGGATAAGAATACTTGGAATAATTAGATGTTATTTATAGTTTTGAATACTTCATGTGTTCTAATATTATAATAATGTTCTGCAATGCAAGAGGAAGTAAAAGGTCATTAAAATAATTAATAAAGAACAGATGGGAAATTGATATTGACCTGTATACAAAACAAAACCTCTGCATCAGCAGTTACCAGATCCAATGTAGAACATCATTTGAACAAATGGAATTTCAGGTGACATGTGGGGCAGAGCTGGCAACCCTATTTGTGGAATGCCTAATTAAGGGGAAGTTTCCCTACAATAATGAAACACTAGGTACTATAATTTATTTTGTAGTTTTTCTTGCTTTTAGAAAGGATACATTTTTTGTCTGTTCAGTCTTCATTGTGGGTGCCTAAAAAGCAAAAAAGGCACTATTTCATCAAAATTTAACCAAATTATTTTTCAATACATAATTTCTTTCACAAATATGATATGATAATTAATACTGAAAAACATTTTAATATTCCTCAACACCTACCTACATCAGCACAAACACTTACCATATAATCTGCATAAAGGATAGGGATGGAAGGTTAGTTTGTGCATCGTTTAAGGAGGTACCAGTAAACATTGAATTATAACAGCTGCTATAACGGTTATAATAACAATGCTATAACTACGATCACTAAATTCTTTAGGGTTTCTATTCTTCCCACTGTTAAATCTTTCCCTCCTTAATTATTATTTTTGAAAATCTTAGGTCGTGTAAGTATGATATTCGAGGCATTTCCAAGAATATCCTTGCCATTGGAATTGCTAGTAGATGATGATGACATGCAGAAGCTGTCAGAAGCAATGGTAGCAGCTAAGGCGCGTGTTGAAAACTGCTGTACATTCTTGAGAACCGCTCTTAAGTAAGTCTGTTTTATGTAACTATCATTTGTACCTATACCTGCACCAGTCAGCTGTCTGCTTCAATTCGGTAGAGGCTCCTACAAACAGAATGATAGTGGTTATGACAAATCAAATCAAATCAAATGGTTGAACCTATAATTTCAAGTTTCCACCTTACCTGGGAATATCATACTGTTCAAGTCTAGATTTGTATCAGTTTGTACCTGGTGGTGCATCAAATTTCTAATGAGACTAAATATACAAAAATTGGAAGTGGCCCTCAACAAGAAAACATTTGTACCGATGTGGTATTGTCAGTCCCAGTAGCTAATTAGGTGTATATCTTAGTTCCATACCTATACTAAAACTGTCAATCCCTTCATAATCTTCATTTTATTTACTTCCTGTTGTATTTGGTATTATTGAGACCTAGCTACGTTGTGATTTTGTACAAAGGAATTTAGCTAGTTGGCTTGCTATTCTTTTTTCCTTATTAGGTGGTCGGCTGAGTTTGGAGCATCAAAGAATGGATCACCTGAGTTTCATGTGATGCTCGCTGATTACATGTATACTGAGTCTCCTGAGACAGTATGTTTGTATAAAATTATAATCAGTGTTGTTAAATGCGGCCGCATGGACCGCATATGCGGCCGCATATGCGTTTGCAGTCGAAAACCGCATGAAAATTTTCATGCGGTCTCAAATATGCGGTTTTGCATATGCGGCCGCATATGGGACCGCATATTTCCACATATTTCCGCATATTTCCGCATATTAGTCTGCATATGTGCGATTGAGCCGCATATGTCCGCATATTGGTCCGCATATGTGCGAATTTATTGTTTGAATAATTTTTAATGTGAATATATTGCATGTTTTGAGTGGAAATAAATTAATATATAGTTTAAAATCCGCATATATAAGTCCGCATGAAATTCCGCATATGCGGCCGCATACCGCATATGCGGTATGCGGTGGCCATCCGCATGCATGAACAAAACCGCATTTTACAACATTGATTATAATTAATAGAGCTGCATGCGCACTACTCAACTTTGATAAAGTCCCTTTTAATCTCTGAAGTTTCAGTTTTGTCCCTTAGTAAATAATCCGTCGATTTATTTAAAGTTCTCATTGTTTTCGAAGTTATTTTTTATATTAATAGTATACTATGTGGTATTCAGCTGCCAAAAGATCATGGGTTTCGTTTGATATTCTGATTTTCTCTTTGAACTAGAACTCAATTTTGTTGTACAACCAAAAGTTGTCATTGGTTTCATTTGATATTCTGACTTCCATATGTGAAATCGTTTTTTTCTCTGTTTTACATTGTACTCATTTAAATTGGGTAACTTGACGGGATATAACATGATCCAAAAGGAAATATGAATAATTGTCGGACTTTGTAAGGTTAAACCCTCAAGGACAAAGGTCGAATCCTGGTAAATCACAGGGATAGTTAAATTGGTTACTTCTTTTTCCATCTTTTTGTGTAAATATTAGTAGATATTTGTCCATACATGCAAAGTATTTAAATATGTGGGACCTTAAAAGTTCCCTTTATTTCTAGGATATGGCGAAAGTCTCAAGCCACTTTGTCAGAGGAAATAACCCTAAAAAGTTTGCCAAGACTCTTGTCAACTTCATGAGCAAGGTAAAACTAAAAAAGTTAACTTTGTACTGCATGCAGGCATCCTATGTGATGATGTTCCAGACTTCCAGTATTAACTTGTGTGAATCCGTTTGGCCAACTATGTTAATATATTGTTTACTCCTTGAAGTTTCCAACATGGTCAGTGACTCAGTGATATATAATCCGACTGGTGTTCTTCACTGGTTGGGGGGACAATTAATTTTTTTTATGACATGGTATCTCTCTGAGTTATCTATTTCATCATAATATTTTATTTTAACAGTGTTACCCAGGGGAAGATGATGTGGCAATTGCACGTGGTGTCTTAATGTATGTTCCTCTTATTTCATTTGACATATGCATGTGTACCAAATTCCTATTGCAACGCTGATGGAACCTTTTTCATTTCCTTCTTTTTCCTTCTTTTTTTCCTTGAAAGGTATCTTTCACAAGGGAATCTTAGAGATGCAAACATCCTTATGGATGAGATCAAGCAGCAGCTTGAGTTGGATGAACTCGAATTACCACAATCTGAATTAATGCAATTCATTGTGTATCTTTTGCTAACGTAAATATTCAAATCGATATTCTTAGGTTAAATCAGTTCTTTGTAGCTTTCTGCACTCATCATTATTTATCCAAAATGCCCAAGCTGTCTCTTATCTTTCATAATTCAGGGAGAACTACAGAGGATTAGCTTTGGCATTTGTAAGAAAAATTTACTAGGGATGATGAGAGATATTAACAAGTTTTGGGGCTGTTAACTTCATTTGTTTCTGATTTATTTGTGTATTTGTGGTGGTAGGTTGGAAAGAGATGCATATCCAGTTATGAAAGTTTTAAGGCAGAGCTTCAAATCAAGTATTGATCGTGACCCTTTGTTTGACGAGGTAACAAAAACTTGCATTAAATTTACTTTTAAAAGAAAACCCTCCTGATGTAACAATTTATTAAACTAGTTACATGTGGTTGATAAACTTATAGAGAAACAGTTATTTTGGCTTTATTTTCTGTTTGATGTGGGGGGATTGTACTGAGGAAAAATGAATACCTATTTTGTGGTGTAAAGCCCGAAGTTTGACCAAGAGAGAAAAAAGAGAAAGAAGAATAACAAATTATTTTTTTAAGACAATACTCTTGCTTTTTTGTTTACCGCAATATTATTATTCCTCACTGTGCAGTCATTAGATGAAATTGCCGAAAATTTTTACAACGTGAAACGTAGATCTGGTGGCTTACAAGGTCTTTTAGGCGATCTTTTTAAGGTATAAAATTCTTAATGTTGGATGTGTCTTAGTACTCGAACCCCTTCTTTTTTCCTTTTTTGTGTTTACATACTTTTCCCCAACCATTTGTTGTAAATTGAGAAATCTAATTATCATAGCTGTGAATAAGCAACTGCATCTGCATAGTAAAATTTGGCACATTACAAGTGGAGGAAAATTGTGTAGTTAATGTATGTGCTTCGAGGAAAACTTGTGTAGTTAATGGATTAACTACCCTCATTCCTTCAGTGAACTATTTGTTCGTTGAAATTTTTTTCAAAATAAGCCCAAGGTCCTAGCTATGAGGAATTTGGGCTAGTATGCATTGCACGCATAATGTAGACTGTTTCTTAAAATTGTTACTATATTTTAGTCTTGAAACCTAACTGGAGACACTTCGCTGTGCTCAGACTTTAACTACCTTGATAACCTTTTTCTTGAAATTTCACAGAGACACAAACCAAAAAAGCTAAAAATCTATGATAATTGGTTCAAATGCTTTGTTGTTCCTATTTGGGAACAAATCTGTTAAGAAAATTCTTTTGGATCTCATTTAACCTTACACCATAGATCTGAACTGGAATACCTAGTCTTTAGTCTTGACTATCATCTGATATCAACCAGTTGTGCCAATATTTTAAAATAATGCATGCTGGCTTTCTTTTGTCATTTTTGTTTTAGATGCCAATGATGTGAGGTGCACTTGGGAAGCACGCAGTTTTGCAACTGATGTACAATTTGTTGTCACATTACTGTGTAAGTAGGAAACACTAGTGCATTAAGCGTTAAGCTCCTTTTGATAGGACTAAACGAAAAGCATGTTGAGTAATTTGATTTTATTGACCTTATTTTATTTATTATATTTAGTATAAGGTTGAAGTACCTTTACTTTTCATGCCTATGTAGTGCCTCCATCTATAAAATATTAATATTCAAAATCCTTTTTTTTTTGGGAAATATGTGTTATGTTGCATAAATATGAATACGATTATCATATCACGGAAATGGGGAATGTAATTTATAATTATCCATATGATTTGTCTTTTGTATACAATTTTTAGGGATAATTGTTAGTATACCGTACGATTCTCTCACTTAGTCACTTGTACTGTATAACTGAACTGCCTCTATGACTGGTACATTTGTCTGGGGACGTTTTCTGTAATGTAAGCTGCAACACTATTGACTGGGGAAGTATCCTCTGTGGGCTATAGCTACACGAAATCAACGGGTTACAGCGTGAGCCACTCTTTTCTACTCAATTAGTGTTAATAGAGAATTAAGTTTTATGTGCAAACTATAGTTTTGTGCCGAGCATGGATTAGGTCTCAGATTTTGGTACTGCGGTGATCTAGTGAAATTCACAAGGGAACATTGATGTTGTAAATTATAAAAAGGAAACACACACACATGAATGTGTTGTTTTAATTGGTATAATACCATAACGGTGAATTACCTATCCAAATTTTGAACATGCAAAAACAATTTTTGAACATCTAATTTTTAGTACAAAGTCAAGCAGTCAAAAAAATAATTTTGTACATGCAAAAAATAAAGTTTTATAAAGTTTTACAAGTTATTTTAATGCGTTCATTTTTCATCAATTTTTGACCGCTTGACTTTGCACTAAACAAATTCAAAAATATCAAAATTTTGCATGTACACGCATCACTCATAAAGTAAATCGGTTTCAACGGCTTGTATTTTTCTCTCTAGAAGTCAATCCGTTAGATTTTGGAGTTATACTCACCAAACTCTTTGGTAAGCACAACACACCCTAGTTTTGCTCCTTGTTTATATATCAAATTAGATATTGTATGATATTATAATTTTATTGAGTATAACAACATACAATTATTTCATCTCAAATATTAGAGGAAATTAAATCTTTTGTAATACCCATCAATAAATGTAACATCTCTCCTTACAAAAAATTTATAAAAAATCACTGATGTAAATAATTTTTAGATTTTGATTAAAACAGTCAAAATAACACAGTTCATTTATGGGCGCTTATATTAGTATGTAAATCAGTAAATCACGTATAGTAACAAAATCTAAACGCCATAACTTTTATTACGGACGTGTAAAAAAAGCATATAAACCATATTAGCTTTATACTTTTATTGCTTTACTTTCAATATTTTTGTTATCGACTTTTGTTATTAAGGATTTAAAGGTGCAAATGGGTGAGCACGCACATTTGATGTACACAATCAATTATTATCTTTATTATCTTCTGCTATATGTTTTATTCAACCAAGAATGTGGTTTGAAGCTGTTGACGCAAATGTAGTCTCCTCATCTTTTTGAATTATTTTTGTACAATTTACACTAACAAGTAGAATTTCCACCCAAATGCTCCCATTTATATTTTACAGAATTGAGCACTTAGCACTCTGACCCATTGACCAAGCACAAGACTCGCTCTCTTAGCTTCTCCATAACCTGTTTAATTGACAAAAATAATTAATTAAACTGACAGATATAGAATTAATGAAAATATGAAACGTATGACAACAAAATGAAAATGTACACACAAATGCAGATAGCAGTTCTGCATTTAATTCCTTGTATATAAGAAAATTAACCAAAAGGCATACTCCTAATTCTTTCACATAGTATACCACTACTTATGGAGTGCACTTCTTTTTGCCAGATCTTACCAAAGGAGAGTTCTTTGCCCATTTCTCGGCTGACATGGCAGCATCCTTAAGATGAGATGTATTAGGTAGCTGTGTAGAGAGAGAATACGTGCAGTAATCCGTCGCCTCAGCCACCCAAATATTTTTTCTCTGATCTCTAGCACACTTTACGAGGTTTAAGAACCCAACCTAGGCCAAAAAAGGAAAAATAAATAATTGACAACCAGTGACAAGCACATGCATCAAGGATGTTGTGGCATGTTAGAGGTTTTCCATTTTACCCATATTTGGCCATCAACTATATTTTAGCATCCACTGAGCTCCAAATGATCTAAAGCGATTAACCCCAAAAAAAGTACAGATCGGTATATATTCGTAATGACAAAAGACATTACCGGTGTATATATTGCAAGGGTAGGCATAATGTATTAGTGAAAGATCAAATTTATTATCACAGCTTTATTTTCTCAACCAAGCTTCTAAAAAGTGCTTAGTGGCATTTAACACTGGAATGATCATTTAACGGATGTACAATTAAAATTTTATGAAGTCCAAATTATATAAATATGTATCTATAAATATTAACATAATACAATAGAAGTTATGCAATATACTAGTACTTGCTACTACAAGGTCTCAATTCTCAAAACAAAAAGTATGTCAATTGAATTAATACTTAAATTATACAGGATCTCAAAGCAAAGTAGCAAAAGTAATACTTAATAGTTCAAAACAACAAACATTAAAATCTGCTAAATCGTTTAAGATCATTTAGAACTAAAAAGTATTTTCCTGTCAAATGATTTTAATGTAAGGGGCCCAAATCCATTTAAAAGATGTTTTTTAAAAGCTTGGTCTCATTGCAAAAATAAGAAGAGCCAAAGATGAGATTGCATCAAGCCATCAACTATGCAAAATGATGAGCATTTTTAAAGGGTAGAGAGAGAAAACTACCGTGCTCCCTTCAAGGGTTTTATTAAATAACTCGAATGAACAATCATCTTCTATAACTGGAGAAAAGAAGCTGACAGCAAGGATGCAACTGCAAATTTCTCCTGTTTCTGTCCTGGATTCTGACTTGAATCCAGACCCGTCTACAATGAAAATCCATTGCCTCTTTTGTTGACCTGATAAATAAATATCTCCAACAAGTAACACCACTGCTGCTGAATCAAATTCACTAAAAAGGAGAAAAAGCATAATGTCAGTTGGTTTCTTAGCTCAAATACAATTTACAAATTTAATTTGACATCCATGCCTCAAAAATCATTGAGTTTTGTTGTTTCCTATTTTATATCTCGGCCGATGTTTCTTCACTGATAAATTAACTTCTTTTTTTGAAGAAAGGTGAATTATTCAATTTTCCTTGTACAAATGAAAAGTTTTTCTATTTTGGTTATTTCCACAAAAACAATCAATAATTATAAGAGAGCACAAAATCAGCTACGTTATTTGGTATTAACGGTACATACTGAAATCACAATAGTATATGTCAGTATTAGTACGAACAAAGCACTACCTAGATCTATGAAAGACCACATATACAACAATTAAGAAACCAAATCAGAAATTATTAATATCCTAACCTTGCTAGAGGTACCTGACCTAAGTTGGACAATTGCACAGCTCTGCGAGGTGCAAGAAATGATCTGTTCATCAATAGAAAAAGAGAAAAAAAAAAAACCTTCAGCGACTGAAACAAGTAGGAAGAGGAAGAAGTTTCCTTATAAATTTATCTCATTTTAGTCACACAGGCTTCTAGTAATGATTTATTTAATCTTTAACATGTCGAAGATGCTCTCCAACAACATTGCAAGTAATATTCCACATTTAAAAGAGTAACAAATACTAATTATAAATAGTTTTTAAATCCATTTTTTTTATTTAAAGCCCTTGGGCGTTTTTAAATTCAAAATTGTTGTCAAAAGAATGATGGTAATACATAAATCAAGAAGCCTAAGGGGTTACAAGAGGAGCAGGGGAGTACATCATATGTGTGAGAATGAGAATAATTTCCTAGATTGCCTTACTCAAAGTGATTAGCTTGTATAGATGACAAGGGTTTCCATATACAAGAGGACCCCCTAGCTTGCAAGTGAAGAATGTCACCCCCATAGTTTGATGGTACCAGCCCTGTTACATGGTAGATTCCTCCTTCCATCAGATCCATTTTCTATCAAATAAACAAAAAAATATTAAACTAGCAATGAACTCAACAAGGAAAAAGTTCCTTACCAAAAGATCTCCCATAGTGCAAACCCTTTCCCTACCTTGTCAATGATGGTCAAAATCAAGAGCAAGGAGGATAGACATTTCCCACTTGTTGCAAAAGTACAAAAGATTCATGTAAACTTAGTATTGAGGTTTTGACAGGATACAAGGACTTGCCTAGACAATTAGAATGATGAGCAAGGAGGATAGACATTTCTAGTCTGCTGCAAGGTAAATGAGATTCATGAAACTATATATGTTGAGGTTGTAAGGATAACGTGACTACGGCCAATGCACCCCTAAGCATAACGATAACTAGATAAATAACAAACATAGAAATGTCCCTTGTCACTCGCACATTCAGAATTAGTTTATGATAAACAAACTACTTTTGGAGCCAAAGTAGGGTTTGATAAAGTATGCTTGTAACTAATATGATAATTTTGCCTCATCCACCTATCATTTTGCCTTTCATTTGATAAAGGATGTTATTTAACTAATAACCAGTATTATGATCATTTTGCAGAAGTCTATCATTTACAATCTGATATAATATTATGCCTTTTTTTTATTCAAGGCATGCACTTAAAGAGCTTAGGATTTTGGTAATGGTTTATATTTCCTTTGGAGATTGCTACCAGCCCCCAACAATAAAAAATAAATCCAAACTTACATGTTTTTCAGTAGGGTTCCATATGGTAATCAGACCTTCCTTATTTCTGGATTTTCCAGACAAGCTTTTAACGCGAATACCTACAACCCGTACTTTCATAAAGGGTGAAACATCCCTCGAGCCAAGCCCAGCTTGTTCTAGGGCATTCTCAATTTTCTTACTCAAGTTCTTTTCTTTAATATCCTTCAAAAAAAATAAAAAATAAAGAACTGATAATAATAAAAAGAGGGATTGAAAGAAATTGGCTTAGATATATATGTGGTTAGGATTGTAGGAAGTGTGAGGTACATCCTTAAGAAGTCAGAATCTGCATTGTTACTGTTACTTCTTAAAATTGGGGAATAGCACAAGACAACCACTTTGGCAACTTCAGCATATTATCATATTTAATAGGGGCTCACACGCAAAGTTTCTTATAAAAGAACCTGTTTCTTAGCTTGGTAGGAGGAGAATGTCTTGAGCTGTTCTGATGTCATCCCAGCCATTAAAATCTCTGGCTCAGCCGATCTCTCTATGAGCTTTGAAATCTTCGCCCCTTCACAAGATTCATTTAAATTTGTGTCTGAACAAATCTCTTGTGATTTAAAAGTTATCTCCTCTGCTAAATTTGATCTCCTATAATAAAAATGTTTTCAGTACAGAGGTAATGAATAGTTCCAATAAAAACTAATACAATGTATCAGATTGGGACAATGACAGTAGTTTAAAATTGAATAATTGCTTAACTATGAACAAACAAAATTATATCAAAAAATCAATTAAATGAATATATGAATAAAAGAAACTTAAAAATGTAAAAAACGGTTGGACCTCTGGTGATACAGTTGAAGGGCTTCCATTTCCCTTCGCTCAGACCTCACAGCAGAGCCTCCATTACTAAATCTGAAACACACACACATACTGATCAGTAAAAAAGGATGTACCAACTTAAAGTTTGAATATAGCAGGTAAATAATGAAATATTGACCAGTGACCTCACCTCTCCTTGTACAGAAGGGGATACATCTTTTTTATCCCAACAAGGGTCAAAGGTATAGTACCACCCGAGCTTCTGACGCACCAAAATGCTAGAGGCGGCCCAATTCTTTTACCTATTATAAACATATCATGAATCCATTTACTAGAGTCAGGCTTGCAAGCATTTGAAGAAATAACTAAATGAAAATAAAGAAAATAAAGAAAAAGATTCATACATAATCCTAGTGATTCATCCCAGCTTGCTCTGTATGTCCCATTTATATGCAACAAAAGGTTGACAGTTCCAGATGCCTGAAACATTAAGATGCATAAAAACTATTAATATAAAGAGTACAAATATTTGGGTCCTTCAATGCTTTTGTTTTTCTTAAAAATAAACGACCTCATGGAAAGAAATAGGCCCAACCCAGCCACATAAAGATGCTCCTGAAATCTACACCAAATTTAGAAGATAAAAATAATGAATATTAAACCAGACTTGATGTACAACTAACAGATCATAATGTTTGTTTTACAATCTGCTCTAAAAGAGAAAATAATTATTAGATTCAGCGGCAACTATCACATAACACGGCATATTTACACAAGTGGCTCCAAAAGCCCGTATGGAAACACCCAAAAGCAGCTTTCCATGTCATTATATTTTCACCTTTCATAAGATTTTATCTAATTTTATATGTATTTTTCTTCTCTCTGAACTGAATTTACATTTAGTTGGAAGAGAAAAGAGTACAGCACAAATGTAGCAAGTCCTGGAGATTATAAGTGCAACATTGAGTTTTCAGAACTACCCGAATCTTCTGTCCAATGAAAATCCTCTTAGAGAGCAACTGTTTAGCGAGTAATGCATCTAAAGAGGCCTCTATAGAATACCTATAATATAAAAAAAATAATGAACAAATGAATGAAAAAACAATGCAATTATATCGCACAAGTGAGATAAGACAATAGGCATGGAATGAGCCATTCAAGACAAAATTTCAGTAACAAATTGTATATTCGTCTCAATCCCAAAATCACTACATTCAGCAGTCTGGACTTATTCCAAAATCAACTTTACCACAAGTTAATAATTTTTCTTACCATCCGTCAGTCAGTTCGATTTTCATATTGGGGCAAGTAATTGCACTATTCCCAATTGGGCCTTGACTATTTGAGTCATTAATTTTGTCATCCAGTTTTGGATTGGCACAAGAATTAATATTACAAACACAGAGAACCATCGTAGAGGCTGGTGAAACATCCCCATCTAATATTTTCTTTATTGCCGATCGGTGGCCGTAGTTAACCTCCCTCTCATACCTGTCATGGAAAACACAAGTCAATATACAGTTTATAACAATTGGTCTTTCAGAAACATGCACAATAGGTTATTGTTGAAATTAGGGTCTATGCTAATGTTTTCAAAGATGCCTCCCAATAATACGTGTATGGTGCACAAACATCTCCGTGCGAAAGCTAACTGTTGAGTCTATAAAAACAATTACTAATAGAAAGAAATAATGATTTATGAAAAAATGGCATATTTCATGCTGATGATTTTGGCCACCCCCCTCCCCCCAAAAAATAAAAAAATAAAGAAATACCCAATTTGAATCAAACTAAACTAAAATCAAATTATAGCTTGGTTTCCAAGTTCCAAGGGAAAATTCATTGAATTCAAATGGAGGTTAGGAGCGACTCAATATTAGTCATTGCATCATTGTTTGATAAACAAAGTATGCTGGTGTAAATTGCAAACACAATCAGCCGAGCCTTATTTCCGATACAGTAAATAATAAATAATGAATTGATAATAACTCTAGAAAGCAAGTGAAAATTTACCTATACTTCAATTCCTCTAGAACATTGGAAACCGTTAAAAATTTGCCAGCAGCAATTGATGGGTAGCATCTTTCATATGATGCAAGTTTCCACACAATCCATTTATAGTGATTATTGACCCACCTAAAGGAAAGAATTATAGATAAGTAAAAATTATTTTCCAAATATATAAAAGTTCTAGTAATATAACAGCAGCATTCCATTTTAACACATATTGAATCTAATTAACAGCACTTTTGTAGTACTGTGCAGCACCATGCTGGTCATAACTCTACAGGCACAAAAGATTCAACTCATAGAGGTAGACTTGTTTGATTCCCAGTACCAAAAATAAGTTGCATCACAGGTACTCCACCAACCCAATATAGTGATTCTCTGGTAACATCTGCAATGAGAAAATAAACCTTACTGTCTAGTTGCCTGTCCCGACAAGGCACCAGACTGGATCAGCAGAGCATGAAATTCATCAGAACCAACTTGGTTGAACCCGAGTCCACCATTTTTAAATACAAATTTCTCCACATTATTTGCATTTATTTGTTTCACCTCATCAGACACATTTTCCTAACAAATTCACAATTAATATTAGTGTCGAGTAAAAACAAAGAGTTCAGGATTGAATTTGAAAATATTTTTACCTGGTTTTCATGGAGCGGGGGCCTGCTGAAAAATTCTCTGATGGTCTTTCTTTGCAAGTCAAAGGGATAACGGATCGAGACACGTTCTTTCTGATATCCATTTTGTAATTTTATTAATGAGGACGAACCTAAAATAACAGTTTTTTTTGTCAAATAAACTAAAGAGCAAATGCATTATGAAGTATGAGTAGTATCCAATAGAAGGACACATATGACCAGTCCAAAATATGCCTCTTTTGCCTCAGTTAACTTGTGTTCTAAAGTAGCAAATTTGTTTATCTAGTTAAGATTTGATTATTCAACTTTTCTTTGAACATTGACAAATCACAACATAGCCCAATTTTGCCTATTTTTCTCAATTTAACCATCAGGCAAGCAATTATACCTCGACTATTCCAAAAAGGTGAAAAACTTTCTTTTATCTTTATGTTTTTTTACTTTTCAAATATTTTGTCCATTCATTTAAATGAAAGGAAACACATAACAATGATGCATCAAGTCTTCACTAGAAATGGGCCTCAAAAGGCCCTCTTGGGCTCAAACTAAATACAAGTGAATCAACTGATAGAAGATAAAACTGGACCAATTTGTTACACTTCTTCAATTTCTAGTAAAAGAGAAATCCATACGTAAATGCTAATGAACTATTGAATGCTTGATGTGTTGCTTACCATCAAATGCAAAAGGCACACTCCTGTTTAATGGAGCAACAAACCTGGATCAAATATTAAGCTTTAGTTAGAATAATAAATTGCCTAACAAGAGGATTTCACATATATCACTCAAAGAGCTACCAATATGCATATAAACCAAGACGTCTGTTAGTCCATTCAAAGTCACATGAATAGTAAATAGTTATAGTTTTCTTGTAGTTTAGATATAGATAAATATTTTATTGTTGGATAAGATAGTAGATAGATCTTTTGTCTTTATTTATTTCATGTTTATCGTAGATTTTTTTGGAAGGTCATGTTTAGATTTACAATCAAGCTGGTGCATAGATTTACAATAATACCAGTATGATATCTCAGTGGAAAAATAAAACTTTTGGAACCTTTAGAAAACTGTAAAATCCAAGAACCACTATAGACAAAGAAGTTAGGTGAAATCCAAATCCAATTGAAATATAAGTTAAGTGAAATTAAGTCAAACCTGGAACTTCGGGGTCTTTTAAATGGGGCAACTGAGCTTATCTTTGTGGGTTTTCTCTTGAAGGTAAAAGCATTCTCTTTTCCTTTTCCAAAATCTTTACAAATTTGATGAGGTACCTCATTTGCAGGCACCCCTGTAATTCTACTTTCATGCAAGTCCATTTCAAAAAACTTTGGAGCTATCTCCCCATCCAATCTATCTTCGTTCATAATTATCTCATCTTCTGATCTTAGATCACCGAGAAGGTTCTTAGCACGAGCTAGGGCATCTTTAGAGACTGCAATAGGTCTCCCACTGGCAGTGCTCAGCCCTTGCTGTGCTTGGGATGCATCTGAATGCAGTTGTTTTTCTGGCAAAATGAAGTTACATCGGTTTTCTTTTCCATGGTTGAACAGTTGTGTGGCTGAAAGGTCATGCTCATCCAATCCCAATAAGGATTTTGCCCTTGAAATGCCCTCTGAAGGAAACTTCCTATTATTCTCAAAGGTTCTTTCTAAATTTGTGAATGTGTCATTTTCTGTGGATTGATTTTCCCTATGCAGCTCTGCTACAACAAATATTATATTTCATGTTAGAGTCTAGATTATTCACGCAGTCCATCACAAAAACCGTTTACGTGAATGTTAATTTCGAGTGGTAACAAAATGGTTGCATTGGTGGAAGAAACCCTAAACACAACACAAGGCTAGTATCAGTTTGCTAGCTTTCTGATTCACCAACCGTTTTACAATATTTTGTTAGATGTATTACTATTTCACCTGAACTGGTTGACCTGAAATTTATCATGCACTTGTTTCAACTTGGTCTTATACTATATACCTTGGTAAGGTACTGGATTCATTGGAAACATTCCAGCCAGAACATCAAGGAACTTGCAAAATGTTGGTAGTTGTTCTACCACAAAATATGCATTGGTGGAAAAAACCTTGTACTAGACATTGGTGCATCTCCATAAACTTCTAGAAAATTAAGTAACATGTTACAGTAATTGTTGATCCTTTGAAATTTTCTTAAAATTTAGAAGTTCTAATTATAGAGTATAAGATTTTTGATACCATAGTTGTGTTCCGAAACAGCCCTTGCCATGTTGATTGAGCTCTGGTCCACATAAACAGATCGACCTGAATCATTTGCAAAGATTGGAATACTACCATGATCTTATCTAGTGAAGAATGTAATTTAGATACTTCTGTTCATTTTAAATAATGGAATGTTTCAAATAATAGAAATGAAAATAATTTACACCATTAGTGTGATTTTCTAAACATCCCTTGCCCTAAAAATTAAGCCCTGGTTGTCAAAAGGGGGCTGACCTGAACCGTTTGCAATTGTTGGAACACGTCCAGATCCATTATCTTGTAAAACAAGCAAGAAAATCCAAAATTATTCAATATCAATGCCCATCCTGAAATTACAATCTCCTAATAATGAAAAACAATATTTTCATACCATTGTTGTGATTCTCCAATAGATTCCACGCCTTGTGAATGGAGCTCTGGTTCACAAAAACCGATTGACCTGACCCGGTTGAAAACATTGGAATATCTTCATGTACTTTATCTAGTAGAACAAGTAAGAATTTTAGACTCTTTTTTTATTTTAAATTTCGGAGATGCTTCTAGGGGTAGAAAAGAAACTGGTTAACTTACCACTGTGACTGTCCAAAACAGCCATTGCCTTTTCCAATGAGCTCTTTTTTACCAGCACTGGTTGACCTGACCCAGTTGAAAACATTGGAACATCTTCACGTACATCAGCTAGTAGAACAAGGAAGAAGTTTTAGAGTTGCTCTTATTTTAAATTTAGGAGATGCTTCCAGTGGTTAAAAAGAAACAGGTTAGCCTACCACTGTGACTATCCAAAACAGCTGCTGCTTTTTGCAGTGAGCTCTTCTTTACAGAAACTGGTCGACCCGACCCTGTTGCAAACATTGGGATATCTCCATGTACTTCATCTAGTAATGCAGATAAGGAATTATAAGATATGCATTCTTCATGTTTTCTAAAATGTCAATATATTATAAAGAAGAAAAAGTCTGAACCAGTGTTGTAGTTCTCCAAAATAGTCTGTGCTTTGTGTATAGAGCTCTTGCTAACTGAAATTGGTCCTCCTAACCCAGTTGCAAACATAGGATGCTCTCTGTATTCTTCATCTATTGAACAAGAAAGTTTTAAGGACTATTACCATCTATTCTAAAACTCATAAATATTCCATGCAGTTCTTATAATCTTAAACTGTCATTAGAATGTGAACTGAGCTTTGGTCCACCAAAAAAGTCCAACCAGACCAGTCACCAGCATGGGAGTATCTTCTGGCACTTCATCTACTGGCACAAAGAAAGATGCACTTCATGCATATTTAATGTTTAAGAACATAGAGATGTTTGTGATGATAAAAGTAGAAATTTTACTATTAGCTGTTGCTACTAGTGGTTGCATGTTTTGTTGCTACTCTAAGCACTGTTAGATCTCAAAGTTGTAGAAGAACATTTTGTGGCTGTCAGACAACATACATTGGTCAGACTTTTGGTACTTGTAACTTAAACAAGTTTCAGTCAATGAAACTGGCCTATGCCTTTTTTTTTTTTTTTTAAAAGTAGAAATTTTACATACCGCTGTTGCTATTTTCCAAGACAGCCCTTGCCATTTTTATCGAGCTTTGGTTCACTGAAACAGGTTTACCTGACCCAGTTGCAAACATTTGAACATCTTGGTTTACTTCATCTGGAATGCAAGTCAAATTATAAGATACATCATCCAAGCCTGCCAGACATTTGGAAATACTTCTACAGAAGAAAATTAATACCATTGTTATAGTTTTCCAAAGCAGCCCTTGGCTTCTGTAGGGAATGTGTGTCTACCAAAACAGGTCCACCAAACCCAGTAGAAAATAGTGGAACATCTCCATGTTCCTCATCTGGTAATGTAAGAAAAATATGCACTTTGTGTCCATTTTAGATTTAAAATCCTCTGTGATGATATAAAAAAAAGGGAAAGCTTTTATACTGTTATTGTGATTTTCCAAAAGAGCACGTGCTTTTTGAATTGAACTCCGGTCCACCAAAACAGGTCGACCAGACCCAGTTTTGAATATGGGATGTTGCTCACTATCATCTCCATTTCCTTCACCTAGTTGGAAAGCAAGGTTAGTTATTCACTTAAGAATGAGACTTGTTCTGAATAAATTGTATCGACCAAAGAAAGACGAGAATTTGCACACCAAATTTCTGATTTCGAAAAGCAGTTCTTGTGTCATTCACTGAAATGGTTCCCCCAGATCCAGTTTCAAATAATGGAAGTTGGCCTCCAGCTCCACTTCCTTCCTCTATGATAGGTAAAATAGCAAAGTGTAGGAGATCAAACACAAACTAGTAAAAAGTTTCAGATTTCATATTTTTTTGTGAAATAATGAAACAGAAATTTCAAACCTATCTGCTGCTTTTCCAACAGTGCTCTTGCCTTGTCAACTGAGCTCTTATTCACCGAAACAGGTCGACCTGATCCAGTCTTAAAAAGTTGAAATTGACCACCATCTCGACTTATGTTTTCTACAAAATTACATGTTTTATTCAAGTGAGATTACGATCAAAACCATTTTAACAATAGAAGACAAAAATCTGATACCAATGTTGTGGTTTCCCAAAAGAGCATATGCTTTCTCAACTGAGTTCTGCTTCACTGAAACAACTCGACGCAACCCAGTTTGGAACAATGGAAATTCCATATTACAATCCCCACTTCCTCCATCTACAATGCATGAAAAAAATTGAAGTACTGAGAATTTATATGAAATGTGTTTAAACTTGTCTATTTCAATTAAATGCATTTATATAGAGGTTAAAAAATATTCCAACCAATATTCTGACTTTCTAAAACATATGTTTTATTGCAAACAGAGTTCACAGCTGCTGAAACAGGTTGCCCTAAACTTCTTTGGAGGATGTCAAATTGGCCACCTCTATCTACATGCCCTTGGTCTAGAAAAGCAGAAAATTAGTTAACAGCAGAGGAAAATTTAACTTGATACCGTGTATGTGTGAAGATACTAACAACAGGTACTCCAACAAATGAAAAAATCTTAAAGACTTTGGTATTTGATAGGGAAAAAAACAAATTTACCTTTGCTAACCTCCAAAACAGCTTTTGCCTTCTCAATAGAAGAACGGCTCATTGGAACAGACCTTCCCAAACCAGTACAAAATATTGCACATTGATCTTCCTTACCTTCGTAGAGAACAAAATGACATTGAGAACATGAAATTGACATCTTTATCATACCATTGCAAAATATTTAATTTATGCATAAAGGAGTTTGGGCCAAGACTAGTATGGTGTACCTGTTGGGATCATAGACCAATGCCATCTTTGAAATGGAAATCTAAATTATGTTTTAAAAAGAAAATTTTACCTTTTAGCTTATCTTCTTCCTCTTTTCCTGATGCACCCTCTTCTCCTTGGATCTTTGGCCAAGCTGGGAAGAGTGAAAGAATGGTTCCATGATTAGCTGGCATAAATTAGCGTCATTAACTTTTGGTCCATTAGCTTTACAATGTTCCGTTCTAGTATATATGAAATCTTATGTACCAAATTATTGATCATTTATATGACATTGCTTAATCAGAAAGTTTTCCTCGTGTGATGATCTGAAATCGCCTGATTCATTCTTACTCAAAAAGAATAGTCTTGGAGTTAGGGTCAACCTGAATGTTGGTAATATTCTTCTAGAACAAACTAACTGCATGACATGATCACTGCTTTGGGTTAATTTGAAATTCTACCTGTCCTCGACAAATTAATTGTGAGAAATAAGGGGTTTAAGTAACAAACCTCCATGGAACTCCCTACTGAATAAGATAATTCTGGGTTTCTCTTGGATTTAACTTAAAGTTAGAGAAAGAATACACAAAACCACTATTTTTTTCAATTTCAGATAATAATCGCCGACTAAAAAGGATCCCATTAAGATATCCCCGCTCGGCGCTTTCGCTGATATCTGGGCCCCACCAAGCTGGTAGAGAACGGAGCCCAAATTTCTGTGAATGTATTATTCTCCTGTACTAAGGAAAACCTCAAAATAATCCACAGTGGTGTAGTTCAGTGGTGGGAGTGAGTGGCCACCTTGAAGCAGTAGATCGTCCATTGAACAGCCTAGGGTTTCCTCCGACGGCAGTGGGTGCTGGAGGCGGCCGCGATCGACGATGGCTGAGACCCATCTGACGTGTCCATCGGAAGTTGCTTCAATTTGCCACGCCTGCATCACTTGCTCTCTCAAGAACACAGTCGTTTGTCTTTTCCTTCTCTTCGTGCCTCCCGAAGCAGCTCGATCGAGAGAGAGAGAGAGAGTGGCTACATTAGAAAAATAATATAGTAGTTGTTCATTTGTCTATTACTCTCCTCTATTAAACCCATGTCAGTGATACAAAGGGTATTGGTAATTGCCTAATTGGTGTGATATCATGTAGATGCATTGCCATAATCAACATACTGTGTTAATTGCATGCACCCAGAGAGCACTACACCGTCGACGAATACTTTTCTTGATAAGAAAGCATCTTAGTTAGACCCTGAATTTAATTGCGACGGTTCATGTATTAGCTGTGAGCTGGTTTCAGTAGATCGCTGCAATGGGAAATGGGCGGGAAAACGGAAAGAACCGAAAAATGTGTATTTTAAGTAAATATTGTACGAACTTTAAAATCAGAAATCTTTTTTTTTTAAACGATTTTTATTTTTCTTTGGCAAGTATCTTTATATATTTTTTTCCTTGTCTGAATTGAAGGATTTAAAACGGAAAGATCGAATATAAATTACAGCTGCCTTAAAAGCAGTGTTGTACGGATTATAATCGTATCTAATATGATTCCGTTATGATGATATGAATATATGATATCCTTTAAAAAATCTCATTGATTGGCTAAAATATTATGCCAATATTATATTATTGTATTATATTAAAAATTTATTCTTGTAAAACAATAGCCTCAAACTTTCTAAATTCTAAGATGTGGAATATACAAATCTTAAAAGCTAATTGGGTCATTTTAAATAAATGTATAATGCATACGACATGTAGATTAATTAAAGAGAATATCGGGCGGATAAATTTATAGACAAATTGACTGAATTAATGATTGCAATTTAAACAGGATACAACGTTCGTAAAGTATACAAATTTATTGGGTAGAAAACGCATAACAACTTAAAATGTGAAGCTTCGGTTTTAAAATTAAAATCAGCTAAAATATGAAGTTGTCGTGCTTGCTTATTCTCACGGGGCACGGCGAGTCCGGGTCTCTAAGGTTGTGCCTCCACAGATACAGATAAAATTTCATTAATGAAACGAAAAGGGAAGAGACGGAGTGAAAGCTCCTCTCTGCATAGTAAATTTATATCTCAAATTGGAAGTGAAAGATTTTGCCAAAAACAACATATCGCTAAGTTTTGTTCCCCTCTGCATAGTACGCATTTACATCTGCTTCCTCTCTGCTTAGGGGTACAAACGGATCAGATAATATCCGACCGTATCCGAATCCGTATTCGAAAATTTGATATGGATATCCGATATCCGAATATCTGTGCAGATACAGATACGGATATGGTTTTGAATTTTAATTATCTGTATCTGAATTGTAGATATATACCATATAGTTTAATGTATATTATGAAATTATTTATGTATATATTTATGGATATCCGATATCCGATCCGTATCCGTATCCGAAAAATAAAAACAGATGCGGATATGGTTTTACCACTATCCGATCCGTTTGCACCCCTATCTCCGCTTCTTCTCTTCTGGAGCAGGTGAAATCCTTGGACGGCCGCGGTCTCCGCACAGTGTTTCTGCCTTCCTCTCCCTCCACGTACCCCAAATTAGAGCACAACCTAAAGTAACTCAATTTTTTAGTTTTAGATCGGAACCGTCCGATTCGAATCTATTGTTCGGGATGTGTGCGCTCTATTTCAGAATGAATTATCACAGATTTGAATCGAACGGTTCAGATCTAAAACTAAAAAATTGAGTTACTTCGCTGGATTTGAATTCCCACGAGGAGTATGTATTTATAAGGTAACAGAATTTTTTAATTTCTATCTGTACCGTCCAATCAGAATCCGAACTAATATGATTCAAATCTGTAATGTACGGAGTACAGTATCTCTTTAAAATTTCGTACTAGTAACGAACGGACCGGATTCCATCTCAATAAAAATTTTGTTACATTTGAGTTCGGTCACCGCGTGCATTTAACAAATAAAAAATACAGAGCGTTAAAATCCAAATTCGTATTCTCCGCATTAACTCAAAAAGGAAATCTATTGAGTAATACATATGGATCATCCAATCTGCTTTAAGATCTGTGCATACTAAATTTGTATTAATATTAAAGAAGTCTTGTATTGTATTAAAATTAGACAGTTGGATTAGTTTGTTTAAAATCAGACAGCCAAAATGCATTGACTCAAAAAATTATCTTTTGAGTTAACGCAAAGGATACGTGTTCTTAAAGTCCCCGAGACCACGCAAAGGACTTTAGATATGTAAAGTAACTCGAATTTTGAGTTGGAATGTTGATTATTTGATAGGCTCTAGCAGACTAGCACATATATTATATGGATCGAGTTAGTTTATGGTACTATGTATAGTACATATTGATCTGTAATATGGATTAATATTTTTGTTTACAAAATTTTAACAGTTAATCCGAATTGTTTAACATAATTTTCATATGAATACGTACTTGCTGATCGAAATTTATATTTTTTAATTTTTTTTACTATTTTTTAGACAGTTAATCCGAAAATCATTGTTTTTAACATAACATAATTTAACATAATTTTCAGTATAGTTGGATTGGTATAAAATTAATTTCAACCATTATTATTTTTATTTGTTAAGAATTAACTTTAATTTGAAACTTTTATAATTTCAACCTCCATTTTCTGTATTTTTATGAAACTTTTATAATTCAAAATTTAAAACTTAAATATCAAAATAAAATCACTAGATAAGAAATAAAAAATTGATCTCCAAACACATTTTAACTCAGAGGTCATGTTGAGTTATTTATATCGACTATTCAAACTTTAAAAATAAAAAATAAGAATTTGAGGCACGAAAAATATGAGCCATCTGAAGTTCTGAACCCTACTCTTCATATTATGATAATGTTATAAGAGGAGGGATCAAGTTACACCTTTTTTTTTGACACATTTTGACACCTACCATTTTAAAAGTCCAAATAGTCGATCCAAACCGTTCAACATGATTGAAATACTAAAATGTGCTTAGAGATCAAATTTTATATTTTTTTGAATTTTTTTACTATTTATTAAGATGGTTACAAAATTGTTGTTTTCGGACCATTGAAAAACAACGATTTTGTAACCATCTTAATAAATAGTAAAAAAATTCAAAAAAATGTAAAATTTGATCTCCAAGCACATTTTAGTATATCAATCATGTTGAACGGTTTGGATCGACTATTTGGATTTTAAAATCGCAAAATTAACCTATAAAAAAACAATGTCATGATGTGTCAAAAAAAAGGGTGTAATTGGATCCCTCCTCATGTTATAATATGTAAAAGAATATAATCAGTGATCCCATTTTTAAAAGAGTATGAATTACGAAATAAATGAAATTATGTACAATAGTAAATCAATCCATTATATTGATAACTATTAGATAATTAAATTTAGACATAAAAAATCATCACTTATAATTTATTTATTAATAATTCTGTGAGATAACATTTATGTATACTTATATACAATAACAAAATTGAATTGCAGGCTCAGTGCAGTGGCAGAAGTACTATTTCTCTACAGAAAGGTTGCAAGTTCAATTTTCAAAATTTGAAAATAACATTTAAAAGATATTGAAGTGTACTGGACTCTTTAATAAAAAAAAAAAAAATTATATGTTTTATTAAATGAGCTGATAATTTTTTTAATTACATTTGTCTTATCAAATACATATGGATCAGTAAAAAATAAATAAAATTCATCGACATCTCTAATTTTAATTTTAAGAACGGCAACCCATCAGATTGAATTATTATGAACCCGACCATCAATCTGACTTTGTACGGTTCAAAATTATTATTGATTTATTACCCATCTACTCTACAAGAGATAGGAGTAGGTTAGGTCCAATCAGCACTAACACCGTACAATTAGCATTATGATATGTGCATATGGAAATTAAAACATACATGTACGGATTTTAATGTAGTTTGCACGAATTTTGATGCATATTGAATGGTCATTACAGACGATCAATCTGACCTTGCCATTGACAATTTCAATAATTTTGCCCTTCACTCTCTCTAAATTGGAAAAAAAAATACATTAAAAAAAACCAAGCACATTTTGCACTGAAGAAGTTGGAACCGACTCTGCTGCTCTCCAAATAGGAGAGCAGGCTCCTACTATTCTAATTTCAGCCGTTCATCTGTGTTGAGATTCGTGTTTAAAAAATCAACAATTGAGATTGGAATAGCAGAGTCCTGCTCTCTTATTTATAGAGCAGCGGAGTCAGACTCGAAGAATTTTTAGAGATTTAGAATTATAATGTCATATACCAACAACTTGTATATAAGCTTTGTAGAAACTGACACCTCTGATATCTTGATTAATGAAATCTGAAGGCGTGATCTTTACATTTCTTCCAAAAAAAACAACAACAACAACTTGCACAGTTAGCCCTTCATTATTCATATATTTGATAATTTATTATTCGAAACAGAGCCTTAATTGTCCCAGTAAAATTGTTAATAATACTTTTCCACCTTTGAAAGGGGAAGAGAGAGGCATTCTCTGAACTCCAGCCTCCTAGTCTCACTATAGAATGTCTTTTGCTTGTTTGGCCAGTAGGTTAACCAAATGCACCCTGTGACCTCCCACTGTGTAACCGTAGCGGCATTTGGACACACTTTCCAACAGACACTTTCTCCGTATTCATCCCGCGCAAACACAACCCCACCTTGCCTTGTAAATGGCCGATAAGCACTTGTGTACCGGTCTCTGAACCATACTCTGGGTTGAAAAATTGAAAACTTGGAGGGCTTAGACGAAACAACCTCCCGACCATTGATCCCTTCATGCAGAGACCAGTCGAGCACCGCACTGCTTCCGTGAACCGACTGTTCGAATTTCCAGGGTTTCATGTTCACAACAACGTTCTCACTTACGGACATATTTATGCCGAAATGAGGATTAGGGGGTTCAAAGGATCCTTCTAAGGTTTTTTCGAAGCCAACCTCGTGCCTTGGGTTGTCTGAGGATTTGTTGACTGAAACAGAAATTATGTCCGACTGTTGCATAGGTGTTATTTGAAGAGATATGCGCGACGGAAAGTGCTTTTCTTCAGATCCATAGCCTCTCTCTGCCATGAGTGTTTCAGAGACCAGCGAGGTAATGTCACATCTGTGATTGATTATATTGGTGAATATTTTTGTACAATTTTGTTTAAGAAAAAACTTACAAACATCATAAAAAAAAATCTAAAGTCGATAGAGATAAATCACAAACTAGTCAGATTGATAAGACGATAACCGGCAAAAACTCACCTTACATTATCGACCTTAACTTCGACATCAAGCCAATTCTGCTTCAAGGTTGTCCTGTATGCTAGTTGTACCACCCCTTCAACTTGTTGGTACTTCAAAGAAAATGATAATCTTTCATCTTGAGTTGGTGAACTAGACTCCTCCATGGCCATGGCAATAACCGGGCAGTATAATTGGACCTTCCACAGTCCGATAGCTGACACTGCATATGAAAATAAAACTGATGGTATTCGGATAGAACCGCTTGATAACATGATTTCATTGATCCAATTGGTAACGGCTAAATTCAGCGCTCTCATCCATTCCTCCTCTAAATTTGAACCAAGGATTCTCACGAGGTACTTCGACACCTCCTTGGCATTTGAACCGGTTAATTGAACCTTTAATGCATCGACACAGCCTCGCCTGAGGTCGTGAGGTGCAGCCTCGTATATGCAAACCATGAAGACTAGGGTGAGGCATGCTAGGTTAAATACATTCTTAAAATTTTCTTTAATCCGAACTGCTCCGAAACGGAAGGCAAATTTCTTGTTTGGGCCATACCTGAGAAGAACCAGCAAGAATACCCAACAAAAGTTTTTTTAATAGATCTAGCCTGTTCGTAATATGTAATTTCACATTTTTCTTTAACAAGAATGACATTTAGGAACTAAATAAATTAGAAAATATAGCCCAGAGGTTTTGAGTTACAAAACCAGCTAAGTTACCAAGCAGGTTCAAGTTGGGACAACAGCAATTGAGCTAGAAATTTATGTTAAGATGTTTATGGGGCATTCTAAAATAAAGGCTACTGAGTAAGCCTAGCTTTCAACTATGTATAATTTGAAAGCCATGCATAGAAGTTAATTAAAATGTATGTTTGTTCAGAACTGGAACCTGAGGACCCAATTGACAATATCAACAAATAGCTGGATCAATTCGTGCTCGTCAAGTCTTTGTTGAATTTTGTTGCTCAGGTGGATAGGTGAGGAGGTCCAGAGGGAGACCGGCACATGAAAATTTGCGATGATAGAGAGGGTTATGTGTGAGGATGAATTTTTGTTAATTGAGAGGAACATTGATGGCTGTTTTGAGGTTGATGTGCAAATGCATAAAGACATAGAGCTTGTTTTCCATTGAGAGAATGGAGGAAGGTTGCTTATCCAAGCCCAAATATCAGGGACAAAGGCTGGAGCATGCTCCATTTTTATTGGAATTACAGAGAGGTAAACAAGTTTATTTTGATGAGGTGAGGTGATGAAGAAAGAATGGAGGGATGTATATCTTATTTAAAGAGGTCTAAAGGGCAATACCAAACTTCAGATTCCATCACAAGCAATCAAGCATAGTCTATAATTGATACTCTCAACTTGATCAAAAGTAGTACATTTTGATTCTGATATAGACTTCTGTGGAGTCTAAAAGAGACTAGCCTTTGCTGTTCTCTTAACAATGGAATATCCATTACAGGTATGTTTGGATGGTGTAAAAATAGCTAGAATAGCTAGCTATTCAAGAATAGCTCCTATTCGAAATAGCAATTTGCATCCAAACGACATTTTTGCTATTCGGAATAGCGAGAATAGCTGCTATTCACTATTCTTACAAAAATATGGAATAGCATTTGTTGCTTTCAATATTAATACTAATCTAATATTTAAACTAATATTATATTATATTTAATATTTAAATTAATATTATATTGTATTATATTTCATTTAATATTATATTATATTTAATCAAATATTTTATTTAATACTAATCTAATATTTAAAATAATATTATATTACATTTAATCTAATATTTTATTTAACACTAATTTAATATTCAAAATAATATTATATTACATTTAATATTTAAATTAATATTATATTATATTATATTATATTTAATATAATATTATATTATATTAATTTAATATTTTATTTAAAATAATCTAATATTCAAAATAATATTATATTACATTTAATCTAATATTTTATTTAATACTAATTTAATATATAAAATAATATTATATTACATTTAGTATTTAAACTAATATTATATTACATTCAACATAATATTTTATTTAATACTTATCTAATATTTAAAATAATATTATATTACATTTAATATTTAAACTAATATTATATTACATTTAATACTAATCTAATTTTTAAAATAATATTATATTGAATTTAATATTTAAACTAATATTATATTACATTTAATCTAATATTTTATTTAATACTAATTTAATTTTAAAAATAATATTATATTACATTTAATATTTAAACTAATATTATATTACATTTAATTTAATATTTTATTTAATACTTATTTAATATTTAAATTAATATTATATTACATTTAACATTTAACCTAATATTATATTATATTTAATATTTAAATTAATATTATATTATATTTAATATTTAAATTAATAGTATATTATATTAATATAATATTTTATATAATACTAATTTAGTATTTAAAATAATATTATATTACATTTAATATTTAAATTAATATTATATTGTATTATATTTAATCTAACACATAAATTATTATTTTATTCATTCTCTCCAAACTCTATTCCAAATATGCAATCCAAACAACTTTTTCACTGTTCTGAATAGCACTGTTCTTAAACAGTAGCTATTCTTATTTACTCTTCTAAACAGTAGCTATTCTAGCTATTCTAGAGTTCATCCAAACGTACCCGAATATAATATTAATTTAACTATTAAAATGTAATATAATATTATTTTAAATATTATATTAGTATTAAATAAAATATTAGTTTAAATATAATACAATGTAATATTAATTTAATTATTAAATGTAATATAATATTACTTTAAATATTAAATTAGTATTAAATAAAATGTTAGATTAAATATAATATAATATAATATTAATTTAAATATCAAAATGTAATATAACATTATTTTAAATATTATATTAGTATTAAATAAAATATTAGATTAAATATAATATATTATTAGATTAAATATAATACAATATAATATTAATTTAAATATTAAATGTAATATAATATTAGTTTAAATATTAGATTAGTATTAATATTGAAAGCAACAAATGCTATTCCATGTTTTTATAGGAATAGCGAATAGCAATGCTATTCTGAAAACAGTAGCTATTCCGAATAGCTCCATTTCTCATTTGGATGCACCTTGTTCCGAATAGCAATGCTATTCTAAAAACAGTAGCTATTCTTGTGCATCCAAACGTACCCTACATGTTCAGCAAAACCATTACAAAAATTATAGTTAAAATAGAGTGTACAAATTATTTCTTCTTGACATGACTACCTTTCCTATGTAGATCGCTAGTTTGTTAAAGAGAAATTCGAGAAGAAAGCCGTACTACTTGATCTGTAGCTACTGTGAATGCAATTATCCTTACACCATAGAAATAATGGGTAAGAATGGGATGCTTATTTCCAGAAAGTAATAGTAGAGAGAATCGTTGAATTTTGGAGAAAGACAATCAACTTTAGCATCTCTGTCAATTATGCCTTCTCTAAGTTTTTGGTAATTACCATCTGACACTAAATCAAAGTGTTTTCATCTATGTAGCACGGTCACTTGTCACGCATCATCGTCTCTTGATATCTATTTTAAAGATATATCTTGGTAAAATTAAATCAGAATACCTGGTTGCTGCTTCTTATAATTTAAAATAATTAATACTGGAGGAGGGTTCAAATGCATCATTATTTTTGCGTTCCAATATGCTTCATATTATTTATCTCTGTTTTTAAAGTCTTAACAGTCAATTCAAACTGCTAAACATGATCTTTATGGACCATCCGATAAAGTAATATTGTACCTATGTAGTAAAATAGTAAAAAAAAATTCTAAAAAATATTAAATTTAGTGTCCAAGCATATTTTATTATGAAAATCATGTTGAACGACTCATATCGACTGTTCGGACTTTAAAATCAGAGATAAAGGATGTGCAACATATTAGAGAACAAAATGTTAGTGCATTTGAACCCTCCTCTTATTTATTACTGATTACTAATGATTAAAGTTGTCTTTATATTATTGTAGGCATTTAGTAATTGATCACATGGATCTTCTTCAAGAAGCTAAACAAATTACTTGTCTTGAACAAACCCTAATATACCTAATAGTTAGGCGAGGTTAGGTGCATATTCTCTCCAACAGTTTTGCAAGCTTTCAAGTTTTAACGCCCCTCTCCCTTTAGCACCTCGCCACAAAACGCACGTTAAACGCCAGAAAGTAAATGTCCAAAGGATTAATTGTCAGGTCCAATAACAACAGTGTCACGTCCACAGAGGAAGGATACAAAAGAAGGAAAAAAGGTGACAGCTGATCAAGTGTCAGGCACATGTTCAGTATCTCTGTACTGCTTCACATGACAACAGCAGAGGAGAAGCACCTTTTCCCAAGGGATTTAAAACCAGACTTATCCCAGCCTATTCTCGGATTGAAGCACTCCACCTGAAAAATAAAATTATAATTGAATGAAAATTAAAACATAGAAACAAACTCTTTCAACCTTATGAGAGCAGTTTGGGTCCGATGCCCATGGAACTCAAACTGAGTTCGATGAGTTCCATAACCGTCCGATCCACTTTAAGATATGTGCGTGACGCTTTAATATCCTTGCGTGTCCGCTTTAATCTGTGTGCACAGATTTTAAAGCGGTTCGGACGGTTATGGAACCCATCGGACCCAAACTGCTGTCCAATCTTATACTTTTATGAAGTTGGATGCCAAAACGTAGAATAAAAGGACTACTAATTAAACTCCTTAAGAAAATAATAGGTTTTTCAGATTAGATGCAGCAACTAAAATTGAATAGAACAAATAGAAGTTCCTAATACTGAACATATCTTATTCTTATCCATTAAGGAAAGATTTCTTTTTTTTCATTTATAAGCCATCTTAAGAGTATATATGAAAATACAAGACAAGAAGGTAGGTGTTTGTACTTATAAAGCAACACTTTGAGCGATAGTTCCGAGAAATACCACCGCCTTTCATTCACAAAAATATTTCAAATTCAAATTCAAATAATGAATTCCACTCAAACTTCTTTAGAAGGCAAGGCATGCAATGTTTTAGGTACTGTTAGTCTCGGTGATGAGGTCTTTGTTGAAGCTATAGTGGGCCATAAGGGCTATAATGGAAATTACACAATGTAGTGATGTCACCAGAAAATAAAATTTAGTAGCATCTAAACCATTAATTAATGTCGCAAGTAAAAAAAGTAAAATCACAGAAAACTGAGTGATAGAGAAAAAGGGAGCCTACAAAGAGGGAGTGAGAGATGGGGTTTATGAATACCAAACTGATTCGTTGTGTGCTAAATGCAACCTGTTATCATTATGCTATATTTATTATATTGTAATTCATATAGATTAGAGGGATATTTGTAAATTTTCAAGTTCATATCACACAAGATTACGAGTCCAAAAAATAAATGCATCCATACATTTTTTGCCTCTTGATTCTTGTGCAAATGAATCCAAAAATTCCACAAACTTTAGTGTAAATACATCCCATGTTCAGAAGACTTTCAATGATCTGAATTCATCATTTGGATTTCTTACTTTCATATAATAATGCAGAAGTGACGTAGTAGTAACTTGTGACACCAGAACCCTCAACATATATTCATGCATATTACCTCGGAGTTTGTAAATTTTAAAAGCTTATAAATCAAGGGTTTTTTTTTAAGAGTACGCACAATTTCGGTGACTTCAGCCCTATTGGAGAGACCCCCCATCATGTAGAATGTGTCATCGATCATGTCAGCAGCAGCATAACCTCTTGGCTTTCGCATAGGCATGCCTGGGATCCAAGATGGGAAACGCAGATCGAATATCTCAACACCCAGCACCATCTTCTCCCCATCAAAACCACCAACAGCATATCTGATTCGGGAACAAAAATATTAATGATGGAAATTCATCTTCAAGTTCATAAAAGAAAAGGAGGTCTGATCCAAATCTCTGGCAGTGTCAATTTCAATTTTTATCTTTATTTAGGTTTCCTTAAACAATTTTTATGTTATTTTCTTTTTATCCTAGGTTTTGTGCATATATGCTCACTTCTTCTGAGAAACATTCCTAAGTAGTGCATAAAAAATAAAATACCATAAAGTATATAGCAAACTCAAAGAAGAATACTTAATATATAGAGCAAATCATACAGTTGCTGATTAGTTACAGCCAAGGAGAGGCATCCCCTTCTTTTGGTCATCCTAGGAAGTCGGGCCCAAAAGCCTTCCCTGGGATCAAACCTCTCAGCTGACCTGAAAAAGAAAACAAACAATTGCTCACAAAACAAAAATAATTGTGAGGGATGAAGGAGTGAAGGAGATGGGGGGGGGGGGGGGGGGGGGGGGGGGGGGTTCAAGGAAGGTTTGGATTACTTCAGGTAATATTCCCCATCATATCCTCCAATAGTATAGATGGCCCCATTAAATTCTCTAGTGGCAGTAGCAAACCTCTGTCAGAAAATATATACAAGTTGTCAAACATTGTTATAAACAATAAAATTACCATAATCTTAGAGAGCTTGATTTAAGATATGGTGCTAATATTATCCTAGTCCTCAACCCTAACACAGCCAGATATGCATGTCCATGCTGGCTATGATTCTCCCCTGAATCTGACCCATGTGCACTGCCCAGGCGGTAACTTCAGATGAGAGTTGGTATGTGATGACCCAAGCTTCAGCATGTCCCTAGATATTATATTTATTTATTGTTTCATTTGTGAAAATTTACTTGACGGTACCGTTTCTTTCATGGACTGACCGAAGACCCACTTTCCAAGAGAAGGATCCAGCACCTCCACACAAGAATAGCAGTTCTCAACATCTCCACCCCCAATAGCAAAAATCTTGTCACCAAGTGCGATTCCCGCAAGACTCCCCTTTGAGCAGCTAAGAGGTGGGCACTGGTACCACTCATCAGTATTACTATTGTAACATTCAACTGCATTTATAAACAGGAAAACAAGAATTAGTTTTGTTCACTATCATTAAGTTATGCTTTCTAGGATGAGAGTACAAGTGTTGAAGAATGAAAAATAACAATCTAAATGTAAGTCTTAGACCTACATGCAACTATTTGTTGTTAAACCTAAAAAACAAATTTGATAAGCACATGTGTTGCCATTGTTATTAAATAGTGTACTGTTGTATTATCAGTTTTTCTTTTATACGAATATAGATTTTAAAACAATTCCCTCTCATCAAATCAAGTCAGAATCAGAATATAGATACTTCAATCCATTTTCACCCCCAGCATCACTATCATAATCATCACTGAGATACTCGGTCTGTCGGTCATAATCATTTCCTCCATCATTTATTTATTCTTTCTGTTGTGTATGTGTCCGCGAATTGAAGTGGAAAAGGGATTGATGGAGAAACTCTGGTTTGTCTTCAATTAAACAAAGCTTCATGTTCAGAACAACAAAAAATATCTAAATGAAAGTAGTGTGCCAAATCATATACCAGTATCAGACCACATGTTGCCATCACTGCCGCCAAGGACAAAAATAAACTCTTCAAGTGCGGCCACAGAGGTGTACGGCCGGGCACTAGACATCCTCTTCAGGGGCATCAACGTGTCCTT
This sequence comes from Carex arenaria, assembly GCA_964058825.1. Taxonomy (NCBI): domain Eukaryota; kingdom Viridiplantae; phylum Streptophyta; class Magnoliopsida; order Poales; family Cyperaceae; genus Carex; species Carex arenaria. Next base: position 76,056 of record CAXKVW010000296.1, on the reverse strand, counting down.
TGACGGGGAGAAGGCGTCAAAAGAAGACAACCAATCTAAGCTGTCATATCCACCTATCAAATAGATGAGCTTTTCAGATAGGTCAAGCCTCAGCGCTAACTCATCAAGCCAACTCTCCAACTGGACAGTCTTTATTTCTGACTGGTTTACTATTTCATAAAGCCGTTCAATTTCTCTTACACTATTATCCTGGAAAAATATATTATCATTTAATTATCAAGTAAGCAGTGTAATATTTTCATGTTTTCATCAGAATGCAAGTAGCAGTATAAGATCCAATATTTATGTGTGCTTTTAATTATCAAGTAAGCAGTGTAATATTTTCATGTCTCCATTTATATCATCTACAATGCAAGTAGCAGTATAAGATCCAATATCTATGTGTGCTTATAATTTGGAAAGATTTGTAGCAGAAGAAGATATACATAGAAATTGTAGCAATTTTCAAAAGCAGCTCCTGCATTATGTATTGAGTTTTGTTTCACCAGAACAGGTCAACCTGACCCAGTACAAGATATTGGGATACCCTCATGTTCTTCTTCTGGAATGAACTTGTATGCATTGCACTCTGGTGACCTGGTCTATAATCTATTGGCTTTAAACTATTTCATATCATGGACTATATTAAACATTATTTAGTTGGAAAATTTAAGGCAATTATTGCATACTGTGATAATCATCTGTTCCCCGCTCAATCATCAACACTGCGACTTAGTAAACCCCAGTGAGTCCATATCCTCTGAGGTAACAGAATATTTGAGTTTAGATCCAGGCCGTCTGATCAGAATCCGGACCAGTCCAGCTCAGGGTGGAATGCATGTGCCCCTTTAAGATTCGCGCCAAGGCAGATCGAACGGGCAGGATCTAAACTCAAAATTTTTGTTACCTCAGGTGATATGAATTCCCGTCACCATAAAAGTATAAACTTACGCTAATTCCAAGGAAGCATTGTTAATCAAAAGAGGAGTCGGACTGTCGGAGTAAATAAATCCCCTTGAAACCAATCCCGCTTCGAGCTTGCATTCACTGATACCCAGGTCGCACCTGGCAAGTAATAGATGTCGAGGCCTGAATTTGAAATTTCACTGAGAATGTTCAGAAGTCGGAAGGTTTTCGTTATATTGCACTTCTTAGGTGGAAGAGAGGCGCACCTTGAAGCAATACACCGTCCAATGACCAGCCTAGGGTTACCTCCGACGGCCGCGAGAGCGGGAGGTCGCTGCGGAGTCCGGTCGGTGGCTGAGGACCATCTGACGGGTCCGTTGCAGGTTGCTTCCATTCGCCGCACCGGCATTTATCTGCCTCATGCCATTGCCAACAGTCGTTTGTTTTTGTCGCTCTCTCTCTCTTCGCGCCTCTCAGAATAGTTTCGACTGTAGCACAAACACAGTACATGGGTCTCAAACTCTCAATGCTCGTTCAGGAAAAAGAATTCGCATCCTCTGAGATATCTCAAACTTTGCGTGACTTTATGAAAAATTTCAACCGTTCAAATATGTTCTGCGCGAATCTCGAATCACAAATAGTACTGCCAGTCTGCCACTGCGCTATCCCCGAATAGGCACCGGACGCAGACGATATGCAACCAGGAAAACTGCCGATTTTTTTTATTAATAAGAAATATAATATAAAAGAGAAAATTAGTTATTTGCAACTCCAAAATTTTAAAATTTGAAAAATGCCAACTCAAAATTAGAAATCATTCTAATGCTACTAAACTTAGTTAACTTTTAATTTTGCCACAAATACACAATTTTTATACTATTTTTATTAAAAATTAACTGAAAATTTCTATTTTTGAATACATATTTATGTATTTCCGATTATACCCTTTATATCCTTCAGATTATACCCTTCTGTAATCACTTCCTCCTTTCTATCAAGCGCCTCCTCTATAATCATCTCCTCATGTCTATCAATCGCCTCCTCCTTGTGGTGGGGAATTAAATTTCACGGACTATATTATCACAAATTAAAACCAACAAAATGAGAATTGTTCACAATTTAAGTTCCAAATAGTATTTCAACCCCCTTCAAATCAGATGCAAACATAAAGGAGAAGCAATTTCTCTTAAGATTAGTACAATGGGAGTTAATAATTGATAGATTTCATACAAGAGGAAAATGGAGAGAAGAGAGAATTAAAGAACTGAGAATTTTTTATTTGTATTTCTTGAGAGCTTCGTTACAGAGGAGATAGTCCCATATATATAGACCTCATCTTTATACCCGGTAATAATCTAACTATACCCGGTAATAACAAATTGAGTGGCGATGGAAGTGGAGGCAGAGTGGCGGCAGAAGTGGGAGTGGAGGCAGAGTGACTGGTGGCGATAGTAAGAGGAGGCAATTGAGGCGGAGGTTTAGAGTTGGCGATAGTAAGTGGTGGCAGAGTGGAGAGAGAGAAGTACAGAAGTTATGTTTTTCTGAGAAGGGTATTTTAGTCATTAATTATTATTATTTTTTAACAAGACTAATACAGTATTTGTGGCACAATTAAAAGTTAACTAAGTTTAGAGTGACATTAGGATGGTTTCTAGCATTTTTCAAATTTTAAGGTTTTGGAGTGACAAATGACCAATTTTTCCAAAATAAAAATAACGATAATGAGGAATGATTTCGGCAAATTTTGAAATCTAGGAAGAACGTTATGGTTTATAACGTCCAGGATACTGTAGCTGGACGTTATAAATTATAACGGCCAGTTAATTTGATTGAATGTTCGCTTATTAATAAAAAAAACTGTAGCTAGCCGTTATGAACGATAACGGCCAGCTACAATGTTTTTTTTCTATAATGGTATGGTCGAAAAAACTACTGTACCTGACCGTTATAGTCCATAACGACCAGACTTTTTTTTTAAACGAGTTAATTAGCGGTAATTTAATTTCGCTAATCAGGCCGTTGTAAACATTCACGTCCAGAGGATGTTATAAACAATCATGTTTTCCCTACTTTTCAAATTCTCCGCAAAACCTTCCCCAAAACCTATATTTTTTATTTATATTCTTATTAATAAAAATTTCGGGGAAAACTGGGCGTCCACCCAAGTCTTTTTTTTTAAAGCTTGACAGCAGCTATCAAGGGAATTTGCATCCAGGGGTGGACCCAGGATTTCCGTCAGGGAGGCAAAAAAATATCGAATCGGTTTGAAATAGCTAATTGAATTTAAACTCATTAACTAATTAGATACTCGATAAAAAACAATGATTTAATTTATACTTTCCAATACTCTGGCTTGTAATTTCTGATGTTTTAACCTATAATTCTAATTATCAATCATAATTCATGAAAATTATTTTAGTTTTAATCATAAATTTAACCCGAATTACAATTCAAACATCCAGAGGGGGGCAAAAAAAAATTGAGGAGAGACAAAATCGATCGAAACGTCCTGATATCCATTAAAACTCAAAATCTAGGGGGGGCAGCTGCCCTCCTAGATATACAGGGGTCTGCCCCTGTTCCCATCCTCTGAGATATCTCAAACTTTGCGTGACATTTTGGAATATCTCAATCGTTCAAATATGTTCTGCACGAATCTCAAAGCTCAAATAATACTGCCCCCCTAAGTTCCCCCGAATAGGCACCGGACACGTCGGTCACGCAAAAATTGAGATATCTCAGAGGATACGCACCCAAATGACTTGGGTCCCTTGACCAAGGTGCGTATCCTCAGAGATATCTCAATTTTTGCGTGACCGACGTGTCCGGTGTCTATTCGGGGGAACATAGGGGGCAGTATTATTTGAGCTTTGAGATTCATGCAGAACGTATTTGAACGATTGAGATATTTCAAAAGTTCACGCAAAGTTTGAGATATCTCAGAGGATAGCGAATTCCAGTCATTTCCCCATTTTTTTTATTTTTTAATTACTTCAAATACCGAGTTTCGTTATTTTACGGAAACATGGTCCGTTGGTTAGGTTACGGGCAAGGTTAATGTGTGAAAGTTGTAATAAATGTGGCAACTTGTAAGTTTATAAATATGCTTTTCAATATATTTTTTATTTTAATTTTAATATCATTTAATATTTTTTTTTTAATAGTTTGACAGTGGGCCGTCAAGAAAAATAATTATAGCGTCGACAGCAGGGTTTGAACCTGCGCGGGCTGTCTCCTTAATAATCTATTGAATTTTTTTTAAAACAGTAGACAAATCCACTCTTTTTTTAATAATCCACTCGGACATATCGACAACTTTCATTTAATAATCTATTGATTTTTTTCTTAAAAACACTAGACAAATCTACTCTTTTTTTTAAAGAAGAAAGGTAATATCCCCCGGGAGGATTATCCCCCTAACGGTCTGGGACCACTTCTACGTTTTTTCACGAACGACCTTCCTTTTATAAACAATCCCCGATCCTCTCCATTTAGAAAATAAATTATGAGATCTCCCGTTCCCTTCTCTTCTCTCCTCTTTCCTGTACCCTTCTCTTCGCTTTCCCAATCTTCTCAAATCAACACTATTAGGTTATTGAGAGTTTTGTACAGGACAGTGAGAACTTAATTATATTTTTTAATTTTATACTATTTTCCTTGCGTACGCTAGTGTTTCCATAGGTTCTACAATCACACAATTCCGAAAATTTGTTTTTCATCCATGGAAATAATTATAATGAAGAATGTTGGCATAGATAAATTTCTTAAAACACTACATGCAAACAATATGTTCAACTATATATTGACACATATCGCTATTTGAAATTTGTCATAGAATAAACTACAATAAAAATAACTCTCTAGGAGTTGTGTTGTAGTCTTCTAGTCTGTTTTGGGAATTACAAGTTCGTATATAGCAAATAAAGGAGTTAAAATAGAAGGTAATGTTATTTAATAAGAGTAGAGTGTGTAGAATATTCCCAAGGGTCTATATAATGTGTAATGACTTTTGAATGTAAGAAATTAAGATAATATTGATAATAAAAATAAATTTTCTACCAATAAGTGTTCTCTCTTCCGCTACTAAATTATACTATGTTTGACTCAAATATTATTTCGGTCCTATCAAATTGGTATCACAGCCTTGTTAAAATGGCTGCTGAACTCCAAATATCTCCTTCCAATACCCGACACTAACCAAAACTAACTATGATCAATAATCGTTGCTAATGAGGGTTCACTACTAGAATCTGGGTTTATTACATGCGCAACACTAGGTTATTACATGGGAAGGACGCTCCATGCAACAGAAATGACAATTCTGGAAATTTCTGACTTGTTGCAAGGGTAGTCCCATGTAAATTATCTCGCATGTAACTATGTGATGTGCAACCATGTAACAGATTTCCATCTGCCCATGTAACTACAATATGAAGGTCAGATATTATAATTTATTGAAGGTCCTTGCAATAACTCAATCCTCTGCCATGCAATTACTTAGACACATGCTAGATATTGTATTTTATTAAAAGTCCATGCAACAAGTCAGCCCCCTTCCCATGTAAATAGTCTGCACTGTTGAGGCAGTCGTATTTGCATGCGCTTACCCTTGCAACTGATTTGTTCCTGGACATCCCCGGATTTCAGTTTTGTTTCTGTCCCATTTTAAATGATTTTTGTATATTATAAATTACAGCAACATGAATAATAGCAGTATACAAGAAATCAATATGGGGGTAACTTAAAATCTTGTAATTAGAACAAATATTAAAAAATAATTGTACAATCATTGTTGGACAAGACCCATACAACTATTGATTCACTAATTAATCAAGACTCTTGATTGGAATAATCATGAGATTAGAAACCAAATTCATCCTCATCTTGCTCCATATCTAACCCTTCGTCATCTTCATCATCTACCTCAATTGGGTTATCCTCGAACTCTTCTTCACCTTGCGCCATTGTATCATCTACTAGCTCGAACTCATCGGCTTGAGGGGCCATACCGTCCCAATCAAAATCTTCACCGTTTGAAACCTCGATCGAATGATCCGGCATTTCATCTTGGAAAAATTCTAGGTTATCCTCGACGCCGTCATCGACACGAAACCTCCCCTTTGCGGTATTTTTCATTGCCACCCACCATTGGCGTCTTTCAATTTTATCCGATGGGTAAGGAAGGTAGAACACTTGGATTGCTTGAGGTGCCAACACAAATGGTTCATAATTTTTTAGGCGAGAAGCATGTTTAACCTCAACAATCCCATGTTGGATGTCCACCCTTACACCATTTATGATGTCAAACCAATTACACTTAAAGAGAACGACCTTGTTGAGTCCATCATAATCTAGCTCAATTACCTCTTGGAGAATTCCATAGTAGTCTTGTGGTGTGTCATTTCCATCCCACTCCCCTTTAATGCAAACACCGCTACTCTTTGTCGATTTGTTTCCCCCATATTTTTCCGTGTGAAATCAAAATCCATTCACTTCATACGTTTCGTAGCAGTCCGCTTGTTTTTCTGGCATAAGTCCTACCCTTCGGAGATAGGGGTCGCAATCATGGTCACATAGTACCTTCTTACGTAGCCATTCTGCAAACCCATCTTCACGAACCTTGTCCAAATGTTGTTCGGATCTAGCTTGTCCAGAGTTTAGCATGCATTCATCAAATTCCCTACACATTCCATTTTATGAAAAATTTGATTTTTAAATTTTTTGCAATAGATAATTTTTGAAATCGTTGGAATAATTATTTTATAAGATTAATTGTACCCTAAGAATTTATTCTTGATCTCTGGACAGTTGAGGATGACATATGTATGAGCCGCTTTAAGTTCCTTCTCATCGAGAGTCCTTCTATTTTGCTGTGTGAAGAAACGGCCCGCTGTATCGAATATTGATAGACGGCTCCTCGGTGAGTTACTTGTTCCAACCCCTTGTGGATTATTGTTAGAATTCTCTGCAAAATAAAGTGTGCAAAATGTACCAATTTCTTTAACAATTGTAGCCTCGACGATGGAGCCCTCAACACGAGCCTTGTTCGTGACTCTCATCCTTTGTTCCTTGTTGCGTCTATAATAAAAAGAGTATTAGTTTATGAATGATTAGTAAGTAGAAAAAAATACCGTATAGGGTTTACATATAGGAGCAATAAAAACATACCTTTCACAGGGATACATCCATCGAGGCCCTACCGGTCCACCCAATCTAGCCTCGTGACAGACATGGACGACAAGATGCTCCATAGAATCGAAAAAACTTGGAGGAAAAATCTTTTCCATTTTGCACATTGTGACCACAATATCCTTTTCTAATTGGTCGATACGGGATGGATCGAGCTCCTTAGCACAAATCTCTCTAAAAAAGGACGAAATCTCGCACAAAACATCCCATACGTAATCAGGAACAAAGTCTCGAAATGCGACAGGAAGAAGTCGCTCCATGAACACATGCAAATCATGGCATTTTAGCCCAGTTAGGGTGTTTGTAGTGAGGTTTACACACCGGGACCAATTCGATGCGAAACCATCGGGGAACTTGACATGCTCCTTGAGCCAAATTAAAACCCTCTTCTTATTTTCTTGAGAAAGTGTGAATGGAGCCTTTGGTTTGCGCAACTTTCCCGGGTTATCTGGATCCGGGATTAGGTTTTGATTGACACGGTCACAAAGGAGAGCTAAATCTTTCCTCGCTTTTTCATTATCCTTGTTTTTGGTTCCCATGCCTAAAAGCGTGTAAATCAAATTTTCGGCAAAATTCTTCTCCAAATGCATCATATCAATGCTGTGCTGTAACAAGTTGTCTTTCCAATAAGGCAAGGTCCAAAAAATACTCTTCTTTTGCCAATGGTGTGTGTCACCGTAATCCTCCAACTGAGGGAGGCCATTTTTTTTACCCCATTTTATTGGACCTAGTTTACTCACCATCGCAAGCCGCTCCTCTCCCGTTACTCTTCGTGGTGGCCGATCAAAATCGACCTTGCCTTTTATGAAATTTTTCTTATCGCGACGAAATGGGTGATCTAATGGCAATAAGCATCTATGACAACCGAACCATGTCGCCTTCCCACCATGCTTTAGTTGGAATGCCTTTGTTGCTCCCATGCAATGAAAACATGCCAATCGGCCTTTAGTACCCCACCCACAAAGCATCTCGTAAGCGGGGTAATCGCTCACTGACCAAAGAAGTGACGCATGCATCTTGAAATTATGTTGTTTAGACACATCCCATGTAAGTGCTCCATCACTCCATAATTTATTCAATTCGTCAATTAAAGGTTCAAGAACAATGTCAATGTCTCGACCCGGATGCTTAGGTCCGGGAATGACAAGTGCGAGGAACATGCTTTCTTCTTTCATTATCATCCCCGGGGGTAGGTTGTACGGAAAAACAAATACGGGCCAACATGAATATGGAAATGCATTTGAGTTAAATGGCATGAACCCATCCGTCGTTATCCCTAACCAAACATTTCTCACCTCTTTGGCAAAAGCGGGATATTTTCGTGCGAAGTGCTTCCAAGCTCGCCATCGGCCGGGTGCACCATAATCCCGGGCTTTTCACGAAAACCTTCCTTGTGCCATCTCATTTTTACCGCATTTGATTGGGTCATGTACATCTTTTGCAATCTTGGTGTGATAGGTAGATAACGAAGTATCTTTTGTGGAACCGGTTTGGCATCTTTATTAGGTCCCGGTGGCTTATATCTCGGTGTACCACATTCATCACATTGTTTCTTATCCTTGTTCGCCTCGTTATAGTAAAGCATACAAAAGTTTGGGCATACGTCTATCTTCTTATGTTCCATATCCAATGCATCGATCAATCGCTTGGCTTGATAAAAATTTTCCGGCAATTTTTCACTAGGGGGAAGCATGGTTTTGATAAGACCCATCATTCCATCAAAACATTTTTGGCTCAATTGAAACTCCGACTTCAATGCGATTGCGTGTGTAACGGCTGACAAGATTGTGTGTGATTCACATTTCAATTGTCCCGTTACGTTCTCTTCCCAAAGCGGTGTTTCTGAAGCGGCAAGCATGTCGAAGAATTTTTTAGCCATTCCGGTGGGTCTCTCCTCCTCCCAATCAAAATTTTGACCGGCGGATGCCCTAACCAAATCAATTCCAATTTGGAAAGTGTCTAAGTTTGTATCATTTGGTGGTAGGTTCGGTGAATTTTGAGGTGAGTTGAGACGTTCCTCTCCGTGTGAGTGCCAATGTTCATATCCTTCTCGAAAACCCGATTGGTAGAGATGTATTCTCACGGTTTGCAAGTCTTTGTTGTAAAGGTTTTCACATTTCTTGCATGGACATGGGATACATTGCTTGCCATTAAGGATGGTCACAACCGATGGCTTCGAGGTTGCCACATCAACAAAATATTTCACACCATTTATGAATTCGGGTAGAAGCCTTCCATTGGCATTTAGTCTATTGTACATCCATCTACGATCCGGTTCCATTTGACTAGTAAAATGTTGGACAATAGGAATGAGTTAGTTATGGACATCCATTTTGTTTAATTGCATTATTTGATAAAAATGTAGAGTTAATTTAGCTCATTTGCAATTACAAAGGTACTGGGGTTCGCAGGAAATTGCATTAATGGGGGGAAAATTAAAGATACTAGGGTTCGCAGCAAACATACACAACTACACAAGTCTAGGGTTGGCAGGAAATTGCATTCACGATTTAGACCATGCAGGAAATTGCATTCATGGGGGAAAATTTACCAGTTCAAATGTTGAGCTCCAGAGGATTGTCAATGGTGTTCAGCTTCTTGAAACTAGGTCTGACAAGAGAATTTCCTCAGAGGCAGTGAAGATCTCATCTAAGATTGAGATTAGAGGACATTTAGGGATCTCGTGAGCTGAATGGGGCTAACTGGGAGTGAGGCGGGTGTGAAAACACGGGTTGGTTAGGTTGAAATTAGGAATAACAAGTGCTCGATTCAGGGAGGTGACATTATTTTCATGAGAATACCGATGAAAATAATGGCAAATATGAATTGAGTAAAATTTAAGACATTTGCGTACCCCAATGTACGCATCATATTAAACAGCCCAGATAGAGCACCAACAGATTAACACAACACAAATGGTTGAAGCATTCTACTGAGATTGAAGCATCATATTAAACTATTAAACAGCCCATTTTTTTAAGCATCACATCCTACAGAATTTAGAGACATCCTAAAGAATTTTTTTTAAGCATCACATCCAACACATCCTAAGTTATTACAGACATAATTCTCCTAAGTTATTACAGACATAATTCTCCTAATTTTTGTTAAGCATCACATCCAACACATCCAAAACATCCTAAGTTTTTTAAGCAGCTCCACTTGAATTCTGACCGTTCTCTTCCCCCGTATCAGCCCCGCCACCATCATTTCCCTTGGATGACCCCTCCTACAGAGAGCAATTATTTAGCATGAATTCCATAGTAGTATACAAATACACATTTGCTGAGTAGTGCTTCATGGAACTTACATTAGGTGCTGGCATAGGCGCTCCAGACAATTTGTACAGCGCTGCAAGGCATGTGGCATTGTATTCGGTGGTCTTCTTGATCTCATCAAACTCAGCTCGGTGATGCTCCGCTTGGGCAGCAAGCTCCTTTGCAAATGCTCGTCGTTCAGCTGCTATCTTGGAGCCAATTAACACCGCAACCTGTGACTTTGTGAAAGTTTGCGTCTCCTCTTCAGCCGAGGTGGCAGTGCTCTTGGCAGGATCCGACATAGAGGCATCATCTGCAGCCAACGCTTGATTGACTTTGCATGTCCTTGATTTTTTGCCAAAGCCAAATACCCGGCCTCGCCGATCCTCTCCATCTGCAGCCATCTCCCATAGTTGCTCCTCTGACATTTTCCCACAGTTGTTGGACTTGAGGTCCAAAAATTTGTTCTGCAATTTGACAAATACAACAATTACTAACTGTGCAAGAGAGACGGTAGTTTACGATGTATTTTAATGGAAAATTCACCATTTAAAAGCAAATGAAACAAGCGCTTACCACAACATTCTTGGCCCTTGTGTTCACATACACCTTTCCACCCGGTGTATCCTTCATGTGGGTACGATCAAATACCTCCTGGAGTCCCACATCCGAACCCTTTTTGGATATCTGCATTCACATGTGAATTCAGAATTTGATTTGAGTAAACAACAATCAATCTTACTTATGCGGAGGGAAAAAATTAATTAAAGATGAGTGTTTCTAACAATACCAGTGCTTGCTTGTGCCGAAACGACGACCTGGAACCACCAACGTGATAGATGACACCTTCATCCCGTTTAATGTTCTTCCGATTGGTGGTTGACATCTGGTCCCACTTCTCTTTTGACCAGATAAGACACAACCCCTTCCAATAATCGGGATTGTTGCACCACTGTGGAGGGTGGTCTTTCCACAACTCCTTATCTGGCCCATATCTCTTCGTGTAGCGTTTCCTCAGGACTGTCATCTCTCGACCGTACGCTTCAGCTGCTATGTTCTCAAACACATCCAAACAGCGCCCAACCTCTTCCCCTTCTGCCCAAGAATATATCTCCAAGAACTTTTTGAGGATTTCCAGCCTTGCAGTGGTAGGAAACATATTGTACGACCTATAAGGTCCCGGCATGTTCTCTAAAGTCAGTATCCTTGCCGTGGTGATCACCTTTGTGCACTTAGGATGGGAGTCGAACTCCGCGTCACCAACCACCGTCAATTCAGGTCTAAGGTGTGGGGCCGTTGGCTTACGAGCCTTGGCCATACCTCGGCCACGCCTGATGTCAGACTTGCCGGCCCTTTTTCTCTTTCTCTTGCCCTCAGCCCCTTGGGTTGCCGGTCCGACAACCGCTTGGCCCGAGGCTGTCTTTGCTTCCTCACACATCCTAAGTGGCCGGCGTCTGGTACACCTCTTGCCACCATCATCATCCTCGACTGCTGGATGCATGCTCTCCTCGTCTGACAAGGTCTCCTCTTCAGATGGCTCTGCTTCTTGCTGCACATCTCTTGAAGCGTTATCTGCCCAATCAGACCAGTCGGAATCACCAGCCTCCGGGCGCAGCGGGTAGGTCGGTACAGACAGTGGGGACCCGGGGGGGAATGGGTAGCTGCTGCTCCAGTTTCGACTGGCAATTCCTCCGGGGGTTCTGAGTTGGATGGTTCTTTGTTGGACAGGTCTGACTGGGAGGACGGTGTTTCTGTCTCACTGTCAGACTGCTCGTCATCACCAGCATCCGCGTGTGGCGGGGAGGCCATTTCACACGGTGGGGACCCAGGGGGAGAATGGGTGGCGGCTGCGACAGAGTCAATGTGGTCCGAGCTGTTTGGCAATTCCTCGGAGGGTTCTGGCTGGGATGGTTCTTTGTTCAGCGGGTCTGACTGGATCGGGCTGCTCGGGAGGGTTCTTTTGGGGGACGGTGTTTCTGTGTCACTGTCATCGCGTAGCGCTGTCTCCGGCAGTGTTTCTACAATAAATAGAAATTACAAATTAGTTAGATCAAGGTCAAACAATAATTATTTGAAACTTAATTTTCAAAACAAAATTTAACAGCATTTTTTGTAACTTAATTTTTAAATAATACTTCAACAACTCAAATCAAGCTCTAGTAACTATTTGCTAGATCAAGATCAAACGAACAAAACTAATTCCATTAAAATCAAGGTCAGTACCCTCTAATACTTTGTTTTACAATTTAATTCATTTTATAAAATAATAATTATTCCCTTAAAAATCAAAATCCCCAACTTAAAGCACACCAGGACACTTGCTACATTTTAGACCTAAAAGGATGACAGTAAATGCAACAACAAAAACAAAAGGTGCATTACCTTTCCAATAAGGCAGGTTAGACGGTGCTGTGCTCGACTTGCTTAGCCTTGATGAGCGGCGGATAGGTTGTTTGCTTGGCTTGCCGCGCTTGCTCGGGTTCTTCTGGGGTTCGGTGTTGACTGTGGTACTTGGACTCCTCCGCTTCAAAACCCCAGGATTACGGCCAAAAAATACCACCCTTTTGGGGGTCGACCAAGCGATGATTACTATAAAAAATAAATTTGCAGTGGATCAATTATTATTAAAAACATTTCTGACAGATCAATTACTATTAAAAACCCTGTCCATTTTGTGCTTCTGCAACCACCCGTGACTATATTCTACAATCAATTACCTCGACTCATTTCTAACAGACTATTGGAAACAACTCAACTACTAACAATATATATGGATGTACCTTCATCAGCTGTCTGCTCGGTAGCTGGTTGCGACAGGGGCACATTTGCTGTGGGCTCGGGGGAGCTAGACGGTGGCAGATTTGGTTGGGATGCCTCTGACAGGGTAGGTGACGGGGGGGCGGTAACAGTATCTGGTTGCGACAGGGGCACATTTGCTGTGGGCTCGGGGGAGCTAGACGGTGGCAGATTTGGTTGGGATGCCTCTGACAGGGTAGGTGACGGGGGAGCGGTAACAGTAGCTGGTTGCGACAGGGGCACATTTGCAGTGGAGCATGCAATCTCAGGCGGGGGCAGATTGGGTTGGGATGCCTCTGACGGGGTAGGTGACGGGGGGGGCGGTAACATTTGCAGTGGGCTCTGTGGTTTTAGGCCTCGACAGCTTGGATCGGGGTAAAACTTTTGGAGGAGGTAGCTGGCTCGCTTGGCTGTTCTTATTTAACCTCGCCGACTTCCGGCGCGTGACTAACTCAGGAGGGGTTTCTTCCATGAACTCTGTCAAAGAAATTGAACAAGGATATGTTAACAAAATGTGCTTCAACTTAGGTAACAGCAAATTTTAAAATTACATAAGACAAATTTTAATAGGAAAAATATAAGAGAAACATTGGGAAATTACAATTGGGAGAACATATGAGCACATATGACAAATTAAATCCTATGAATAAATACAGAAGGGAATATAATTGGAAATAGTTTACAAAATTGGATTTGTGCAGAAGAATTTCGAATTTATTAATAATTCTAGCATATGCCAAATTACAGAAGGGAAAACATATGACAAATTCAAAATTCAAACATACAATAATAACATTTGTGCACAACCTGGTTTCACCACTGGCTGAGGGGAAATTTGCGCAAAACCCTAGTTTAATCTCTTCAGAAACCAAGTCATGTATACAATTTTACATGAAATTTTACAAAACCAGTTCCTATAATTTCTTGAATAATAAGACATCCATCCCTAAATTAACATAACCACCGACTTGAACACTGTTTTTTGCAAAGGATGACAGTAAGAACTGAAAACCAAGAAGAGAACAAAACCTAAATTAACAAAACCACCGACTTGAACACTGTTTTTTGCAAAGGATGACAGTAAGTACTGAAAACCAAGAAGAGAACAAAACCTAAATTAACAGACCCGCCGACTTGAACACTGTTCAAAACCCTAGTTTCATCTCTTAAAAACTGAAAACCACTAGCACATTGACAAAAAATGTGTACATCGGGTAAGAACAGAAGCAGTTCATCTTGAATAATGACTTATCAATTAAAACTGGGCCCTAAATTAAAGGTACTAACCACTCTACAGCGGAGTCCGGTGCCGATCGATTGGAAACGAGAAGACTTGGTGGAGAGGAGATGTGGCGATCACTGACTCCGGAAGGCGACGGCGACTCGGAGAGGGTCGGCGTTTTGGGAAGAGCAACAGGCGGTGTTTCTTTGAAATAGAGTGGAGAGGGAGAGAGAAAGAGCGAGGTGTTTTTCAAATTTTTCGTCTAAGTCCGGAACTCTCTCTAGAGGTACTGAGGGTGCCTATCCTCTGAGATATCTCAATTTTGGCGTGACCGACGTGTCCGGTGCCTATTCGGAGAACCGTAGGGGGCCAATATTACTTGACCTTTTAGATTCGTGCATAATGTATTTGAACGATTGGGATATTCCAAGAAGTCACGCAAAGTTTGTCATATCTCAGAGGAAGCGAATTCATTAACTGGGGAGCGCTTCTTCGGTGTTGTGCCATGCAATCTCAGGTACCGCCATTTTGTTTTAAGATCCTGACCGTTTGATTACTAAATGGATGGCGTCTTATTAGATGTGTTTGAGTTAGGAACCACCAGATCAAAAATTACTTCGTATTGTACCTTAGACTAACTTGCGTTTCATTGATTTGGGAGACCTACCCGCGATGAATTTAGCCTCAGGTATCGGAGAATACTTATTGGATCAAAGCCGTTTGATTGATATCAGGCGCGAATATTTACAGGGACGTCCATAACCTAAAGGGTCAGATTTCATATCTAATAATTCGTTACCTGAGAGTATAGTTAGTCCCTACACAGCACCTTCATAAATTCAACAAATCAAGTCCACTTATCAACAATCGGACGGCAGGGAATCTGTTTCTATGGTAATTAGATGCTGGTCTGTACAGAAACTAGTTTGGAAATTTTTTCAAAAAATATTTCTTTTTTTTTAAAACCTTTTGCCCAAAATGTACTTATTACCAACAATTTTGTATAGTTTAAATATTTTTTTGGCCCTTGAAAGGTATAAAATAAATTCCAACCGTTCATATTGACGTTAATTTTTAACGGTGGATCTTCGATGAAACGACTTGAAAATGATTTAGGAATGATCAAGGGTTAACCTTCAACGTAACTAACAACAAAAATAATGAGTTAAAATTTGTTGCCGGTTCGATCCACCGCAAAGTATTTGTAGCCATTGGATGCTTCAATGCTTGGTCATGTGGATGGAGGGGTAAATAAAAACTTTTCTCGATGAAACTTGCCCGCAGGTCAATAAATTCAGCGATCTTCAATTTGAATGGTTCCGATCAATCCCCGGGCGGTTTATGTCGTCACAGATTCATTGCGCGACGATACATGAGCTTTTGTTTCATATCCATACACATAGGATGTGTTCCATGTATGCATCATGCATGTAATTAAATATAAAATTATTGGCCAAAATCAATTTATAATGCAATATACTCCATTTTTTTAATGAGTGTCTATTAAGTCTTGTTAATATTTTCATTAAACTTTTTTATCACACTGTTTAAATATCACTAATCCTTTAAAGTACTAATCACATGCTATTCAATGTATTGCAATATTAATTTGTCAAACTAATCTAACCCTAAACCTGAACAAAAAATTTAATTTTCCAAATACTAAAAATAATAATAACAATGATTATTATTTCATTCTCTAATTACTTACAAAATAAATTATGGAATTTATATCACTGCAAGGTTATTTATCTGATTCAGCCTGAGTTTTGGACATAATTTAAAAACAGCCCCAATTCGACTAATGACAGAGCAAATACTCCATAAGCCAATGCTATCAACACACCTGTGCAAAGCAACAAGCACTCTGTCTATAATTGAACTTTGGCGCTAAGATGAAATTTCATTTTCCCCCCCGAATCAGAACAGCCAATTCGGAAGCCCGCCTACTCACCCCGTGATTTCTCAACTCTGAGTTATCTGATATCCTTAGTTCATAGAGTACAATAATCCGAACCGTTCATACACAGCCTGCAAGAATCTCAAAATACACCCATTACACAGGATCACGACACGACCAACAAGCAAAACAAGAGGTGTCTTAGAGGATCCGTTCTAGAATCCCTTCCAGGGTTACCAAATAAAAGCCGGCCTCCCTTGTCTACCTCATTTAACAAATCAATTCGACAAGGAGAGAAAATCCCGCTCCATCTTCCTCTTTTACCACAAGAAATTTCGCCTCCCTATCTCACTGCATAAACCTCGGGTACATCATCTCTGTAGTCCTCTTTCCCTCTCTTCTTGATTTGAAAATGAAAATGTCTGAATTTTAAGTAATACAAAAAATCAAGTTAATCTGGCGAACCCTAGTTTTAAATTCCCGGCAAATACTTATCAATGTTTCATTATAAACTCAAAATCAGTCATAGTTGTGTTGGCACACTGAATCTTATACTACTAGCAGCTGTCTCAGTTAGTGGGCAGTTGTTAAGTTATACTGGTACCCTGAATCTGGGGGTTGTTGTCAGAGCTCTCTTAAAAAAAATAACAATCATCCTTCTGATGAGTACTTGAGTAGGCTTATTACACACATTCACAGGTGCAATATTAGACACATTCAGCTGGCTTTACCTTTTGATTTTTGTTACTTCAGTACCCTCTAATTTAATTTTACATGAAACTTCTAGTTTGTAAATAACATCATACCTGTTCTCTTGTTAGCAAAAGACAAATGGCACCCCGCAGCAAACCTCGGGCCACAAGGGCAAAAGCCACAAAATACATCAAGAGGAAACGTTCCACAGATCACACACTTACTGCTGGTGATGGATCGAATGCTTCAGCAGCAGGTCAGATTACCACACCTGAACCTCCGAAGAAGAAGGGACGAGGCCTTGGAAAGATAAGAAAGGTAAAGGAGAATCCCGATGAACGTCCGGTGATATGGCTAGTTGGCCCACACGAGTTTAGTTGTGCAAAAGATCCAAGGCTGATAACAGCAACGATCACTAGGCTGGCCCTTCGCCTCATGCCGGCACCACTGAGGTCTTTTCACGCATTTTGTAAGGATGCTAAGCTAAACCTGCAGAGGGAGTTTCTGGTAACCTTTATTCCTGTATTCGTGATTACCAATTATACAACTCACAATTGTCATGTAATTGTTTCCTACTGTGTCAACATCCAAGCTTTGAGTAAGTTCAGTTCAGTTTTTGGTAGAAGTCCAGTTCAGTATTTTTTTGTTTTTATATTCAAATCTAGCCTAACTATGACCCTTTTACATGAATAAGTTTTTTAGGTACAATTTTGTGCATTAGTTCAATTCAGTTTTTATATTCTAATCTAATCTAGCCTAAGTATGATCCTTTTCCATGAATAACTTCAATGAATAAGTTCAGTTTGTGTTTTATAGCTACTACATGACATCCAATAAGATTGATTTCCAAATCTGCCCTTCAAGAAAATGCAATAACAAAAATTATAGAACTTAGGTCAGATTTTGTGCATTTCTGTTATGACAAGATGAACTGCTCCAATTTCAAAGCTTTCTTCATGAATTAACTGTTAGTAAGTGCTACACTACACTTAGAGAATGCCACAGCCAACTAGATAAAAGCTCATACTTTCTGCATTTTTTTTAATTAAGCCCCAAAACTAAGATAACATCTAGAGTATTATTAAACCTAACCAGTGGGGCCAATGATCTCAATTTTATGATGAAATAGCTGATGCTCCAAAAAAAAATTTCCAATGCAGGATAGATACAGATACAAGGCAGATGAAGATCCTGACCGCTGTCGTGAAGTACTCGAGGCCATTGCATGCAAAAGGTATTGTGAGGAGCTGTGTACAGCAAGGAGGAATCGAATAAAATTATATGGTTGGGACATTATGGCATGGAAGGCCAATGTGTCGCTGTGGTGTGTAACCCCGGTACACTGGCGAGGTCTTTGCGATATTTGGTTCACAGAGGAGTGGCAACTGGTCAGTAAACAGAACCAACAAAACCGCACAATCTCATCAAAAAGTTCGGTCTCCCACTATGCTGGATCAGCCAGTGCCTACCAACATTTTGAGAAACTGGTACACTTCCTTTTAAATTATATTCCAAATTTAATTTACTTACACATTGACCATTCATCTAACTTTCAATTTTCATTATTGTTTTCCATCTGGAGACCAAACTGAACAAAGGGAACAAGCCAACCATGGAAGACCTTTACATTCATATTCACTGTGCAAGACAAAATGGCGTATCACCGGTCGTGGCCCAATTGAGTACTGCCGAGGAGGAGGTGACTGGAAATAATGAAAACAGTGAGGCCAATGGGGGAGTTGAACCAGCAGCTGAGAATAGTATAGGACGGGTCCATGAGTTTGATATCAACTCGTTGCAATTTGCAGACAAGAACAAAGAAAAAGTTTATGTAAGTTGAATTTACTAGTGTACATTTTCCTGTTAAAATTTTGGGGTTACAGTAGCCTTAAACCCTTCATATTATCTGCACACACTCTATTTTGTACACTAAGGCAATTTCGAATTTATTTTAACCACTAAATTACATTGCCATCTCAATTTGACAACATGTGTCTAATGCTTCTGGATCACATGCCTCTATATATGAATTGTTTCCATCTCAATTTGCACTTTAATACAATTTCCCTTATGTTCCAACTAATAGAGGAAGGTGAAGGCAATGAGGGCTGATGAGGCCAATGTGGACTTGGACGAGAGCACCTTATTTCTGACAGCACTGGGCGGACCAAGCCATGGCCGCGTTAAAGGCTTTGGAAGTGTGCTCCAACCCAAAAAAACAGCAACCACCCGAGAAAGGCAGAGCCACGCAACATCTTCAATATCCGGGTTGACAAATAGTGGGGTGCAGGAGACCTTCTCTAGGGCAGAGGTAGATGCGATTGTGCAAGAACGTGATTTCCGTATCGCTGAGGAGCGTGCAGAGAGGAAAAGAGATCAAGAAAAAAATGAATTGATGTTCTCCGCATTATTTAGAATGCATGGGCTACAAAGGCCTCCTCTGGTTAGTAAGAGAATTTTTTTTTTTTTAAATATTGAACAAAAAACCTGCTTTCATCAGATTAGCCTATATGAACCTGTGTACTGTCATTTTCTCCAATAATTAGGCACCAGCCAGCAATTCTCAGGCACCACCTGATGGTACAGTGGGGAATATGGGTTTTTCACAGGTAAACTTTCCAGATAATAAATGGCTTATTTACAGTAGGGAATATGAGTTATCTACAAATTCTGACATTCCATTTTCAAATACAATGCTTAGGTTAATAATCCCACCTCTCAACAACCTCAAGAAGGACCTTCACAGCTACAAATGGAATTCAATCAGGTATGTACTTTTACAGTGTTGGTTCAATATTTGTATTCTATGAAAATAACAACTAAGGTAAATGTGCATTTGCTAGAATTATATGTTCAACGGTTATGGGTACAACACTAATGGGTAGTAGTACCATCCAATTTTTTTTCCCCTATACAATAGTAAGATGAATACCAGCAAGCACCACTACATTGGTGCCTACAACTAAACTAATTGTTGTAACACATAAGAGAAGTGGTGCAACTGACCGTGACTCATGAAGTACCACTGAATTTTTTTACCCATCATGCTGCTGCTACCTAATTATTATGAAAAAACCAAAAACATGTTAATGTACAACAGTAATGGGTAAAAATAGTGCTTGATCAATAATACTTTCTTTTGGGGTTTAAACTGCAAATTTTTTTTTTACAACTAGAACCTGCTCTGACATTCCAATTTGTTCTACACAGGATGTTGCTGGTCCTTTACAACCAAATCAGGGAGGCTCTTTCCAAGCACTGCTGAGTTCTCAAAGTGCACAAGAAATTGCAGGCAATGAGGCTGATTTGACCAATTGGTGGGGCAATCAAACTTCATGAACCAGGGAGGTCGAGTGTGGATTTCAATATTTTGGGTATATTTTGGTAACATTGTGGGTATAGTTTGTTAATGCTTGACAGGTGGGTATATTTTGTTAATGCTGGAAAGGTGGGTATATTTTGTTTATATTAAGAAGTTAGTCTTTTGTTATATGTTGTTATGCTGCTTTTCTAATTTTGGTCCAATTGTATGATGAGTATCACAATCCTGGTTAATGCTTATTACTTGCTTTCTCCTTATTCATAAATGTGTTTTCTACAAAGTTTGTTGAATGGGAAACTGGGAATTAACGGGTTGGTACAATATTGGTATAGAGGGAGGATTATATAATTAGAGCATGCTTTTTTCCACCCATTTACTGTTATTATTTCCTTTGGTACATCCAGGCAAATAATATCAACTTCTTTGCTTGCAAAAAAACGCAAATCATTACCATGCAAGTACTAACCATGTAATAACGATCGAATTCCCATGTAATAAACATATGGAGCCCACGTTCCCTAGCCTTGCAAATAGTCGGTTGGGGCCCAGGCTTGCTAGCCTCGCAAATAGTCGGGTGGGACCCACACTGGCTAGCCTTGCAAATATTCACGCGGGACCCACAGATGTTACCCTTGTAATTGCCCAGATGGGTCCCACGCTATCTCCCCTTGCAAATAGTTCAAACAAGGCCACCTTTGGAAGTAGTTGCATGCGCACTTGTTACAAGGGTAGCCCCATGTAACAAACTTGTTGCATGGCTGTCCTTGCAAATACTCAGTAATTGTGTCGATAGCAGTTGCAAGGGTAAGCCCATGTAACAAGCCTTTTTGGGCTTGTTGCAAGGGTATCTCCATGCAACAAGCCATTTTTCTGCCCTTGTAATAAGCTCCCGATCTAGTAGTGGTTGTTATTGGAATGAGAGGTTTATCCCTAATGGTCATTGTGAATGAAGGCCAATATATTGAGTTTTGGTCAATTGATAGTTAAATTTTTTTTATGAAAGACCAAATACTTCCAATCTGCAACAACTGCATGTTAGAACAGTTATAAAATTGCAAAACTTTCAAATCAGTAAAAAAATTTAATAAAAAAAGAGAGAACATATACTAGTAATCCATCCTTCAGAGCGATACATTTCGGTTACATGGCCTATGATTTGAGTGTATTTGCAACACTATCAGCTGGATACATGAAAGTTATGTGAAGAATAGTGCATAATCGTTTATATGACACAAGTTTTATTTATTCTATGACTATGTTCATGTAGATATTAGTGTTTCCATAGGTTATGCGAACATAATTTCAAATATATTTTTTTCATCCAGGACAACAAATATTTACTCTAGTAACAAAGATAATACTCTTTGTGTGAGAGACCTCAGGTTTGAAACTCGAATAGCGGATCCTTTGTGAATATTAAACAGTTGGGTGGCTTGACCTCAAGCCTTTGCTAAAAAATTATATAGATTTTTTTCACACATCGAAATAATTACAATGAACTATTTGGCGTAGATAAATTACTTAAACACTACTTGAAACAATTTGTCAAATTATTGACACATATCGCTAATTGAAATTTTTCATAGAATACCACAACAATACAAGGGACCCAGATAACTATCCCCACACCCCCATCCCCCCATATCCTCGCACGAAAAGACAAAAAGTCTGGTTCCAACAGTTTGAGTATTTAAATTTCCATCATTATTTAACATCTATATGTAGTGTATTTATAGTGTATCGAATAAGTAATAAGTATTTAACTCTATTCATTGGAGTATTAATCGTTTGTCCAACAGCGAAACAATCTCTGTACCCGCAAAAAATTAACATATATGTCCCCGCACTAAAAGACAAAAAAAATTAGGTTCCGATATTTGATGGTTTAAATTTCCTACAGTATTTAACTTCAATATTTAGTGTATTAATAGTGCATCGAACAAGTATTTAACTATATTCATTGGAGTATTAACCGTCCGCGTCCAACATCGACACAATCTTTGTCCCCACAAAAAATTACAAAATAATTTGGTATCGCCCCCGCGTCCCCACACATCAGTATTTAACTTTAAGAATGTTAGTATTTAACATTATAAACGTTAGTATTTAACTTTAAAGTCAAAAGTATTCATCTCTAAAATTATAAATAAGTTGCATGAATTCTATTTAGCATCCTATATAGAATGTTAGTATTTAACATTATGAACATTAGTATTTAACTTTATACACCTCAGTATTTAACTTTATGAATGTTAGTATTTAACATTATGAACGTTAGTATTTATCTTTCAAGTCAAAAGTATTAATCTCTATAATTATAAATAAGTTGCAAGAATTCTATTTAGCATCACATATCTTAGTATTTAACTTTATACACCTCAGTATTTAACTTTAGAAATGTTAGTAATTAATTTTAGAAACATTAGTATTTAACATTATAAAAGTTAGTATTTAATGTTAAAGTCAAAAGTATTAATTTCTAAAATTATAAATAATTTGCATGGATTCTATTTAGCATCCTATATCTCAGTATTTAACTTTTTGCACATCAATATTTTACTTTAGTAATGTTAGTATTTAACTTTAGAAACGCTAGTATTTAACTTTAGAAATGTAAGTCTATAATTTAAATCATTTATAAAATTTTCCAAATTGAATTTTCATATAAAATATAATTTTTATCACAAAATTAAACACTAATTTTTAGAATAAACTTATTATTTAGGTGGAGCATCTCTTACATAAATATCAATTTTTCTTGATTAAGAAAGAGACAAAATACAAACACGTGGCTAGCAAATGATGTGACTTTCCATTTTGGAGCGACAAAATACAAAATACAAACACGTGGCTCTTAATTAGTCAACAGGTCAATATTTTGGAGCGACTTTCCATTTTGGCGTCCGCGGGGATGGTGCGGGGATGACTCCGCGGGGCTACATATGATTATTCTATTTATTTTCAGTCTTTGCTAGCAATAATTAAAAAGGAAATGTTACTGGGTCCAATACCAATCGGATATAAATCTGATTTTTATAAATAGGGTATACAAGTCACTAAATTGCTGCATTTTCCTTGTTATTTTTTTTAGGTTTGGTACACAGAGAACATAGAATAGATTAATTATTTGTTCATTGATTTTTTTCTTTTTCTTGGAAATGGTAAGAGAGAAAGCCGTGTAAATGAGATCTATTGAAATGATCTATTGCTGCATTTCCATAAGCTGAATGTTGGACATTGATTAATTATTTGTTCATTGATTTTTTTTTCTTTTTTAGGTTGGATGTTGGACATTTGCATTTTCACCCTTCATTTTATTTTTGAGAACAAAGGTACTGGCTGAAACTTTGCTACCTTTCAATTCATAAGCTGAATTACTGTTAGAGAAAGTAATCACTGTTTTCGATCTTATAGCAGAATTTTTACTTGATTGTGAGCAAGATCAATTTATATCAGATGAAAGTATACCTCACTGAATTTTTACGTGCTTTTGGTGCAGTATGCAAGCCTGAATTTTTCCTCTTCAAAAAGGTACTTAATTGCATTAATATTCACCAATTTTATCATATTACTCAATACACGTGAAATATTTTTTCAAATTCAAAAGCAGGTTTAATTTACCAGTGTAAATTATGTATTGGAAAAGGATGGGAGGAGACCTTTCGATCTAGTATACCATGGTCAATTTGATGATTCTAGGCCGAGTAATAATTTGCCAGTTATCGGACGGTAATTACCTGAATATGACCATTTTGATCTATTTTGTAGTTATTAAAATTGGGTTATTTTGGCAATTTTACCCAAATTTGAATTTTGAGAAAACTGATGTAATATAAGGCGGGCTGAATTTTCAAAATTAGACACCAAATGTCTTTTCCAATCACTTTAGTCTAAATACTATGACTAGTTTGCAAATGCTTCAAAACAGTTTCTATTGCAAAAATATGAAACAAATTGATGATTCTTAGCAAACACTACTATAGAATGGCGCTTCCTACACTGTGGTTATACACGGATTTTCTCTATTTTATGTAAAACCGTGTACCAAATAGGATTTTTCCAATGATCAATGATATCTCTAAGAATCTCATACGGATATTTCATTGAAAAACAGTGTTTTAAAAAAGCCGTTTGAAGTTTACATTTCCTCCACGGATATTTAGTTAAATATCCGTGTAGGATTGTGAGCGAGCTACACGGATATTTATTTAAATATCCGTGTTAGGAGAGTTATTTGTACACGTATTTTTATTTAAATAGCTGTGTATATATGTCGATAGAGTTACACGGATTAATAGATAAATATCCGTGTAGGAAGGTCATCTAGGGTTTCAGCTGAAATAAAAAGCGTCTCTTCCAGCGCCGTTTTGATCACTCTCTCTACGAGGCACATATGAGTTTAGGAAAGATCACTCTCTCTACACGGATTTGCTGAGTTTAGGAAAGTTTTTCCTCCGTTGATTTTACTCGGAGATGGAGGATTCAAAGTCTTTCCTCCCTATTGGAGGTGGAGGAAATGACACTGAATCCTCCATCTCGGAGTAAAATCACGGAGGAAAAATTCATCTGAAATTCAAAGTTTCTCTTCCAGCGCCGTTTTGATCACTCTCTCTACGAGGCACATATGAGTTGAGGTCCTTCTGTATCAGCGTGCGCTTGCATTTGTGGGTACGTAGGAGAAAGATGGTTTATTTCGGAATTTTCCTAAACCCACAGGTGCAACCGCACACTGCTACACGAGGACCTGCAAATCAACCAAATCAACCAAGTGAGAGAGATTTGGGGAAGATGGTTTATTTCGGAATTTTGTAAAGAACAATATGGATTTGTATAAATTAATTAGTGTAATTATCAATTTTAATTGTTATCTTATGTTTTGGGGAATCTGTTTTTGGGCAAAGAAAAAATTCTGATTTATATATAACTTGATGGAAACTAGCCAAAACCAAAAAAAAATACCAAAAAAAAATTCTTGTGGAGAGCATTAATTTTACATTTTGCATTTTATGTCATATTTTGACAAGTTTTTTTTAGGAATTATAAATATTTTGATAAGTTCTTTTTTTATGGAAAGCATTAAATTATACAAAATATAGATTATTAAAATCTATATTTTATTAAATATGAAGTAATATAAATATTTTATTATATTATTCATCATCCTACACGGATATTCAGTTAAATATCTGTGTAGGATAGCCGACGGATGTGAAATTTTATTAAATATGATATAATATAAATATTTTATTATATTATTCATATTCCTACACGGATATGTAGTTAAATATCCGTGTAGGATTCCCTATTTTTATTTTTTTAAATATAATATACTTTCAATTTCATATTTTGATTATTTAAATATAAAAATGAACTTATGTAGATGTTTTCATTGCTGTGAAGCTCTTTAAATATCCATTCTTATAAATTAAGAAATGTATTCATTTAGATATAAACTTTGTAAATATTAATTTCTTTATAATTTAGTAAAAGAGGAGATCAACACGGATATGTACTTAAATATCCGTGTAGTATACCTATTGCACACGAATTTGTAATAAAAATTCGTTTAGGAATCCTTGTAGCAGTTCAAAACCAGATTATGTCTTCCAAAATTTTTAAGTCCCCAATTCACTTAGAGAAAGATAGGTTTAAGAGGAACCAATTCATTCTTGTACACTATTTTACAAATAAAAATATTCATCACTGTGTTAGAAATATTAAATATTAACAAATTTAAAATTGTACAACTAATGCAAAAAATAAATACAAAAGAACAAAAATGTAAACAAGTAAACTTTCATATATTACTACTGGTAAATATTACAAAAGTTACCAAAATATTGATATAATAAAACTCAAAAAAAAAGAAACTCCTACAATAATAAAAACAAAGAAACTCTAAACAACCGATTTTTTCTTTGTCCGACGAATGTAGGGCTTCGGTGGCGGATGGCCCCTGGGGCTGCGACGTGGGCGAGTCGGCCATGGTGGCCATGGCCGACTTCTGGGATAACCTGGTGGTGGTCGTTCGTAACCGGGTGGGATCCAAGGCATTGGCATGAAATCCTCTGGAAGTGGTGGTAGTGCCTCAACAGGTGGTGGTGGTGCCTCAATAGGTTGTTCTTCTGTGACACACGACATTTTTTCACTTAGAGAAAGATAGGTTTAAGAGGAACCGATTCCGAGGATATATAGGGTTTAAGGCGACTCTTCGTTTTTCTGTGTTTATTTTATGTATATTCAATTTTAAATTTGTTAATATTTAATATTTCTAATTCACAGTGATGAATACATGAAATAAATAGGGCGGGCGCGCATGCTTTGAAATAAATATCATCTTTTCTACACGGATAGTTTCGTAAATATCCGTGTAGGAAAAGAGGAGAGCTACACGGATATGTACTTAAATATCCGTGTAGGATACCTATTGCACACGAATTTGTAATAAAAATCCGTTTAGGAATCCTTGTAGCAATTGAAAACCAGATTATGTCTTCCAAAATTTTTAAGTCCCCAATTCACTTAGAGAAAGATAGGTTTAAGAGGAACCGATTCCGAGGATATATAGGGTTTAAGGCGACTCTTCGTTTTTCTGTGTTTATTTTATGTATATTCAATTTTAAATTTGTTAATATTTAATATTTCTAATTCACAGTGATGAATACATGAAATAAATAGGGCGGGCGCGCATGCTTTGAAATAAATATCATCTTTTCTACACGGATAGTTACGTAAATATCCGTGTAGGAAAAGTGGAGAGCTACACGGATATGTACTTAAATATCCGTGTAGGATACCTACTGCACACGAATTTGTAATAAAAATCCGTTTAGGAATCCTTGTAGCAGTTCAAAACCAGATTATGTCTTCCAAAATTTTTAAGTCCCCAATTCACTTCTTCCTCCTCTGATTTTGAAATTCTTCCATGTCCGAAAATTTATCAAAGTACCCTAACTTCTCTGAATATATATGTTGATATTTTATTATATTAAATATGATTTGAAAGTTAATATCTGTGTAGTTAAAAAATTTCAAATTATTTTTTTCAATTTCATATTTTGTTATTATTTTTATATTTAAAGATAACATTAGTTAGATTATTCAAAAATTAATATAAATATAAACAGAAATTTAAATATAAAACCATACATCACAGAAAAAGAAAACATTAAAATAACATTAGTAAGAAACTGGTTCGGTGTTACACCATACATCACAGAAATAAAAAAATAAACTAGCTAGATATCACAGAAGAAAAAAAACTATCTCGATATAACTGAAATGAAAACACAAAATATAAAACCAACAAAATATAAAACCAACAAAATACAAATTAAACATAATTCCCACTAATTGCCGCGCCTTTTTTTCTTTGGGAAGTAGTTGATTCTCTTGCCTCCATCCTTGTTTACACTGTCCCAAATTCTCTTGCTTCTTCTCAAAGATAACCAAACATCCTCATCATCCATAGGACCTTCTGGACTGTAAGGCTCATCATCAGAGAACTGGTAGTGATCAGATTCATCGGGGGATGATGTTAATTCAATTACGGGGGGCGGGGCTAAATCACTCCACTCAACTATGTCTGGATGTGGATCAGAGAACTTGAAGGTTTCAGATGGACCAACGAGAGGAGGGTAACCACAGGGAATAGGAAACGGTGGAGGAATTATGGGAGCCCAGTTGGGATCATCTTGGGGGTCTTCGTACATAGGATTTACTGCGGGGTTTTCAGATGATGGAGGATTTTCAGATGGAGTAGGATTTTCAGATGGAGGATTTTCAGATGGAGGATTTTGCACTGTGGGCAAATTCTGGTTAACACTAGGAGGACTCTCCATTTCGTTTTTTTTTTCTGATTTGTACTGTGTAGTGCGATTTTTCACTAAAATCAGCGGTGATTAAATAGAATTAAGGGAGAAGAGAGCGTTTCAACTCCCGCGCGACGTTTGGACTACCCTAAACCCTAAACCCTTCAGATTCATAACGGATTTTGAGCAGAAATCCGTGAAGAAAAGTTAATCCTACACGGATAATAAGTTAAATATCTGTGTAGCTATTTATAATCCTACACGGATATATAATTAAATAACCGTGTATGAATGTTATAGAGCTACACGGATATTTAACTTATTATCCGTGTAGGAAGGGTAATTCTGACACGGTTTTTTATTTAAATAGCCGTGGATATATGTTGGGAGAGCAAAACGGATTTATCGCTAATTATCCGTGTAGAAAAGGTCATCTAGGGTTCAGCTGACTTAAAAACTTATCTTCCAGCGCCGTTTTGATCACTCTCTCTCCTCTGGATTGGCTGGAATCTGATTTTTGCGCAGCAGGCATCTGTGATTGCTGATTTTAGTTGTGATTTGCTCCTCTTTTTCTTGTTAAGGTTAGTAATACTTCTCTTTTCTTTCAATAATTTTCTGTTAATTACTTTTTATTGCTTATTTAGGGTTTAGGGTTTGATTAATGCATGCATGGTTGTAAAATAATTAGTGTATTGTTGTCCAATAACCGACCTATTAACAAGCTTGTAGGTCCATGCCCGTTCAAAATTAATCCAATAGGGATTAATTTTGGATAGTCCCCGGTTTGGGACTGCTCTTTTGAATATTGTGTCTCATTTAGGATGTGAACACATGTTAGCAGGTTTAATTAGTATTTGAGAAAAATTCGACAGTATTTCTCCTTATTGCTCCTACGAGTATGTGGTATGTACACATACTTGGGGAGTTAAGGGGAAATGCTGCCAAATTTTTCTCAAATACTAATTAAATCACGCTAACATGTGTTCACATATGAGGCACAATATTCAAGGAGTGGGTTAGGATTGTAAACTGGCCCTTTGTAAGCCAAGAATTCGGTAGGTTATACATATGTCGACCATCCATCACGCCTGATTAATTGAAATCATTTTTTTTAATTTAATTTACAGATGGATCGAAGTTGGATGTATAAAATGCGGCGTGACAGTGAAGAATATTTGGTCCGAGTTCAAGAGTTTCTACAATTTGCTGAGAGTTACAGAGTTTTGCAAAAGGAGGCCGACATTTTGTGTCCTTGTAGGGATTGTAAAAATTGTATAGGATTTGAGGACTTCGACGAAATTAGAACTCATTTAATTTGTCGGGGATTTCAGAAGAGATATACATGTTGGTTCATGCATGGTGAGAAAATTAGATAAAGTAGTGGTACCGGTAAATTTTGTGATGAAATAAATGAGAATGCACAAATTTCTGATAATTTTGAATTTGATTGCAACAATGATTATGCGAATTTCGAAAATTTAAATAATGTTGAAGTCGAATGCTGCGACGATGATGAGATGACAATGAATATTGATGAAAACGTAGAACACGAGTTTACTGAAAACCTAGAGGACATGTTACGTGATGTGGAAGGTGAAATTGGTGGTGAAAATTATGATAAATTTCAGTATTTGTCTGATGAATCCAAAAAGCCGCTGTATCCCGGGTGTACCGCATTTACCAAACTGTCAGCTGTGTTGAAATTATTGAACTTAAAAGCAGACAGTGGTTGGAGCGATAAGAGTTTCACGTCCTTACTACAACTTTTACGAGAAATGCTCCCGAATAACAACGAGTTACCGTGTACAATATATCAGGCAAAGAAGTTGATCTGTCCAGTGGGATTGAAGATTCAAAGAATACATGCATGTCCGAATGACTGTGTATTGTACCGTAAAGAGTACGAGTCCATGCATGTATGTCCTAAATGCGGCGTTTCATGCTATAAGCGTAAGGGCATGGAAACTGACGATTGTAACGATGAAGAAAAAAAGGACCGGCCTCCGGCCAAGGTGCTGTGGTATCTACCGGTAATACCGAGGTTTAAACGGTTATTTGCAAATTCCAAAGATGCGAAATTATTGCGCTGGCATGAAGAAGAGCGGAAAAAGGACGGAAAACTAAGACACCCGGCTGATTCTCCTCAATGGAGAAATATTGATAGACAATTCAAAGAATTTGGTTCCGACCCGAGAAACCTTAGGATTGTGGTGAGCACAGATGGAATGAGTCCCTTTGGAAGTATGAGTAGTCAGCACAGTACTTGGCCAGTTCTTTTATCCATCTACAATCTTCCTCCTTGGTTGTGCATGAAACGCAAGTACATTATGATGTCATTACTGATCCAAGGACCGAGACAACCCGGAAATGACATAGATGTATATCTCGCACCATTAATCGAGGACCTCCAAAAATTATGGAAGCCTGGTGTCTGGGTATGGGATGCGTATAGCAAAGAGGTCTTCAAATTGCGGGCCATGGTATTTTGCACAGTGAATGATTTTCCCGCATACGGGAATTTGTCGGGTTACAGTACGAAAGGAGCAAAAGCGTGCCCTATCTGTGAAGATGACACGCAGGTGCTGAGGTTGAAATATTGTAAGAAGAATGTTTTTATGGGGCATCGCAGGTTTCTCCCCGTTAATCACCCATACCGTAGGAGAAAGAATACATTCAATGGGAAAAATGAGCTCGGAGTGGCACGTCGTCCATTGGATGGGAAGGGTGTCTTCAAGCGGGTTATGAACCTTGATGTTGTTTTCGGAAAATGCGCCAAAGCACCACCCAAAAATATTTGGAAAAAGAAGTCCATATTTTGGGATCTACCGTACTGGGAATATTTAGAGGTGCGACACTGCCTAGATGTCATGTATGTTGAAAAAAATGTATGCGACAGTTTAATCGGCACCTTATTGAACATTTCTCGCCTGACTAAAGACGGTATTAACGCTCGAAAAGACATGGTGGAAATGGGAATACGACAAAAGCTTGCACCGCAGGATAAAGGGAAGCGCGCATACCTACCCCCCGCAATGTGCACCATGTCGAAGGAGGAGAAAAAAAGCTTTTGCCAATGCCTTCACAGTATTAAAGTCCCGTCAGGGTATTCTTCGAATATTAAGAAGCTGGTGTCCATGAAGGACATGAAATTGAAAGGTATGAAATCCCACGACTGTCATGTTCTAATGACACAGATGATTCCTGTCGCAATTCGGGGAATTTTACCAAAGGCCGTTCGGCAGACCATTACGAAGCTTTGTTTTTTCTTCAATGCAATTAATTCCAAGGTGATAGACCCGCTCAAATTGGACGCTTTGCAAGCGGAGGTCGTCGTTACTCTCTGCCATCTTGAGATGTATTTTCCTCCCTCTTTTTTCGATGTTATGGTTCACCTTGTTGTCCACCTCGTGAGGGAAATTAAGATTTGCGGT
Source organism: Carex arenaria (assembly GCA_964058825.1). NCBI lineage: Eukaryota > Viridiplantae > Streptophyta > Magnoliopsida > Poales > Cyperaceae > Carex > Carex arenaria. Next base: position 44,550 of record CAXKVW010000296.1, on the reverse strand, counting down.
CCTGTATTCCTGTGGTATATGTATCCATTCGAGAGATACATGGGTATTTTGAAAAAATACGTAAGGAACCGGCATCGGCCCGAAGGTAGCATTGTAGAAGGGTATTCAACAGAAGAGGCGGTTGAGTTCTGCACTAACTACCTGACCGGTGTGTCTCCTATCGGTGTTCCAAAATTATGGTACGAGGGAAGACTCCAAGGAGTAGGGACAATTGGGTCGAAAGCCGTATTTGCTGACACAGATGAACTACAAAAGGCACATTTTATTGTACTACAGCACATGGCAGACGTTGCTCCCTACGTGAATGAGCACATGACAATCCTTCGACAACTGAACTACACGAGAAGTCAGAAGTGGTTGAATAACGAGCATAATCGTTCTTTTACAGGATGGCTTAAAGAAAGAGTGAAGGAACACCCTGAAAGGTCGTCCGTAGATGAAATTGTTAGGCTACTGGGCGAAGGACCCCAAGTTGTTGTTAGAACATTCCAAGGATATGAGATTAATGGATATACATTTTACACTAAATTACAAAGTGATAAGAGTGCGACGCAAAATAGTGGGGTGATGTTGGTGGCGGCCTCCGAAGAATTCAGTAGATCCGGGGATGCCCAGGCTGTAATAGCATCAAAGTCATATTACGGTGTTATTGAAGAAATTTGGGAGCTCATTTACAGTCCTCGCCTCAACATTCCCTTGTTTCGGTGTCAATGGGTCGAAGACCGGGGTGTCAAGGTTGATAACAATGGGTTCACACTCGTTGATTTCAACAAAGTCGGGTATGTCGATGATCCGTTCATACTAGACAAGCAAGCCACACAGGTATTTTATGTCACTGACCCGAGTGATGCTAGGTGGAGCATCGTCCTATCGGGAAAAAGAAGGATTCTAGGGGTTGAAAATGTCGTGGACGAAGAAGAGTACGACCAGTTCGACGAGATACCTCCATTATGCACCGACGTGCCAATCGAGGTACCAATAAGTGAAGAAGAAGCGAACTACATAAGATCTGATCACAACGAAGGACTATGGGCCGATGTACAAAAAGTGAAAAAAAAGAGAAAAAGAAAGAAAAAGAGTACTGTGTAATATTTTGTTTATGTAATATTTTTCAATTATGTAACAATATTATTTTGCATTTTCCATTATGATTTTGTATTTTTAATTATGATTTTTATGTAATATTTTGTAATATTTTTAATTCACAGTGATGAATTTCTTTAGATATTTATTTTGTAATTCACAGAGATGAATTATCTGGCAGGCATCTCCCGCTAAAAATTTGTTCTTCACCGACGGATATTTAAATAAAAAGCCGTGATGAAAGTGTCTAGAGCTATACGGATATATAAAATAATGTCCGTGTGCTAAGGGTATTCTACACGGATATTTAGTTAAAAATCCGTGTTGCTCTTACTATTCCTACACGGATTTTTAAGTAAATATCCGTGTATAATACCCTTTGCACACGGACATTTAATTAGATATCCGTGTGGAAAGTTCCCCACTTGCTATACTATAATTTTTTTGTAAATATTTCTAAGTACCCGACTCTAGCTTCCCTCAAGTTGTCTGATTTTGAAAAACCTGGACTGATCCGCCGCTTCTCCTCCCTCTGCACCGCCTCTCCCTCTACGCCGCCTCTCTCGTCGGCCTCTCTTGGTAATAAAAACAATTTCTATTCTCTCTCTATTTCCTCCTTATTTGGGCATTTCGGGAATCATGTCACATTCGGGTAAGCATTTCGGGAACCCCGAAGTCGAAGAAGGGCAAGGTGTAGCCCAGTCGGGATCACAAAGAAGGACGAGAGGTCCGACGACGTGCAAAACCATGTCAGAAAAAAGGATATTTCAAATCTCCTTCAAGAAGAACGGGTGTCCGACGGGGGGAAACAAGGGGACTTACTCAAATTGGTGCAGTCATTTCGCGAAGAGGAAGGCCGATATCCGTGCAAAATCTTGGAAGGCCTTCAGCAAGGAGACAAAACAAGAATGGTGGGAGATGGTGAAGGTAATGTCACCATTTCAATATTTCTTTTGATTGCTGTACTGAAAAATTTAGGCTCGTCAAACTGAAATATGTTTATTAATTTTCAGTTGCTGTACTGAAATTTTTTTCAGTTGCTGTACTGAAAAAATTTAGGATTGCTGTACTGAAATATGTTAATTAATTTTCAGTTGCTGTACTGAAATATGTTAATTAATTTTCAGTTGCTGTACTGAAGGTAATGTCACCCTTTCACTTGCTGTACTGAAATATTTCTTACTGAAAAATGACATTTGCTTTGTGTCAATCAGGCTCAATGGAACATCACAGATGATGTCGGACAAAAAAAAACTCTAAATATAATGAACGATGGGTGGAAGCAATACAAGAGCACACTCGTGACCGAATGGATGAACAAAGGGAAGAATCCGGTCGGACACTTTGACGGGTTGACCCAGGAGATCTGGGATGGCTTCGTAGCGATTAAGCAAACGTCCGAGTTCCAGGTAACTAAATTTATAAAATTGTAACTCTGTTTTTTGTCGATTGATCCTTTTTCTGCCTTACACTAATTGATTGGCTTTGATTAATGAAGGCTGCAAGTGAAAGGGGCAGGAGCACTGTTGCCAAGAACTTGTACCCGCACCATTTAGGGTCAGGCGGGTACGAGGGTAAGTCGGCCGAATTTAAGAAGATACTGGAGTTAAACAAAGATTCCGACTCACCGGTTGTAAATATCACCAACCCTAGGGGGACGGGTTGGTTCATGGCAAGATCTGAGATAACAGCCGACGGGAGGATTCAACTGCCTGAAGAATTGCGGCCCTTGGCTCAGAAAATGGTACTTAATTCTTGTTATAACTTGCGTCATTCAAACAAAATTATAACTGCCTCCATTTAATTAGTCTTCTGTTTTATTCAATTTTTTTAACAGTTGGAGGTGGAGGAGGTCAATTCGGGTGCCCGTACAGTCTCCAGGCAGCATGACACATTGTCTCAAACGCTGGAGAATCCGGAGCACCCGGGTCGGGTTAGGGGTATGGGGGTCCGCGTGGGCTTCAAGGATGCCTTCGGTGGATCAAAATCTCGAGGAAAGCGTGAAAAGCAGGATGTCAAGATGGAGCGGCTCCGCCAGCAAATGCAACAGGAGCATGACAAACAGATGGTGGAGATGGAATCAAGAATCTACGAACGCTTATCCTCTCAGTTTAGGCAGCAATACGAGCACCCACCTCCTATTTCGCCGGGATTTCGGCGCAGCAGTCAAGCTTCCGGGACCTGGGGAGACGCGTTAGATAGTCTAAAGGTAATACTAGTTCATAATCACAATTAATTAATTGCTACTTTTTTTATTTGTTGTTAGGTAACATTTCCTCTTAAAATGATTACATGATAATTGCAGAGCGCTACCAAATGCAAGCTGGTTATTTGGGTCGGTGCTGTGCCCATTACTATTGCTAAGGGCCTAGTACGTCCAACACCGACAGATGTGGACCATGATCGGCTCGGTCCCGATAATGCTTTCGTGGAGGTCGACTTAGTCATGAAGGAATGGTCGCACACACCTCTTCCTGTCCCGAACGATGCCATGCTCACTATTGATGATGCCCGGATGTCCACTATCCCATGGCCCAAGAATCAGATCATTTTTTATGAGGTAATATCTAAACAATCAATATCTTTTGTTACATTCAAATCCGCTCTTTTGAAATGCTGAAATTGATCCAAAATTTGATACAGGCTGATCAGGAGAGCCATTTGTCACCGGTACACACGGAGAGAGTGCTGGACGTCGCGTCTGATGCGATCGTCGCGACTGATGCGATCGTGTCGACTGTAGCGCCAGGATCATCACACCACTCTCTGGTCACCGCAAAAGAATACAGCCTTTTGCCCCGTGATTGTCGTCTTCTCCATGACAAATTGATCCCGGCACCCGACCCAAAAATGGAAATAGAGATCCCGATCCCTCAGGAGACGTTTCTGCACAAATCATCTTCTGTGATGATATCTTCCAAGGACTTCATGGATATTTTTCATGCCTCGGGTAGTGATAAATGGCTCGATGTGTCTCACATCACCATTTTCGCCATGTAAGTACCAAAATCTATTTATATCAGATGTGCAGCACTGAAATATATGTTCTAATTTAATATGATGATTTTTCAGGAATCTGATCCGATCCATTGAATCTTGGCCGCTTGAAAAAAAAAAGAACTTCTCTTTTTTTCTGGATCCCGGCAAAATCAATGCCACGATGGTGGAATTATTTCCCAAGGAGACTCTCGAGTACCTGTGCAAAGCGATGCTCCATTGCGCCGCGAATGACAAGAAATTCATTCTCGTGCCATACCACCAGTGGTTAATTAATTCTAACCTTCAATTTTTAAATTATGTATTACTCATATTTTAATTTAAATAATTACAAAAATGAATTAAATGTGATTATAATTGTGTTTATATTTCTCATGCCACAGCAAAAACTGGTGTTTGCTCATCATCATCCCGATTGCAAATCGGTGCTATGGCATGGATTCTTCAAAGCCCAAAGATATCACACTAACAACGGCCAAAAAGCTCGTCAAACTTATTAGACGGTAAGGAATAATTTTCCACTTGGTTGATTTTTTTTCAATTCTAATTAAATTGTGTATCAAAATTGCTAATTACAATCACTTAATTTTGTAAGGGCTTTTAACAAATATGTTAAAGGCGGAGGACAACAAACCGAGGCAAAAGATGAGAAGAATAAGTTGATTTGTGGGTGGTTAGAGAGCCCTCTGTAATTATTTTAATTTCATGTCATGTCCAAACAATTATTGTCATTCTAACGTATATAGGCCGATCAATGTAAATTTTCAGTGCCCGCGACAGAAAGAGGGTTGGGAGTGCGGTTATTACACGATGTCTTACATGCTTCAATGGATCGAAACAATACAATTCAATTTTCCAAAAGAGGTATGTAATTCATATTAATTTTTCGTTTTATAATATCAATAATAAATCTTGCATCTGCATTTTCTCGTTACTAATCACCTATTTGTAATTGTAGTATTCATCGACAGAGGACGCTTACTCCCCCGAGGAAATCGATGATATTAGAGCTATGTGGGCAAGGTTTTTTTATAAAGAATTTTGTAATGAACAATATGGATTTGTATAAATTCATTGATTAGTGTATATATAGTTTAATTAATTAGTGCAATTTAGAAATTACATTCTGGTAATCTGGTTTTTAGAAAAAAAAGCTGCATATTTTAATGGCTAGCAAAAGTGGAGGCTAGCCAAAAACAAAAAAAATTAAAAAAAAAAATAACAAAATCCTACACGGATTTTTAATTCGAAATCCGTGTATTTCTCTTCAAGAAATTTTTAAATAAATGAACCTACATTCCTACACGGTTTTCTAATTAATAAACCGTGTATGACAGTTTCCTACACGGTTTTCTAATTACAAAATCCGTGTACAGATCCAACTAGAGCTACACGGTTTTTTAATAAAATATCAGTGTAGGAATATCAACATTCCTACACAGATTTCTAATTGAAAAACCGTGTAGGAATGTTGATTCCTTCACCGTTTTTAAATTAGAAATCCATGTAGGAATGTTGATATTCCTACACGGATATGTTATTAAAAAACCGTGTAGCTCTAGTTGGATTTGTACACGGCTTTTAATAAATAATCTGTGTAGGTTGTTGATAATTTGTTTATTTTATCATCATTTTCTTGACGAGAGTTACACGGATTTTTAATTAGAAATCCGTGTAGGAATGTTGATATTCCTACACGGATATGTTATTAAAAAACCGTGTAGCTCTAGTTGGATTTGTACACGGCTTTTAATTAATAATCCGTTTAGGTTGTTGGTAATTGCACACGGATAAATATCCGTTTGCAAAAGATGGGACATTCCTACACCCTAATATCCTACACTGCAGGAAATCCGTATAGCTCTTTGTGATTATCCGTGTACAATCACCATATTCTGTAGTAGTGAAATATCGACAAAAGACAGGGTGCATATTGCAAAAGGTTTGAGTGCTAATTATATCTCAAAATAATATGCATATTTTTCAATTGTAGGGATTTGAGTCTTGCAATAGATTGTGTTCTTAGTGGTCAGAAATTGCCTATAGAGCAAAAACCTAGGTAAAGATTTGTTTTACTAATCTTTTACATTAATTAATCTTTTTAGTTACAGCTAATCTTAAGTATTTCAATTATCTCCAGTGTTGGATGCAGCATCAAATGGCACCCTTCATAAAACCATTAAAACAGTTTGCAGTGTTTTGTGCTTTTGGATTTTTGATGTTTTGTTAGGAGACAATTGCATGCTTACTGTGTAAATATGGCTTCATTTTTCAAACATTTCTTGATGTACTTATTGGTTGTTTCATGTTTGTCTGGAATTAGCTCATGAATTAGTATTGTGAAAATGTGATATTTAGATAATGTGGTATTATTATTGTGTTATTTAATAAAATTTGAATTATGTAAATGTGATATCCCGTTTTCGTTGGTCGCAGATACTTTTTGCTGACGTTACCAACAAATATCAGCGACCGTTTTTTAAAGTATCAGCGACTGTTTTTGTGGTCGCAGATACCTGTTTTTCTGACGTCAGCAAAAAATCAGCGACAAAAAAAATTGGTCGCAGAAACATTATCAGCGACCGGATGACGTCATTCAGAGACTGGTGACGTCATCGGGAAAGCATCAGCGACGATGGTATCAGCGACCGGAATAGGGCATCAGAGACCGGAAGGACTATCAGCTACCGGCGCTTTTATTATCAGCTACCGAAATTCCAGTAGCTAATGCTTGATTCTGCTGTAGTGGCTGTATCGCAAATACTTTTCAGTAACAAAAACAATTATATAATTATTTTTCAGAGAAAAAAGTATATGAATTATTAAAATTATTTGTACAACATAAAATGTCATGAGTAATTAGAAGTTGTTGGCATTTAATGGATTGTGTCGCACTTTATTCTTTTCTTTTTTTTCAATCGTGCAAAAAGAAGGTTGCTCAAATCTGAAGAGTGAAGACCCAACCCTCATTCCTCTTTATTGGGTATATAGAGTACCACGTGACAAGCATGACATCAGGTCAGTAATAATTAATGGTTTCTTTTATCGATTGCTTGAAGCAATACAGCTGAATAAATCAAACATTAATTTATTTTAATCAAAGTGTTGCACTATAAATTAATGTTCCTTCATTCACGGAGATTTTAAGGGAAGAAAATCATCTGATAGGCCTCCTTCAGAAGAATGGTTCCGTGGCGCATAATTCTTCTTCTCATATTTGCAGTTACCATTAGAGTTCATAGCCAGCTTGATTCTAACGGTAATAAACCTCCTCTTATTCAATATAATTATTGTTTCTTAGGCGTTGTTCGGATCTTTAATGACTATAATAACGTACTGTTAAACCGCAGAAAAACTAATGTCCAAAAAAAATATATATATCGGCAAGAAATTCTCAAATGACAGTTTGCAAATGTGTGATGAAAATAAAAGCGGGACAGGAGGAATTTATTCTCATTTTCCACTAAATTTAATTTATAAGCATGCTATTAATGTATAATTGTTAAGCTTGGCACTTAATCTGTCTTGAATAAGCTTGATTTTAAATTTCCTTAAAAATGAATTTTTGGTGGCTTTATTCCTTTTTGCAGGTTTTCTGAGCATTGACTGTGGGCTTTCCCTATACCCTAGCTATAAAGACATCAGAACAAATTTAACTTATGTATCTGATGAGCAATTCATCGACACAGGAGTCAGCTCCAAAGTTTCTTCCAACGTCCCAGATTTCCTACAAAGCAGGGAATTCGAAACTGTTAGAAGCTTTCCCACTGGAATTCGAAACTGCTACACCATTAGATCCTTGACGATAGGATTTAAATATCTTATAAGGGCCCAATTCTATTATGGGAACTATGATAAGTTAAGTAAATCCCCTACTTTTGATATCTATTTGGGAGTTAATTATTGGGATACAGTAAATGCAGATCCTCATTTCATTACTGAAATAATTGACTCTGCTACTGTCGATTACTTGCAAGTTTGTCTGGTTAATAAGAATGTCGGCAAACCTTTTATCTCTTCGATACACTTGAGGCAACTGAATTCGAGAATTTATCAATACGCAAATGCGACTCAATCTTTGATTAAGGTCGAAAGGGTAAATTTTGGAGCAAGCAAACATTTTCCGGACTTAAGGTACGTGAACTAACAATTCAAATTAATCTAATCATTTTGTCATCCTACTTGTTCTCTTTCCTAATCATTTGACAGCTTGAATCCAAATTCCAATAGGATGTTGTTGAACTATGAATTTTTTATACAATATTCCTAAAATTATTGACCCCTGAAAGATCGATAAAGTATTGCAATGAGCTTAAATAAATAAACCAAAACAAAAAGAAAACAGTAATTTATGTTTGTTAATTAATGGGATAATTTCCTAATTAAGTACATTAAAAAGAAGCATATATAGAGTACATTAGTATTTATTTCGCCAAAGCTAGTAGTTTAGAATAGTACTAAAAATCTAAAATATGGTGACAAATATTTGTTTTTCATCCTTCTTGAACTAAATAAAAAATAGGTACCCTTATGATAAGTATGACCGGTGGTGGCAGAACCACAACGAGAGTGGATGGAAAGAGATCTCAACAAACTCAACCATAGAACCTGACCCAGCCTTTGAGACCCCTTCTCTTGTGATGCAGACTGCTGTAACCACTTCAACTACCAAAGAACCCCTTATCCTCAATTATTATACCGGTGACAACTCCACCAAATATTATTTCATTCTTCAATTCAATGAGATCAAGACATCCTTGACCAGCCAAAGAGAGTTTAATATACTTGTCAACGGGAAGGCATTGAATGAACCAATTATCTTACAGAATTCGTATTGTTACTCTCAGTGGATATCGGGTTCTGTTTATAATAATGTCTCAATCGTGGCTACTTCAAATTCAACATTTCCACCTCTAATAAATGCTGCTGAACTGTATAAAATTGCAACTGTAACGGTCCCTACTTATGATGCAGATGGTAAGTTTTTCATCAGTCCAAATTAATTAATACTCCTAAATTCATACAACATATTTGTGACAACCTAGTTGTAACCTTTTGAACCCTTAGCAACAGTAAAACATAAATAGAACGGTACTTGATATCTCAGCATATGATTTTTCAAGATGACTCTATCTTTTTACATGCAGTTGCTAACATTAGTAGTGTCAAGAAGTACTACAATATTACAAAAGGATGGAATGGTGACCCTTGTCTTCCTACACAGTTCTTATGGACTGGTATCAATTGCAACACCGACTCCTCCAACATTACAAGGATTAAACGCTTGTGAGCCCAGAGAACTGTCTTATAAATCTTTTTTTTGGCACCACAAGCTACAAATTTTCACTAACTATTAAACTATTTCTTTTTATTTTTCAGAAACCTATCTTCTAGCTTTTTGACTGGTCTATTAAGTGACTCCATTGGGAATCTAACTGCTCTTGAGCACTTGTTAGTGCCTTCAATCTAAGATCAAGTACTTAATATTTACATAAACTTTACGACCTCCACGGTACCTCACCATAAATGGCAACATTCGGACTGTACGTAACAAACTTCGAAGATACTTATCCCATATATGTTAATCAACTAATGCACAAATTGCACAGTCAATCTCAAGATGAAGGACAGTGGAAGTGCACTCATATATATCTTCATTTTGTATAAATTGAAATGGCCAACTTGCACCAATGTTGTTCACAACTTGGACTGAAAATTATGATTTTTGAATACACAATTTTGTAGTAAAAAATAAGCACAGAAGTTTAGAAAATAGTATTAGTAGAAAAAAAAATGTTCAAATATGATGTCTTTACAAATGTCATATAGTGCCATTATTGCAAAATATAAGAAAATTGTTGTAAAACCTCAGAACAATATTCTAATTGAGGATTTCTTGAAGGATAGTACATATAAGTCATTTACGCTTAATTTGTTTTGCGACAAACAACTTATAAATAGTAAAACTCACTATAAATTTTAATTCGTCGATAGTCGTCTTCCGGTCGATTCCGGTCATGAAGTATGTTTTGATTCAGTTAGGGATTGGCCAAGCTCTTGAACCATGCATGTTTTCATTGTGGAAGGACATATTCCATTTACACTCGTATTTCATTTGTAATGTCAGAATTGTTTATTTTAGCAACATCTGGCTTACACATTGATTGACTACAGTTTGATTATTTTATCGCATCATTTTAATTACTAACCGCTGCTTACTTATTTTTCAGGGATCTATCTAGCAATGAATTGTCTGGAGCTCTTCCTAGTTCTCTAGACAAATTAACAGCTCTTACATATCTGTATGCTTTTCAAAAGTAACCTTAATATCCGGTCCAGTTCTGACTATAAGGATATATGGATTTCATAATTATTTTGTTTACTTTTTTTAAGTGATATAAGAGGAAATAACAAGATGTCGACCACCCTTCCTCCTGGGCTTCAGGAAAGACAGCAAAATGGAAGTCTAACGTATAGGTAACAAAATTTTTTAAAATTTTTTTCTTTCTTACATGTTGTACAATGACATTTATTCATTTAGGACCTTCTGATTTATTGTGTCATTTTGATATATATATAGATATAAATACAAATATAAATATCTACATGTACATATGATGCAAAGATAAAATTTATTTACGGATAAAGCAAATGAAAAATGATTGAAACAACTGAGAGAAAGGAGCCGGCAACACGGCATGCATTTCTTATTGAGAGAGAGATGTAAAAGGAAGGATCCCATAATTCACAATAGACATGAAAGCTGTAAAGGGATTCAAGTTTTTTCTCAAATCACAATTATTTAGCCCCTCCTTGCCAGGCGCTAGTAATATCAATTAATTTCCATGGGCATTTTAATCTTTTAATGTTTTTGGATGTTAGGTTTGGAGATATAGTCAGGGCTCCATCTCCTTCTCTATCTCATTCTCCAAAGAACTATATTATAATATCAATTGCGGTGGTAGTCCCGTTGCTAGTTATTGCAGTTGCCATCACAACTGTCTTTTGGTTGAGAAGGAAGCGTAAGTTTTTGTCTTTTTGCATCGTTTTTTCCCTTCTTGATTACAAGATGTCTGTTCAATTTATTTTATAATTACAGATGATATGTGTGATTAATCTGTGCATTATTAAGCCAATATTTTCCTCCAAGCATTTAAAATGTCAGATGCGGAAAATTATATAATTAAATCCTAAAATATGTAATTTTGGTTTATTACTCACCTTAAATTAAACCTTCTCACTTTCTTGGGTCTTTATTTGAGTTTTGAAAAATAGAGGCAATTCAAAACAGATTACCAAGAGTGATAGATCATCTATTAAAAGTTCAAAATATAATGTCCATTAATATATATTACTGTAAAAGTGCATAACTTCTTACAATTAAATTTCTTTTCTCTATATATTTTTTTTAATTAAGTCTGTAAACTTACATATCAGTAATGTGTATACAGGTAATAAGAAATCATTGGTCCCAAAGCCAAATGGAAGTTTTGAATCAAGCCCAGCAGCAGCAGAAGGTTTTTTGGATAATCGTCAATTCAGTTACAATGATCTAAAGAGAATCACAAATGATTTTGAGAATAATATTGGCAATGGAGGATTTGGAAGTGTGTACTTGGGCCTCATAGAAAATGGATTTCGGGTCGCAGTTAAGATGTGCACCAATTCATCCACACAGGGGGTTCAGGAGTTGCTGGCTGAGGTAATCGCTACACACACATAACCCAGTTGACACTTGTGGAAGTGCCAGTGTTATAGTGGATACATGACAAGTTAAATAGTTATTCTATTAAAGCTATATCGTATAATAGTTATTCGACATCTAAAAGGTCTTTATCATAACAAGTTAAAGATATGCATTTCTTCATAAATTAATTATAGGTTAAAAACTTGGGAAGAGTTCATCACAAGAACTTGGTCACACTAATTGGCTATTGCATTGACGGAAATTACATGGCACTTGTGTATGAGTACATGCAGGAAGGAAATTTACAACAAAAACTCATAGGTAATTAAACTTGATCTTAATCTTGCATCTTTGATGAAAGTAGATGGTAATGTATTATTAGAGAGTGAAGAATCTCCAGCTAACGTTTTAATGCCTTTAAATAGCAGATGATGTACGGCCTCTTACTTGGAAGCTGCGACTTAGAATTGCATATCAGTCTGCACTAGGTATGGTATAAAAGCATCTTATAGGCTATATCAAAATATTGTAAATTATTGTCATAGTTTCTCTCCATTAGTTTTTAATAAAATATATTACAGAAAATAATTCAGTGTAGATCATCAAATAATAGTTAAATAACTTAAATTTCGTGATCCTGATTAAATCAAAGTGCCATGCTCTTTACTGCTGCAACCTTTGCATTGTATTTCTATATTTTTTTTTCCCATCTCTCGTCCTGTAAACATACACAAGCATCAAGCAGGATTGTATTCAGGAACAAATAAATTATATATGTTATGCTAGTATTGGTAAAACTTAAGTTGAATGTTTATAATAAAATAATGTATACATGTTGAAACAAATGCACGAAGGATTGGAGTATCTGCATAAGGCTTGTAATCCACCACTAATCCATAGGGATGTCAAGACCAACAATATTCTCTTAAATGCAAATCTCGAGGCAAAGATTGCAGATTTCGGGCTCTGTCGGACTCTTGACAATGATGCAATCAGTCATGTTTTAACCAGAATAATCGGCACCCCTGGTTATGTGGATCCCGAGTAAGACATCCTTTTGTATTTGAAATCCCCATATTTTTCATTTTATTTTTCACAAATGACATCAAAATGCAAAAAATAAAAATAAAACTATAATAATGTGATTTACACTTAAATTTGCCCATCACAACATAAGATAGTTTTTTTTTTTTTACTTGGAACAACTGTAGTAAAAGATCGACAATTAAATTAGTTTACAAATGACATCATAATAATGAATAATCATTCAAATTGCAACATTTTGATAGAATGTTAGCCTGATAATTTCATGATTTTATTTTTATTTTGGACAAGTAGAAACTGAGTTCTATCCGATGGTTTCGAACTTTTCTTTCTTAGTAACTAACTATGGCATGCATTTTCAGGTACTATTTGTCAAATAAATTAAGTGCCAAGAGCGATGTGTTTAGTTTTGGAGTTGTTCTGCTAGAAATCATCACAGGCAGGCCCCCTACAAGTGCAGGGCTAGAAGGAGGTAACTTGGTACAGTGGGTTCGCCTAAGACTATCAACAGGAGACATTGAAAGCATAGTGGACCCTAGGATGCAAGACAATTATGACATAAACTCAGTCTGGAAGGTTACAAGTCTAGCATGTAAATGCACAGAGTTCACCTCTTCTGAAAGGCCAACCATGGCTGTAGTAGCTACTGAACTCAAGGAAAGTCTAGATTTGGAAACTTCAATCGAAGAATTGGATAACGAAAGTACCGAGAACTTATTAATAGATGTAAGCAAGGATAAAGATTTTGAGATTGCTTCCTTGGGTGGCATTTCAACGATAGGCCCCATTGAGAGATAATTTCTTTCACCATAATCTTGTCTCAAATATTCGTTCAGATCAATATCCATACTGGTATTTTTTTTAAATACGATGAATCAATATATTAAAGTATTTATGTTGGACATTTAAGTATTTGTCATTATGTCTAAGAAGTATTTATCGCTAATGATATATACTTCAATATTTGTCTTCAAATATTGTGTATTTATCATTAAACAGACAAATATTTAAGTACTTATCACTGAACTATTGAAGTATTAATTAACTTTAGACATTGAGGTATTTATCTTAGACATTGTAGTATTTATCCTTAATCCATTAAAGTAATAATAATGTGAAATAGTAACATTGAAAATATTTATCCTTCCAAATGAAAGTTTTTATGCTGAGAGAATGTAGTATTTATCACTAAAAATGAAATAAACTAAGTGTTCACTATAGATCAAATCAGATCGTCCACTCAATACAAAGCAATTAAGGAATAAATACTTTGTTGCATATAAATCAATACATTCTCAAATGGATAAATTAACATAAAAACAACAAATTACATCTTCTCAAATCAAATCAAAATAACAAAATCATATAAAACACCAGAAAAGGAAGTATTAACCTTGAATGAAGATTGATCTGATTGCGTGATAAATCCTTGGAGTATCATCTGTAGATGTGAATTGACTGAAATGGCCTGAAATCGACTTAATAGTGACAGATCACCTTCGCAATCAAAAAATAGTATTAATAATAGTTGAATCAAGTATTCACTGTAAATCAATAAAATATACATTCTCAATTGGTGATATTCACTTAGAAAAAGATATCATATCGTCTAACTAATACATTCTGATGAATAGATGAATTCACAGAAAAAGAGCAAATTACATCTTCTCAAATCAAATCAAATCAAAATAACAAAAACATATCAAAAAGAAAGAAAGGAAGCATTAACCTAGAACAAATTACAAAAACAGTGAAAGATCGCCAGATCTAATGATATCGTGTGAAATCGCCTTCACTATGAAACCGCCTGAATGGCCTGAACTCGACCGGAATCGACTGAATCGTCAGAAAACCGCTCGAATAGCCTAGGAAGAGGACAAAAAAGAAAATCGCGAGGAGAAAAGGTAATTTGAAATTTAAAAGGAAACACTGATTTGTTTAAATCACAGGGACGTCGTTAATTTAAATAAAAGTTAGTTAAATTTGTTAGATCAGGTAGTTAGTGGGACCGAGCTTGAATTATGACAGGTAATCTCTCCATGGGGATGATGCAGGGATGGAAAGGGGGTCATGTATTAAAGAAAAATAAAATATTTGACAAATTTTCTTCCAATTCAAAAAAAGAAGGAACAACAAGGAAAATAACATGGATTGAAGGACTATTGGACTTACCTTTTTGTGAGATCACTTTATCATTTAAATTTATATTAAACACAAAAATAGCTCTCATTTAAAAAAAAATTGCCGAAGGACTTGAGAGAAAAGATGCACATTATGATCCCTTAACAAAGAAAAGTCATAAAAAGTGGAAGAAAATAAAAATAAAAGGTTATGATATGAGTATTATTGCATAACACTATTAGATGCATGACACTTGTATACACTATTAGTGCATAACCATTTATAATAGTACACGAATACATTAGTGTTGCCATTGGTTATGCGAACAAAATTATAAAAATGTTTTTTAATCCATGGAAGTGATTTATTAATGAACAATTTTGGCTTAGATGAATTTCTGGAAACATTATTTTCATCAATATCTCCAATTATTGGCACATTACTATTTTAAATTTGTCATAGAAGAGGCTATCTCATTATTTCTTTGGTTTTGGATTTTAGGAACTGGCTTGTGCTGGCGAATAAAATTAGAACTATGGCTTCTTCTTTTTTTTATGAAAAGGTCCAGCCCATATTTGATTGAAAGAAAAACTATGGCTTTGGGTGTTTAAAAAAAGAAATGAGAAAATTAACTCAATATATTTGAATAGGTATGCATGATGTATAAAAACTCCTCTAGATTCTAAATTCAAAAGGTGGAGAATGTTCTTAATTACAATAAAGTTTTTAGAACATGTAACTTTCCGAGAAGCAACAACTTGCTAACACTGATCATGGCAACTATTATAGGTGTGCATTTGTCCCATGCAGTTGTTTTTGTCGGTATATAATTATTTCATGCATGGCAACTGATAGGGCCATGTTACACAGGCCCTAAATTACATTTAGGCTTAAATAACATCTGGGATTCGGACCTTGCGATTAGCAAGCCAACCCAGAATATGTGAAAACAAGCCCAACTAAGTACAAGCCGAAATCCATAATTAAGTCCAGCATGCCGACATGCCGGCATGGCCCAATATGCACAGGATAACCGCCATGATCTCCATAACCCTTGCACACGATCTCCATAACCGCTCCCACGTTCTCCGAGAGAACCGCGGAGGGACGGTTAGAAATCAGAGTATAAAAAGCCTCAGATTTCCTGAGGAGGGGGCGAATTTTCTAGGCACAAAAACCTACACCAAGAGAGATATCGATAGGGAAGAGTTAGAATATCTCGCATCCTCATCCCGATTCCTTCATTGAGCTGTCTTGCATCCCGCAGTAAGCCAACATCAACATCATCTTGACTTATCTAGCGAGATAAGGAGAGACCCAGTTTTCATCTCCATCTCAACCTATCGACCGAGATAGGGAGAGATTCAGCCCAGTCAGTTAACTTTCAGCATACGGGCTATCCACTCCAGATAAGCCGTATCAACCACCGTGGGGCCACCTAGCTTGTATACTACTGAACTAGATGGATCTTTCTCAGACGCACAACACTCCACCATCGGGATTCGAGATCCCACCCCAGGGGGGAAGCCTTCAATATGCCCTCATTCCGAAACATAAAGACGATGTCGACAGACATGTACATACAATAAGGTACCTTTACACAAGGACCAAACATAAAGTCGATGTCGACAAACACCATGTCGACAGACATGTACATACAATGAGGTACCTATACACAAGGACCAAACATAAAGACGATGTCGACAGACACCATGTCGACAGAAACCATGTCGACAGACATGTACATCATATCAAATACCTTTACACAAGGGCTAAAATGAAAAGACAATGTCGATAGACATAATGTTGAAAGATACATATACAATATCAAGTGCTTTTACCCAAGGTCTGAACATACGCTTAGTATCAAACGAATAATAACTCATGTCGCGACAGCGATATCATACAAAAATCGAAAGCCTACACGGCAACGAATATTCACTCATGTCGCGAAAGCGACATCATACAAAGATTGAAAGCCTACACGGCAACGAAAAATTATGTCGACAGACAAACATAAAACGTTCGGTGTCTTGACACAAGGACCGAACGACTTCAGAACAAAAGCAAAGCGAAAATCTTTGAGGAAACGAATATGCGCTCTATCAATACTCCCAAATAAATGTCGATATATGTCGATATTTATAAAAAAAAAGGGAAGGAAATGACATAATTATATTCAAGTCGCAAATAAAAAATAATAAAAATGCGACTACATGCATCTTGCCATAATTTACGAAAAACAATGATATTCGGATGTCGGTATTCGTCGTAAAAATAATGTCATTATATTTTGTAACAAACACGACTTTCTTATGTTGATTTCGGATGTCGGTATTCGAAGCAATGTCGCACTTGACTTTTGCGACATACCCTCACATGCGCATTATTATGCACTCACTTGAATGTTGGACATGATAATCTCGATATTGCTAAATATAAATTATATTGTTCTTTGTTCTATGTTATATACCGCAATATTATTAACTCGACTAACATCATTCGTGAATATTAGTTATAACAATATTGTTTATGTCAGATTAACGACTAACATTACTATCATGACTCCAGTCGCATTGTCATTTTACTAACTCAATGAACAACTAACTTATATATGTCCACTTGCTCATATGTCGTTATAGTATTAAATACATTATTAGATATCGTTTGAACAACTAATTTGTTTATGTCGACTTTCTCATATATCACCCTTTCCCGTTTTATGATATTATACTAATATGTCGCATTTTGACCCAAGCAAAATATATCTATATGCACATTATTATGTGCCTCAACTTTGTCTTCGACATGCTCAAGACGAAAGCATCGGCATGTTATCAATTGATGTCGATATGATGATGTCAATGTCAAAGTTCATATCTAAGCTCGGTATGTCGTCAATTGATGTCGACATGACTTTATATAACACAGCTCAAAGAAGAATAATACTGAATTTCTTTTTATATTATCTCCCATATCTCGACATGAGCACGTCTAGCCTCAAAAGCGATGCCACATCCAAACCTAATATCGACATGCGCAGGGTTGTACTTCATTACCTGAGTACGCCTGAGGCCGTTGAAATTTTTGACCTTAGGAATAAATCAAATCCTCCTATTCCGTCGGCATTGGGTGATAGTCAACATGCGGACCCACTAGCATGGAACAAATGTCCCTGTTGCTTGAAGCGCAGGTTGGCTACGTAAATGTTTACTCGTGACGGTTATGAAGAGTCATTCCATCCCAAATGTGTTACCGGATAGTTGCCTAGCAGCCCAGACAACATGCATTATACTGAGTTCTTATGCAAAACGACATACTTATTTACCTAGATTAAAAAGATCATTTCTATTGTATTAATTACGGTAAATGCTACTACTGCTATCATGAATCATGTCTCCCAACTCCTAATCCTCCATCTGATCCTTGGACTTGTCCAATTGATGGCTCTGATATTAGATTATTTATGAGCTACGGCATCCGTGATGGCGAATTGGTGATGCCCAGAAGCGCCATCAACTAGTCATGTCCTATTACAAGAAATGGACAAGACCAGAAAAGCATGATTAGTCATATCCTATTACAAGAAATAGACAACATCAGTACGACATAAATAATGCTATCTCATTTCCAGAACGGAACAAGAGTAGAATAATATATGTAGCTTTCTTATGTATTAGGTTAAGGTGCGTACTCCGAAGAAGTTACGGATATGTCGATTATGAACGTTTATTATAAGAAATTTCATGGTATTTGAAATATTTGATCTTTTACATTTAGATTGACTATTATGTCACATCATTACTAACTATCTAACATGTCGCGTTATTACTGACATAATTAACGCCTTGCTAACTCAACCACCATGCAATAGTTATGACTTTCCCTTGTTGTAAAAAATAAAATTAAAAAAAAAAATGCAAATGTGTATACCGATTTTCATATATATATTAAGTGCAAAATTCATGTGTTCTCAACTACTTTTTCATGACGCAAAACTGATGTCGTACCGCTATTGCAAGGAATCCTGATAAATAATTACTTATTTCTTTTTTTTTCTTTTTTTACTATTATTACTACTACTTGATATTGTTGAATATTGTGGTAATGCCGTTCTTGTTTTCAGTAAAACACAACCATGCATGTTATTTCAAATTTTATTTCAGTTCCCGATAAGCACAAGTCGAAAGCATCGACACGATGCATTCCGACTTCGGGGGCTAATGATAGTGCCATGTTACACAGGCCCTAAATTACATTTAGGCTTAAATAACATCTGGGATTCGGACCTTGCGATTAGCAAGCCAACCCAGAATATGTGAAAACAAGCCCAACTAAGTACAAGCCGAAATCCATAATTAAGTCCAGCATGCCGACATGCCGGCATGGCCCAATATGCACAGGATAACCGCCATGATCTCCATAACCCTTGCACACGATCTCCATAACCGCTCCCACGTTCTCCGAGAGAACTGCGGAGGGACGGTTAGAAATCAGAGTATAAAAAGCCTCAGATTTCCTGAGGAGGGGGCGAATTTTCTAGGCACAAAAACCTACACCAAGAGAGATATCGATAGGGAAGAGTTAGAATATCTCGCATCCTCATCCCGATTCCTTCATTGAGCTGTCTTGCATCCCGCAGTAAGCCAACATCAACATCATCTTGACTTATCTAGCGAGATAAGGAGAGACCCAGTTTTCATCTCCATCTCAACCTATCGACCGAGATAGGGAGAGATTCAGCCCAGTCAGTTAACTTTCAGCATACGGGCTATCCACTCCAGATAGGCCGTATCAGCAACTATATATAATTTGCAGTGTTTGCTATATTGAATATACTTTTGATCAGTGATAAAAACTTTATGAATTATCTTTGGTAAATTATACGTGCCATGAAATATAATTTTTGTTAGAGAAAGAATAATATACTAATAGGTACATTGATGTTATGTTTGTAGAAAATAAAGTCAATAATTTTTAAGTTGTTTAATTTAATGGTTTTTGCTTTCTTCACGCGTGCAAAGGCTACCGAAAGTACAAAAGTTAGAATATTGATAACCGTCAAATCAGAACAGTTAGCACGTATTTATAATCAAATTAAACAGAAGAGAATGCATCTGACTTGGTATGGTCGAGAGTATTGAAGACCCAATCCTCTTTCCTCTTTCCTCGGTATATAGATTACTACATGACAAGCATGACCAGGTCATTAATCCATTAATGTTTTATTTTATGGTGTCCAGTTCTATTTTCTAAGCTTAATATACTAACAATTAATTTGTTTTCATCAAACAGTTGCAATACAAAAATAGCCTTCATTCTTGGTGAAATCAAGGGGAGAAAAACATCTTATTGGCCTCCTTGAGAAGAATGGTACTTTGGTGCAAAATTCTTCTGCTAATATTCACAGTTACCATTCGAGTTCATAGTCAGCTTGATTCTAAAGGTAACCTCCTCTCTCTCTCTCTCTCTTGAAAACCTTCACTGAAAGTTGTGAGAGGGAATCAAACTGTTGAGTAATCAACAATCTTAGAATTTTTTTCAAGTCAACTATGTTACCTCCCCTTTCTCCTCCCTCTCTCTCTATATCTCTTCTTTGTATATAAATAGCAAGCAAACTCGTATAGACACGATGAACAAATGTTGTGTGCATTGGTTCAAAATTTTGGTATTTGACTTCTAAGCCTTCAAAAATTACACTACAAACAAAATTTTATAGAAGGCCAATTGTTTTTTATCTTCTGTACTTGTTACAATATTTGGAAATATGATAAAAAAAATCCTTAATTTGAAACATTCATATCATCTAATGGCTACTATTTTCTCATATAAAGAAGAAAGTAAAAAAGAAAGATACATCTAAATCACAAATGGAACATCTATAAAATCTGGCCATGGTAATAATCACATTGAATAACTTTACTAGGCCTTTTAAATCTATATAAACCCGAATTAGTTTTGATCCAAAAAAGAAGAAATAGATATCTACTTGTCTACGAAGAAAGTGATTATTTATGACAATGAAGATAATCATTTTGAGTATGCAAACTGATTATTCTAATATATAAAAAAGGACCGGGAGGAACTCATGTATGCACAAGAATAAACAGAATATTAATTTACATCAATGGAGCCAATTTCAGGCAGACAACACTTCTCTCGCCTTATCCCCACCGCCCCTTCTTCCCTTCATTCTATTTATTGCTTAATTATCCTTAGGCCATATTAAATATTTTCGAAAAATACTTTAAATTGATAAACCATATTTCTAAAATAAAAAAAACCATACTAGATTTTTAAAAATAATTACGAACTTTTCCCATACGCCGAAGTTTTTGTCACATCCAGTCTCATGTCCCGACTCGGCATCTGTTAACACAGGCAAAACACAAAAAGTGGGTAAAGCAAAGTTTTTGTTGCTGGACAAAGTTCCTAATGAAATGAATAGAGAAAAAAAGGAACCAAAGCACGGTGGAGCATTTTGGATGAGGTACGTATGACATTTTATTAATAGTAAGAGGTATACTTTACAGCTGTCAATAGATACCCATATGTGTCTTTTTGTTTAAAAACCTTTTCACAGAAGCTGCGAAGGAATCGAACTCTTAACTTTTAAGTAATCCAATTTTAGAACTTTTATTCTAGACAACTGTGCTACCTACTCTTTCGATACCCATATGTGTCTAAATGATGCATTTCAGACAAGATCATAATAATAATAATAAAGTCATAAATAATTTGTATCTAGCAATTACATATAGGAGACGAGTATAAAATAGCTCTTATTGTTTTTTTTTTTTTTTATGGTTGGCGGAAAACTGCCGTCAACAAAATTTTATAACAAAAAAGGTCTATTTACATGAAATAGCTCTTATTGTTATTCTTACTTGATAATTAAGATCACAAATTTCTATTTTCTTATATGCATTCTTATCTAATAATCCAACAAAAATAAAATTATTATACATACCTGCATTATCGAATAAGATATGAGTAGAATAAACGGGTAAAAGAGAATCAATGGTGCCACTAGTATATTGATCGAGGTTGACTTTGAATCAATTTGTTAAAAATAACATGTGGAAATTTTATTTTATTTGTAGGCTTTCTGAATATTGACTGTGGACTTCCTGCAAACTCTAACTATGTTGACAATGGAACAGGATTAACGTATGTCTCAGATGAGCAATTCATCGATACAGGAAACTATTCCCAGATTTCATCCTCTAAAATCCCATCTGGCTCATATATCCAAGCCAGAGAATATTTCACTGTTAGATATTTTCCGATTGGAACTCGAAACTGCTACACCATTCGATCCTTGACAGTAGGCCTCAAGTATCTTATAAGGTCAACATTCAATTATGCAAATTATGATAACTTAAATGAAATCCCTATATTTGATATATATTTGGGAGTCAACTATTGGGATACAGTAAAAGTTTCCCCTTTCTATCCTGAAATAATGATCACTGCTATTGCTGATAACTTGCAAGTTTGTCTGGTTAATAAGAATCTCGGAAATCCTTTTATTTCTTCATTATACTTGAGGCAATTGAAGGGCACCCACCAAATGGTGACTTCGCAACAATCACTAGTTTTGAAGTGGAGGCCTAATCTTGGAGCAGGCAACCGAGAGTTAATAAGGTCAGTACTATTAACTATGAGAAGATCTATTTGTCAACTACTTGACTCTAATTCTTTTCTGCAGTTAGTTATCTGATCATTTTATCCAGCTATGGTCTACGAAGTTATACCCATTTTCCATGCAAACTATTCGTAAAATGCATTAGGATTATAATTGGATATTATGGTTGACTAATGAATTTATGATATAATTCCCAAAAATTATGGGTTTCTAAATGATAATTCAGCACTGCAGTTTTTATAATCATTAATTTTTGTGGTACATTTAGATAATTATTTGTTAATATTTTTAGACAGTTCTGTTTGTTGGAATGAGCACTTAATTTGATGTGAAGTCATGGTCATACTTGTTACTTTCCTCCTTTGCAGAAACTTATATTAGTGCAATACTCTATTTTCTTCCTCCATTGCTCCGTTAATTTACACAAAAATATAGGTACCCTGATGATATTGATGACCGGTGGTGGTGGAATTACACCAACAATGGATGGAAAGAGATCTCAACAAACTCCACCATAGAACCAGACCCAGAATTACAAATCCCCTCTCTTGTAATGCAGACTGCTGCTACCACTTCAAGTACCAAAGAACCCCTTAACCTCAATTGGTATAGTGATGATAAGTCCACCGAATATTGTTTCATGCTTTACATCAATGACTTCCAGACATCGTTAACTGGTAGAAGGGAGTTTCATATACATTTGAATGGAATTCCCCTACTCACTGAACCAATTATTCTGGAGCCTTCCCTTCCCAACATGACCACTCACTGTAGGTCAGGTTTTACTAATTATACTGTCTCACTGGTGGCTACTTCAAGTTCGACTCTTCCGCCTCTACTTAATGCATTTGAACTGTATAAAATATATCCTGTCGTGATACCCACTTATGGTGCAGATGGTAAGTTTTTCATCAGTCAAAATTAAATTACTAATGATAAATTAAAACAACATACTTGTGATAACCTAGCACACTGGCAAGGGAACAGGAACGGTGGGTGGTGGCAGCCCCCACTTTGTTGTTTTCAATGCTCTTAATTACACTTTCTTCTGCTAATTCATTGATGTTCGTTTCAAAGTTGTAATATATAGGGAACAAACTCCCTTTGATCTGCATGGAATAGAATTGAAAAAATAATGTAAAATTAAAGTATCAAGCAGTAACACTTAATTAGAAATTTAGAATTTAGAACTGTACTTGCTTATAATATTTTGAAAATTAGCGGATTACTTTATATTTGATTTCTCAGAATTTGATTTTTCAAGGTGACTCAGTTGTTTTACATGCAGTTGCTGACATTAACAGTGTCAAGAAGTACTACAATATTACAAAAGGGTGGAATGGTGATCCTTGTCATCCTACACAGTTCTTATGGGCTGGCATCAATTGCAACACCGACTCCTCCAACATTACAAGGATTACAGGCTTGTGAGTCCTGTGAACTATGTCTTTTTAAAAAAAATTGGTCATCACAAGATACAAATTATCACTATCTATTTAACTATTCCATTTTATTTTTCAGAAACCTATCGTCTAGCTTTTTGACTGGTCTATTAAGTGACTCCATTGGGAACCTAACTGCTCTTCAGCACTTGTAAGTTCCTTCCATCAATGATAATATACTCAATATTTACATACGGACTGTTTGTAACCAATCTAAAAGATACTTGTACCTTATATATTTATCTACCAATGCACATTGAAACATACCTTTCGAATGTTATCATTTTTCATTGTCGACCCCACGCTGAAGGACAGTGGAAGTGCACTCATATATATTTTCTTTTTGTATAAATTGAAATTGCCAATTAGCATCCAAGTTGTCGCAACTTGGACTGAAACCTAAGATTTTTGAATAAACAATTTTGTAGAAAAAAATAGTTACAAAGTTTAGATTATAGCATTAGTAGAAAAAAATGTTCAAATAAAATGTCCATATAAATTTCATATATTGCCATTATTGCAAAATATAAGAAAATCATTGTAAAACCTCAGAACAATTATACTAATTTAGGGTTTCTTTAAGTAAAACACCACAACAATGGTATCGCATCTTTTTACTAATTACCGCTGCTTACTACTTTTTCAGGGATTTATCTAGCAATGATTTGTCTGGAGCTCTTCCAAGTTCTCTAGACCAATTAACAGCTCTTACATACCTGTATGCATTTTAAAAGTAATAAACCTTAAAATCCGGTTTCTGTTCCAACTAAAAGCATTTCATAATTATTTTGTTGATTTTTCAGTGATATAAGAGGAAATAGCAAGATTTTGAACAACCTTCCTCTTGGGCTTCAGAAAAAACAACAGAATGGAAGTTTAACGTATAGGTAACAATTTTGTTTCATTTATTTCCATTCTTAGATGTCGTAGTTACAGAATTGTATTTATTCATTTATGACCTTGTGATTTATTGGGTCTTTTGATATAGATATTAACACAAATAAATATTAACACAAATAAATATATATAGAGACACACACACACAGACATATACATATGATTCAACAATAATATTTATTTATGGTGAAAACAAACAAAAAACTTATATATCCCACGATTGAGAGAGAGGAACCGGTAAGTTGGCAAGGATCGCATAATTCACATTAGACATCTTGCTATGTTAGCTTTCTTTGAAAAAAAAATACTGTGATCACTCAAGTAATTAATTTTCATTGGCATTTTAATTTTTAATGTGTTGCATGTTAGGTTTGGAAGTATAAATCTGACTCCATCTCCATCTCCTTATTCCAAGAAGAAGGTGATAATATCAGTTGTGGTTACAATCCCGTTGATGGTTATTGCAGTGGTCATTTTAACTGTCTTTTGTTGGAGGAAGCGTAAGTTCTGTCTAGTTTACATCCTTGTTTCCCTTCTTGATTAAGAAAATAACTGCTCTCATTTTATTTTATAATGACAGATGATATGTGTGACTAACCTGTGGATTATTAAGGCACATTAATTTCCAACAAGAAATTTTTAATGTCTGATGAGGCAAATTCTTAAAAGCAGAGACTGAAATATGTAAATTTTGCTACCCACCAATCCTAAAAGTTGATGGTAAGTAGGGGTGGGTTTTCAACCAGACCGTCAAATTTTGGATTAAATGGTCAGATTTTTTGGATTAAATGGTCAGAAAAACGAAGGCAGTTATTTACAATTTACCAAGTGTGTTAGATCTCATCTCCATAATTGTTCAAAATTGAATACTCATTTTTATATCAGTGTAAAACTGCCTAACTGCTTACAATAAAAAAGTTGCTTCTGTATACATGTTTTTAATTAAAATGAAGTCTGTAAATGTACATCTCTCTATTTTAGAAACAAACCATGCAGCGATACAAGGTTTTCCGGATATTGATAATCGTCAATTCAGTTATGGCGATCTCAAGAGAATTACAAATGACTTTGAGGATAATATTGGCAATGGAGGATTTGGAAGTGTGTACTTGGGCATAGAAAATGGTATTCAGGTTGCAGTTAAGATGCATTCTAATTCGTCCACACAGGGGGTTGAGGAGTTGATGTCTGAGGTAATCACTGCTGACACATCTCTCTTAACACTTGCAAATGGTATCGTTGGTATAGTTGCTATACAAAAAACTGAAAAAGCTCTATTTTATAATAATAGTTCAATCAACAACTAAAAGGTCCACTGTTATAACAAGTTAAAGATATGCATGAGTTCATCACAAGAGCTTGGTCACACTAAAAAAAAGCTCTACATATGTATTTCTTCATAAATTCTTTATAGGCTAAAAACTTGGCAAGAGTTCATCACAAGAACTTGGTCACACTAATGGGCTACTGCATTGATGGAAATTGCATGGCGCTTGTATACGAGTACATGCAAGAAGGAAATCTACAACAAAAGCTCAAAGGTGATTCATCTTGATACTGATCTTGCGCATTTGATCCAATTCGATGGTAATTTATTATTACAGAGTGGAGAATCTTAAGCTAGCTAACAAAGGTAATCAAAAAACAGATGATGTAAAGCCTCTTACTTGGAAGCAGCGACTTCAAATTGCATATCAGTCTGCACTAGGTATTATTCAAAAGCATCTTCTAATCCATAATAAAATGTAATAAATGATTGTTGTAATTAGTCTCCATTTGTATAAAAATATATCCTACAGTTACGTTAAATCTTATGACACTGATTAAATCAGAGTGCCATCCTCTTTACTGCAACCTTTTTGTGGTAGTTCTTCTACAATTTTTTCTTCTCTCTTGTCCTTTAAAATAAATAAATTTATAGAGAATTTTGAGAACATTTGAGTTGATTGAAATATTGTAATGAAGGACTGGAGTATCTGCATAAGGCTTGTAATCCACCATTAATCCATAGGGATGTGAAGACCACCAACATTCTCTTAAATGCAAAACTCGAGGCAAAGATTGCTGATTTCGGGCTATGCCGGACTTTTGACAACGATGCAATCAGTTATGTTTTAACCAGAATAATAGGCACTCCTGGTTATGTGGATCCCGAGTAAGACATCTTTTTTTCTATGAAATCTCCATCTTTTTTTATTGTTTTCTCAACATCACAAATTATTTGACAACCATGACAAATGACATCAAAACGGCTGAAAATACTAAATATGTGATCTATGTTTATATTGGCAATTAATTATAACATAAGACACTTTGATTTTTTTGGACATGGAGAGCAACTGTGATAAAATATCAACAATTAAATTTGTTTACAAATGAGATTATGACCAATTAAATATAACATACATCTTCAGGTACTATTTATCGAACCAGCTATGTGCCAAGAGCGATGTGTTTAGTTTTGGAGTTGTTCTCCTAGAAATCATCACTGGCCAGCCCCCTGTTAACGTGGGTGTAGAAGGAGTTAACTTAGTACGATGGGTACGTCAAAAACTATCTGGAGGAGATATCGAAAGCATAATGGACCCTAGAATGCAAGACAAGTATAACATAAACTCAGTTTGGAATGTTACGGATCTAGCATGTAAATGCACCGAGTTCACCTCTTCTGAAAGGCCAACCATGACTGTAGTAGTCGCTGTGCTCAAGGAAAGCATTGATTTGGAAACTTCCAAGGAAGAAATGGCTAACAAAAGTACTGAGACCTTGTTAACTGATGAAAGCAAGGATAGAGATATTGAGTTGGCTTCATTTGGTGGCATTCCAACGATACGCCCCTGTGAGAGATAATTCTTCCCGTCTCATTTGTTTTACAAAAAAAAAAAAAAATAGAGATTTTTTTTTTAATTAAATAATTACGATGGTGTGATTTTTGTGGGGTGCAGTTATCAATTGTGTGTGTGTGTGTGGGGGGGGGGGGGGGGGGGGGGGGGGGGGGGGTGCTTACAGTTACGTACTATTCCTACAAATATGTTTTGTATATATGGAGTTTGCAAAGGGGAATAACTTATGGTTTTAAACTAATTAATTGTGTAAAGATCTGATTGATATTTAGTTGGTATATGTATGTTAGAAGAACATAAGAAAAAAGTACAATTCTTAAAAAAAATTGTATTTGATTAATCATTAGTAATTATTTGTAGTAAATGTAGTAGGTTTCTTGATTGTTTATAATTTTTGTGCACCATGCAAAAAGAGGGGATAAAATGTTGGTACTGAAAACATATACATGGTACGGGAAATATTACGTATGAAACGGAAATGAATATTTAGATTCACATCAGTGCTGTACTGCCGTGGACATAGAATTCAGATCCAGTTTAATATCGCACCAAGTACAATGAAATCTGAGTTGTTGGTTTTAATCCTGCACAAACTCAAAGCAGACCCGTATAATCTAAACCAGGTGACTTTTCTGAACATCCACGGAGATAATAGACCGAAATTTTTTATTAATATATAAAAGAAATAATAAATTTAATAATCTATACAATGCTATGATGAAATTCGAAATCTATCGAAACGAATGACATCGACATCAGTTTATGACAAAGTTATCGGTTTCAAAAGCTAGAACCGATAACAATGTCATCGGTTTCAACCTCAAAATTCAATTCCGGGATATAACTTTGCATAATATATTTATGCAAAAATTTTGATCTAGAATGCACATTTTTTTATGCGAGAATTATATCAGATTAAAATAACGAACGACTTAGATTAAAACACTTTTTGAGTAATGATTATAATATTTCGAAAAGTTTTCTTAAATTTTTATTTTTTTCAAAAATAAAAATGCCATAATATTTTATGTATTTACCTACAAGTGACTTTTGAACCTGGATCAATAATTCAGATTCAAAGTATTTTTATTTTTTTTCCAATAACACACAAAGAAATATTTTAATTTTTCTTACAACCGCGAAAAATCCGATCTGAAAAATATTGATCTGGGTTATTTATTTGAGTCTTTCTAATAAATCAAATTATATGGTATTATATCTAATTTAAAAAATATATATATTTCTAATATTTTAATACAAAAAATAAATAAATTATAATATTTTCTAATTAAATAAAATAATTAAATGAAAAATTGTTTTAAATTCAAATTGGATGAATTGGAAGGCTCAAACCGATGACATTGTCATTGGTTCTAGCTTCTGAAACCGATGACAATGTCATCGGTTTCGGTAGATTTCGAATTTTATCAGAACATTGTATAGATTGTTAAATTTATTATTTATTTTGTATATTAATTAAAATTTCGAAATAATAGATTATGGACACGTCTATATATGCATCCATTTTCACCGAGGAAACATTCATTTAACCATTCTGGAGCCGAAATTTTTATTAATAGGAAAATAAATAAATAAAAATCAATAATGGGGAAGGATTTATGAGAAATTTGATATCTAACAAAAACGTGATAATTTATAACGTGATTTGAATGTTGTAGACTACAATGTCCTGATTAGCGAAATCTAATTAGCAAAACAACATTAAAAAAAATTATGGCTGTTATGAAGAACAACATCCAGGAGATCAATTTTGCTATGTCCCCAACTTTCGGACTTCAATTGATATTTTCCAAACTTTCGGAAATGGTGCTTCCTGGCCGTGATAAACCAAAACGGCCAGCATTTATATTTTTTTTTCAGCAAATCTTTAGCCGCGATACTCTATAATGCCCAGAGTTTATTTCATTCATGCGTTAATCTAATTTTGTTAAGCTAACCGTGATTGTCTATAACGTCTCATGGACGTTTTAAAATATCATGTTTTTCCTATATGTCGAATTACTCAGGAATCCTTCTCCAATGTCGATATTTTTTAATTAATTTTCTATTAATAAAATTTTCGGCTGAAATTAACCCAAAGAACCCCACAGGAATAATAATTACTCCCGTCAAATATAAGAGCGTGCATATTTTATCTAAGATAACTATATCTCCCACAGGTTAATTACACACCAAATGACTCATTTTTTTAATTTTTTTAATTTTTTTAATTTTTTGCACACATAATCTTGTACTGCCTTGATCGAATGGTAACCCACTCACTCATCCCCCAAAAAAAGAAAATTAAATAATTTACTAATTCGACTTTATACGGATCAAATTTGATAGATAGTTAAACAAGTAAGATATCATATCGAATCAACCTACCATGCAATTCGTGTGAGCCCAAAACTATCCAGCCCAACTCACATTAAGAACAGGCCCATTAATTCAGCCCTTTCATAAAGTCACTAGCCTTCGTCTCTATAAATTCACCATCTTACGAAAATATGACAACAAGACAACCGAATGCTCTATTTGCCATTCTTCTCCTTCCAAATTCAAGTACAATGTTAGAGAGGAACTATTTCTGGATATAAATAATATTAATAAATAATTATTTTTTGGAATTCACATAATATTATATGAAATATATTAGATGGTTTTAATATTATTTATGTTGTCTTAAATTTAAAAAATACAAAGTTTTATTTATGTAATTTATAAAATTTGATATTTTTTGGACCGAAATTTTTTTTTTTTACCACTGGCAAAATTCATTTTAAATTAAAAACCACCCGGAGTGGTTTATGTAAAAAAATACCACCTTCGCACAATGGTTTCGCACACCAGTCAAGACGGGTCCGCACAATGATTTGGCGCACCGAGTCCGCGCAGAAATTTCGCGCACCAAGGGGTCTGCACAAGGGTTTGGCACACCAATAGGTGAGCACGGAAATTGACATACTTGCACAGATTTTAATGTACTTAGCACGGATCTTGATGCAATCAGGTGGTTGTTATAAAATTGGGGTGCCGGTCAAAGACGCGTTTTGACCTTTCCTTGGGACGCAGACCAGCTGACAAAAGCTGTTAGATCAAATTTTTTATTCAAAATCCAATTTTGTAAGGACCATCTGATTGCATCAAGATCCGTGCTAAGTAAATTAAAATCCATGCAAGTATGTCAATTTCCATGCTCACCTATTGGTGCGCCAAACCCTTGTGCAGACCCCTTGGTGCGTGAAATTCTTGCGCGGACCTGGTGTGCGAAATGCTTGTACGGACCCACTCCGGTACGCGAAACGCTTGTGCGGACCCAACCAGGCTGGTGCGCGAAATACTTGTGCGGGGTGATATTTTTTTACAAAACCAAAGCCAGGTGGGTTTTAATTTAAAATGTCAAAATTATGAATTTTGACAGTGGTAAAAAAAAAATTTCCGTTTTTTGGAAAGTCGTTGGAGGATTGTTTGGATTGTGTTGTTGGCTCTTTCCTAAGAGATTTGGATTTGAGACAAACGCTGTAGATAGGTTGTATTTCTCACGGAACCCGACTAAGTTCTCTATGCTTCATTTCCACCTATGTGTCATTGACATCTATGTTTTTTGTTTTCTCAGTTTAGTTTCT
This sequence comes from Carex arenaria, assembly GCA_964058825.1. NCBI lineage: Eukaryota > Viridiplantae > Streptophyta > Magnoliopsida > Poales > Cyperaceae > Carex > Carex arenaria. The sequence continues at coordinate 13,159 of CAXKVW010000296.1, read as the reverse complement.
ATAAATGGCGAATTCTAATTCTGTAATAGATCATCATTCTCAGTTTTGCTTATTTTCATTTTACAATTTTTAATAATTTTTGTAGAATTTTGATCATTGTGTGAAGCAAGCAACACCTACGCTAAGGATGTCGTTGATCCGGGGGGGGGGGGGGGGGGGGGGGGGGGGGGGGGGGGGGTGGGGTGGGGTGGCGGTTTCAGTTGGGTCTCTCTTGCCATCTGTCGCCCAAATCAATGTTTCTTCTTCTCGCCATTTGAATCACCGTTAAACCCCCCTTTATCCCTTAAAACCCCGCCTATTTAAATTTATTGAAATAATATCATACATTTTTTTTTGTCTCCTCAAAAAACAGATTGAGTGTATTTTTTTCATCCATGTTTTTTTGGTCTTCTCAAAAAACATGGATTTTATAATTGTGAAAAATTTAACACTGCATTAATTCAATCGAAGAGCAGGGACAAAACTCAATTAATTTATAAACTTGTTTTATTTTTCCCGATAATCTGCAGTACAATATAAAGGGATGGCAGTAATTTATGTGAAATTATGAATAGAATTATTACCAGTAAAATAAATAACAAACAAGGAGAGATCAAGGTCTTCTCAGTACAAGAAGCATGCTTAATTTAAAATTAGCCCTCTGAATTCATGTGATTAAAATAAAATAGTCAAAGATATGAACAATATATATCATTATTTTCATGCTATATAATAGATCTGGTCCTCTATGGCCTTAAGATCTCATAGTTACACATGCAATCAGTTTGCCGCCAGCTTTCATAAAAACATAGTGACAACTTCGGAATTTGGAGAATATTGGACAAGCTCTAAAATTAGTGATTCGGATATAATACGGATATAATTCAAACATAGCTTTTTTTTATAATGTTATAAAAATATATATATTATGAACTTTTATGTAAAGGAAACAAATTATGTGCAATATTCGGGTAATAGTTAGAAAATTTCTGGAAAAAAAAAATTGGAAAGCCATTTGATTTATTATTCATTCAGGAATGTATTGAAAAATTTAGGAATTATTTGAGAATCTTATAACTTTGTACAAAAGAAAAACAAAAGACTACTAAGAAATTTCAAAAATATAAAACAACGTCCAAATGGTTTAGACAATGATGATATCTTTTATTTGCCAATTAATGGCTTACAAAATTAAACGAAAATTAATACATAATATAATGTGGTGATTAACTTTTATCATTAAATGACCCATTGACCCATGAAATTTGATTTATTTAAGCATATGCTGCAGAGAATCACAACTCTCTGGCAACTACTGGATTATTAATTTAAATATTAAATGTTGTTATGCTATGAACATGTATAGCATTCTTCTCTACTTTCGAGAGGTAATAATTAAATATATAATGTCTTGAATTTCATTTCCATCCATGCATGTCACCTCCTAAAAGAGCACAAATGGGTTCCATGATACTATCTAAATATTAATTAAATGTTTTGTATTCTATTCTCACATGCAACAGCATTAAAAAGGTGTCACGTTGAACTTCTTTGAAGAAGAAAACAAAAAAATGACACTACATTAATCCAAGAAAGTTTAAGAATTTCAAAACACAATAATACATTCCGAATAGGCACTTATAACTAGTGGGGACAATTTCAAAACACAATAAAGTTGACATGTTTTGTATTCATTTTCTGCGCGAATTTAAAAAACACAAGAATACATTCCGAATAGACACTTTATAACAAATTTGACATGACTTTACATAAACCGAAAATTTAAGATACGGATTCAATTAATTTCTGGTCGATATCTCGCTGTTTGCCTAGTCCACCTGCGGGTCCAAACTAAAAGCTACCGGTGCACCAAGTAAAGATGTAGATGTAATATCACTTTGCAGAAACTTTTCGAAAAAAAACTGTAGATATAATATGAGCGTTGATTTATTTTTCCAATTATGGTATGAGAGAACATAATTAATATAGACAGGTAAAGTGTACAAATCAGAATTCCAAATTCTAAAGGAGGACAAATAAAATTGCATGGGGCAAACTTGGTCCGGGCTAATAGATTTCCATAAAAAACAATCAAAAGAAGCGATAATGTTTTTTTTAAGTGGATAAAAATGAAAAAAAAAAAAATGAATGCCTTTTACTATAGGTACGTAGAGTTCAAATAAAATATAAGTTTTTATATATACCATGTACAATATCAAGTCTATATAAATTTAAATATACATTTAATTTTGATTTATAAGCACTTTACAAATTTATAATTTTATTTGGTGGCAATTCGAAAAATATCCCAACGATTGTTAGTATCTCTCTTTAAATAATTGTATATGAGAGAGGCACAACGTGCCGTGCCGTGCTGTGACCGGATTTTTAGCGTGACGTGCCGTGCTGTGTCAAATTTTCAAAAGATGGTCACAGCATGCGAATGGTCACGGCACGCGACACGCGAGTCATGGCACGGAAAAGTCACACGTGCCGTGCCGTGCCGTGCTGTAACTGTACCGTTCCATGACGGAACCGGTTCCGCCGTGTCATTTTTCCCACTTTAGGTGGAGACTGTAAGACCGGATGAAAATATTATATCATTTTGATCGAGATGTTTAAAATACTTATAAGATTTTTGTTTGTTAATATCATGTACCATGTCTCCCGTTATTTTTAATTTAGTTCGATACAATCATGGTAATTAGTAGAAAGTTACTTTGACTTGAAATTTTAATAAAAAGGACGTATATTTTTTTTTAAAAAGGCGTGTTGGCAATTTTATTTTTTAATAAAAAGATAAAGATGAGTTAAGTAAAAAAATAAATAATTATAAATTAAATATATTTTTGTCTACTTGTGATAAAAAAAATTGGCTACGCCACTGACTCCTCTTCCCCTTGTTCCACATTCTTCATTGTAACTGTAAAAATAATCCCTCCCCGTTGAATAAAAGTTCATATAATTTAAGAAAAAAATTATTATTTTTTATTGACATAGAAAATAAAAAATTAAAGAGATTACCTATAAAAATTATTTTTTATTATTTTTTAGTACATAATTTCAGAAATATGAAGCTCCGGTTACCGAAACCAGCTTGGTTGCCAACAAGTTCCAAATGACAATCAACCAATTAAGCAAGATCTCCATGTTAAGATATGAACCAATAATCACCAGAAATCCAGATAATGCCTAGTGTGCTGTTTGCTTCTTAATTAATATCGAACATATGTCAAAGAAATATGTCTGTAATTAATATTGGTGCCTTCGATAAATCTAATTGTTTCGTGCTTGCAGCGACTAAAACAACCAATAAGCACCTACCAAGCTTTCAAAAAAAAAAAAAAAAAAACCAAAACAACCAATAAAAAAAAGTTCCCTGATTGAAAAGTACTTGTGACGAAATACTAAAATAAAATTAGAACGAAGTCATATTTGGCCATTTGTAAAGGATTGAAAGAAATGATAATTTGATATTAATAGTAACTAAATATATATCTACAAATCCGTATTATTAAATTACAATGTTCGACTGCTAATAATTCTGCTTCTAGTGCTAAAGCATAAACCATGATCTTGTAAAAAACAACAAACCATAGGTCCCATCTCTAATTAAAAACAAAATATTAAATAAGAATCAGTCTTTGATCTAATGGTTAAAGAAAATGTTCTCTGTGTGAAAAATTCCCATCTCTAATTAAAAACAAAATATTAAATAAGAATCAATTTTTGATCTAGTGGTTAAAGAAAATATTCTCTGTGTGAAAAATTAGACGTTGCAAAAACTGATGTGATGTTTTTATGGGTGCCACATCAGTTCCCATTAATCTCTCTTTTTCGATAAACTTGGTAGCGGGTACAAAGCGAACTCATTGTTTTCTTTTCAGCCCCTGCCAAAAAAAACCAAAGTGAACTCTCTCCTTTTATTTTTTACCATACGACCATTAGTACGGCAAGTACTTAATTTTACGGATGGTTTTTGGAAATTAGTTTTAGCACGTATTTATTTATTTTTTTGGTAAAAAGGCCAAAGACTAGTTTCATTAGAATAACGAAACAGTAGTGAGTGTAAATACATAGGGGCATACTCACTGGAGAGAAAACAAACTCTCCCTGCTGCAAAATAAAACCCAAACTATCACCTGGCAATTAGTTATCTACCCCAAAATATTGCCACAAGCCCTAGCGAAGGATATCAGCTAAAATAAAAAAGCCCCCCGGTGCATTGGAAATGGTACAGCACCGGAGAGGTTAAAATGTCCCCATTAGTCAGATACTACAGAAGTAAATGAAATATGTCCAACAAAAGCTTTATACCACATTAATCATACCACCAAAGCTTTGTACAAAAAAAAGAAGCAAGAAAGAATAAGTGAAATGCTAGCCGAAGTAGGAGTTCCATTCGAACAATCCCATGAAAACAAGGGAGAACTCGTTGTTTCTCAGCAGTAAAACAAAAAAAACTATCTTCTTTTTTTCTACAACGTACGCAGAGGAAGCAAAAAAAAATGTAACAAAAGGTGACAACTCGTGTTATGCAAAAACTGCTTCCCCAAGACGACGTAGGTATCACAGGTGGGAGTCAACTGCCTCTTATCATAGTAACAGAGACATCTAGTATCTCCACACTACTTTACATGACAACAGCAGAGAAGAAGCACCTTTTCCCAATGGATTTGAAAGCAGGGTCATACCAGCCGTTTCTCTCATCAAAACATTCCACCTAAAAAGAAAGGTAATTGAATGGTATCTTCAAACATTGAAATGAATTCTGTTAATCCTATACAATTCAGGAATTATATGCAAGAAAGCATCACTAACAAGATTAGTTGAATTGTTTGAGAAAATAATTGGTTAGATGCATGAATTAAAATTGAAATTTCAGTATATGAGAACTCCTAGCACTTAACAGGCATCCAGAAATTCCCATAGAGGAAATAAAAAAGCTCCATTTTTTAGCAGAAAATATCCATTTCAGTATATGAAAGATGAAAATGCATTTATGAATTAAAAATAAAAAATAAAAGGGTTCATTAACAACAAAATTTATTTGAAAACGTCAAACTTGAAAGGTAAGACAAACAAATGTGTTTTTAATCATATAGGCCATGTATCAAAGTTGGCGCAAACTCGAGAAAACCATTAATTTTTCAAATTGATGACCAATTGGTAATCAAATTGCACCGGATTTGATATACATCCTTAATAAAATATTTAAAAGTCTTTGTAACATGTAAAATTTTACTTTTCTTTATATTTTCATTAGCATCGGCCCAATTGTCACTAACATCATATGAGTTAGTTGTTAATATACCCAAAAAGATGTGTTGTAGTTGCACCTGGTGTTAACTAATAAAGCTAACACTATTGAAGAACAACCTTCTAAGCAGGGGCGGAGCCAAACTTTCAGATTATGGGGGTCAAATGTAATGGGGGTCAACAATATAAAATTTTCCTAGTACGAATGGGGGTCAATTTCGAACTATCCATAATATTTTATCTTAAAATATATTAAAAATAAGGTCTAAGTATAAAAAAATTGAAAATGAATGGGGGTCAATTGACCCCCATTCATATAGGCTAGATTCGCCTCTGCTTCTAAGAATGCAAAAATTCACCATATTAAAATAAATACAAGGCATTGTGGTGTGACAATTTTTGGTGCCACGAGCAGCTACAGCCTCTTTTCACATGAATATTCAAAATTCAAAGCCCAATGACATACCCAAACCTTTGATCTCGATCTTCTTCACAAGCAATGCATGCATATAAAGATTTGTCGACTTTCATGTTCTTTGAGTACAAGATCAAAAGGCTGAAATGTGAACACACAAGAATTATCGGTTGCAATTAACTTGACCACTGCATCTTTTGGTCTCCATGATCTTTGTACCAAATGAAACAATAAATTTATAAGTTTTTATATGCACACATCACATGTGAAGAAGATCAAGGTGAACTTTATACCACACCATTTGGATTTCAGATTTCCAAATAGTATTGAAGGATAGCTACGGCAACTCATGGCACAGGAACCCTCAAGATAAATGCACACACGTTATCTTGAATTTATGAATTCCAATAGTTGATATAGAAAAATTTCAAAGAGTACGCACAATTTCAGAAATTTTATCTCCATTGGAGAGACCACCCATCATGTAGATTGTGTCATTGATCACAGCAGAACCAGCATAACCTCTAGGGTTTTGCATGGGAGTGCCTGGGACCCACGATGGGAGACGTGGATCAAATATCTCCACACTCGACACCATATTCGCTCCATCAAAACCTCCTACTGCATATCTGATAGGAATTTAGAGAGAGAGAGAGATGTTTAATAAAAATTTCTTGGCAGCCGCTGTCAAGCTTTCAATATTTATATATATATATATATAGAGAGAGAGAGAGAGAGAGGGGTTGGCTAATATCAAAATGTTTGTTCCTAGGTCGCAGAACAAACGCTTCAGTTTTTACATTTTCAAAGTCCAAACAGTCGATCCAAACCGTTCAATATTCAATCTATAATAAAATGTGCTTGGAAACTAAATTTTACATTTTTTGAATTTTTTTTACTATTTATTAAGCTAGTTTAAAAATCGCTGTTTTCAATGATCTAGAAATTTTTCACTGTTTATTAAAATCAACGATTTTAAAACTGACTTGATAAATAGTAAAAAAGTTCCAAAAAATATGAAATTTGGCCTCCAAGCACATTTTAATATAGAGATCACATCTAACGGGTTTGATCGACTGTTTGAACTTTGAAAATCGGAAAACCAATTGGTTGCACCACGGCTCCGGAACAAACGTTTTGATATTAGCCAACCTCTCTCTCTCTCTATATATATATAGAGAGAGAGAGAGAGAGATGTTCGTCTTCACAAAGAAAAGGAGGCCAATCTAAATCACCTACCGTAGATTTTTTATAAGGGTGGCCTTTATTCGGTTAATTCTAAAACTAAATTTATTCTTTTATTCATTGCTTTATTCCATGTGCGTGCTTCTTTTGAGGTTGCTTCCTAAGAAGTGCATCACAAAGTTAAAGCACAAATAATAGTACACTAATTACTAAGGAATATATATGGAGTATGTCATACAATTTCTCATTGATTATACCCAAAGAGAGGCATCCCCTTCTTTCAGTCATGCTAGGAAGTCGGGCCCAACAACCTTCCCTGGGATCATACCTCTCAGATGACCTGTCAAAGAAAAACAAATAATTCACAAATCGCTTCAAGAGTTCACACAGCAACAATTATGAGAGCAGGGTTTTTTTCCCTTCCTTTTTTTTTGAGGGAGGGCGGGGGTGGGGGGGGGTTACCTCAGATAATGTTTGCCGTCATAACCACCGACAGTGTAGATGGCCCCGTTAAATTCCATTGCTGCTGGAGCAAACCTCTGTCAAAAAATATTGTCAGATATTATAATTAAACAATAGAGCTATTCTACTTTAATTAATAGAGCTTAATACACATTCTGGAAATATCATTCATGCCTTCAACAGTGATCAGCACTGCTGCTAGAACCTGACAATTATCAACATCGCTGAGGCAGGAGCTTCTGATCATCCCCAAAAGCCGATACATTTTTGAAATGCACACACCCCAAAAGGCAATGCATTCTTTGAAATACAGGACAAACAAAACAGAGCAACATCCAAATTACCACAAAAGTACCACCAGACAGTTCTGCCTACTGAGCCAACCATTCTAAGTTAAACTAAAACCTGGCTCTACTGTTTAATTAAAGGGTTCAAGTTCATGTTCCTAGACATGCTCATAACCCCAGTCGGATCATACCCAATAAGTATTTCACAAAGAAGAGAAACCAAAAGCCCTAACACCCTTCAGCATGTCCCTGCATATATTCTTATGTTCTTTATTTTGGCCTTATTCTTTATCTTTAAAAATTAACTTGTATGGACCTTTTCATTCATGGAATCGCTGTAAACCCACTTTCCTACAGATGGATCCAGCATCTCCACGCAAGAGAAGCAGTTCTCTCCATCCCCGCCCCCAATGGCTAAAATCTTCCCGCCAAGTGATATTCCCGCAAGGCTTCCCTTTGAGCAGTTCAGAGGTGGGCACTGGATCCACTCATCCGAGCTCCTATTGTAGCATTCAACTTCACCCGAAAGAAAAAAGGAGAAGCATTATTTAGCTTCTCAATACCATCAACTTATGTTTTTTAGGAAGAGAAGTACTAGTTGTGTTTTAGTATAGAAGCCTATGAATCTAAAAGTTGTTGTCCAAATATTTTGTTGTTAGATCTGACATAATTGTTCAGCCATTATTGTATTTGCTGTCATCATTATCATTGATTCTTTTGTATTATCAGTCATGTATTGTAGAAAATATTTTAAATCTCCTTTCTCTTTTGTCTAGTCATACAATATGACATAGATTAATCAATGATCACCACCCCCTTTTGCGAGTGTATCGTTATGAAAAGGGCTCAATGGAGCCACTTTTGTTAGTCATGAGCTAACAACAATATCATTCACCACCGTAACATTATCTAATATCTAACTCAAAATAGTTCACAAAACTTGTATACCGAGATCAGACCACGAGTTGCCATCACCACCACCAATGACAAAAATGACCTCTCCAAGTGTAGCCACTGAGGTGTACGCTCTAGCGCCTGACATTCTTTTCAGAGGCATCAGCCGGTCCTTTGATGGCACAAAGGCATCTAAAGAGGACAGCCAATCTACATTGTCGTATCCCCCAACCAAATATATGAGTTTTTCAGACTGGGCTGTGTACCGAGCTGAAATGCCAAGACTCTGCTCCAGCTCCTCAAGTCGGCTCTCCGACTGAAATATTTTTCTTTCTGATTGGTTCACTATGCTGCTGAGCCATTTGACTTCTTTCTCAGATTCAATCTGGAAACAACATTATCATTTGGTATTAAATCAGGAGTACATTAATTAGGGTATATATCAGCTCTTCTTAAAACAGGTTGCATTTGAATTGCATTTGAACATTATACAACAAGAACAGAGACATATTGGTCAACTTGACTGGTGCCAGCTTGTATATTATTGCTGAAGGTTATCCAAAATTACATAACAAGGTAAAAGAATGAACCTGCTTCTTCTGAAGTTCTGTGATTTGAACTACCAGTTCCTTCAAAAGCTCCATCAACTGCTTAGCATACAAAAAAAAAATCCCAAAATAAAAATGTATAAAAAGGGATTGCATATGTTTCATTAGAAATTTAGAATGAATTGGAAAAAAATAAATAACGCATACATCGTGATTTAAATTGGACTGGGACAATTGGAGATGACTAATGCCCAAGGGTTCTCCAGGGACTTGCATTGTTGGCTCAGGATCCAGTGCATGTTCATTTCCAAGATTTTCACTTGCACATGCTATCTGTTCCTCTCTTTCTAAAGCCAAAGCCCTCAGCCTATTCAACACAGTTTGCTCATCAAATCCACTCCCAGAAGCACCACAAAACCAGGTTGGCTCAAAACCTAGGTCATTGTTATCATACACTGCATCAAGTTTAGATTCGGCATCATTGTTGTAATTCTCTTCACATTCCACCTGATCGCCCCATGTATCTTGTACCTCCCTGTTATCTCTCACCTCTATGCCACTAGGTCCTGCCTTGATAGGACTCCCGTTATCTTGTGCAGGTGCTGATGCAGGGTTGGATGGGTTTAGATGAGTGAGAAGGGTATTTTTGTATGAGATGTTGGGTTGGGCATTTCTGAGGGCGGTAGGTGGTTTGTCTACAGGAGGTACACTTAAAGGCACATGACCCGGATTAGCAGGTGTAAAGAGAGAGATCAGTTTCTTTGTTTGGGCACGGTCCAGTTCAAACCAGAAATGATAAGTTTTGAAGTAATTGTCTCTTATTACTTTCTTAAACTGGGGCTCACTCAGAGGTAGGCATGGCGTCTTGGTAAAAAATCGTACCTAGAGAGAGAGAGGGAGGGGGGGGGGGGGGGGGGGGGGGGGAGATCTCTTAATAGATATTACAGAGTGAAGATCTTATACTATGGATACGAATCATACAGTATAAGGATTGCAATCGGTGACCTCACTGCAGTTATAATACAATTTCTAAACCATATAGTACATGTTGCTGATGCATACACCATTCAGAAACTTATATATAAAATAATATAAGCACTTCTGTCTAGATTGTCCCAATAAGGCTGATGCAATTATGATATGCTAGTTAATAAATAAACATGACTTAATCAGTTAAGACCAATACAGGAACCAGTTATCCCACCGTAGAGGAAAAACAAATCAAAAATTGTACTGACCTGAGCCGGGTAAGGGGTTCTGGCAGTGCCGTCATCTGACCATGCATAGGGATCGATGTTCGTTTGACCATGTCCTGCTGCCTCAAATATACCATGCATTTGTCTGTCACTATAATTAAATAGAAACAGAGGCAGCCCTGCATCTATATTTCTTATGTACGAATAATGCATTGCAGGTAAACCTGTCAAGGACAACAAGAATGATTATAATGGCTTGGTTATAATGATGATGATGATGATACAAATATCAACATAAAAATGTGAATGATCTGCCCATAATGTGGTAGGGAGATTCTGATGATAGTCAAGAATCATAGCATCTACCATCTGAAGTTTAATTATCTGTTCATTCTTACCTTCAATAGGACTTACATTTCCAAGCTATGACAAAAGTTTCAATTACAACAGTAGTGCAGCAGTAGTTAGTACAGTAGCTCTGTATAATAACATATCCCATTTTATTGCTGTACCTTTGTTTACCCATTTACTGGTACTTACTAGAGAGGTACAGGCCAGGTGGTGGCTGATAGCATAAATGCATCTGGTAAAGGTACAATGCAGCAAAGGCTTAATGCAATAAAAGGAGGAAGACAAGACGACATACCAAACAACTGTTTGGTAAGGCATTCCTCCATGGTACCATTCTTGCAGCCAAAAATTACCCCCCCTAAGTCAGATTTCTGCAAGTTGCGAAATCCCGGGAATATTGAGTTGTTGCCTGGCGCTCCTAGAGCTATGCTATTTGGATTGGCCGATGCATAGAATGTCTCGGTCTTTCTGCCTGCACCCATTCTGTACACACAATAAATATTAATAAATAGCTTACAACGATCACATCTTCCTTCCTGCACCCCTTCTGCAAATGACTACGTTCCCGACTTCCAATTGCTGGTGCTGTGATTTGGTATTTGTTGTATGTGTAATAAACAAGCAATGGACGTCTCCATTCCTACAAGCAATGGAGTTCTCCATTCCTGCACACACTGGACAAGCTAGTTCATCCTAATCATTAGATGCGTTATTCAGTTTAGAACACTCCATTGCTTGTTTATCAATATGCCCTTAGATTTATTTGTTACAAATTATAGCAGATTACTCCCACGCAATAAGTTAAAACCCTGCCATTCCTTCCAATTTTGGAAATAAGGCATTTTCTTAGCAAAAAACTGGCTGTTTCTCATTATATCTGTATTAATGTTACAAGAACACCGTGTAATTTTAAAATGATTTCCTTATGACAGAACAACTCAAAGAAACAACTCCACAACCAAAGAAACGAAATACCGTGGTGTAATTTGTAAAGAAATTTTCTTGTAACACAAGAGTTTGAAGAAACGCCCCAAGAAAACATGACAAAGAGATCAAATCAAGTTCGCACACGTATCTAGAACTTTGTGAACTACAAGCCTCTGATTGAAATTCCAAAAAAAAGAAGTTTAATACGGCCAATGTCTGAGAACGGGGCAAAGGAAGATAGAGAGAGAGAGAGAGAGAGAGTGATTACATTACTCGAGTTTTGTGCGAAAGATCGGAGGAAATGATCGGAGCTAGGGTTTTAGTTGCAGTGACACTGTGACGAGAGGGTTTTCTCTCTCTTACCGGAAAAGGAAAAAGAAGTCGAACCGTTGTTACACAACTGCTCCTCTGCGAAGGTCGGGGGTTAGTTCGAATTATATATAAGACAAAAGAGAGCATAGAGGAGGAGTAGGCTTATATAGGTGATAACTTTATTAGTGACGTTTTGCAAATTAATCCTCAGGAGAGGTTTCTATTTTGTTTTAATCCATTTTTTTTAATAATTTTATGTCTTTATTATAAAAGAGATCCACTTGTATTATTTTTTGATGTAATTTTGTGTCACTAAAAAATAGTATAAGTGGATCCCTCATCTTTTATTATATTTATTTTTATTTTTTTGTTGTTGTCTAATTTGGTGATGATATAGTTATTTATATGATTGCTCGCTTACAAAGTTACGATTTCTTTTACCGTTTTTTGGGGGAAAAAAACAATAGCCATTTTTTGGAAAAAAAATTAAGAATCACCATATCCGCATATATAATATACGCAATCAAAATGTATGAAATCAAGTGAAATCAATATTTGCGCAGACTGATTTTTTTTTAGTTGGAAACTCCCGTATTATATATGTATAACAAATCTGTTGATTGCGCATATATAATGTGGTAACTCTGGAATTTTCTCAAAAATATTATTATTGAGTTTTTGTTTTAAAGATGGTAAAAAAAAAACCAGCACTAAATTTTTTTTAGAAGGGGCACTAAATTGTTATAACTCAAACTGTTATACTTCTGGTACGAGACATTTTGTACCATCTCTTACCACAACTCTTTAATTTCGTTAAAATTAGTGGTATACTCGCTATATTTTTTTTTTTTAGTAAAAATTGGAGGTCAAGCCACCCAACTATTTAATACCTTTGTTATTACAACAAAGGATTTTCCCATCTGGATTTCGAACTCATGACCTCTCACATAAAGACCATGTACCTTAGCCACTAGACTAAAAGCTAGTTCTCTACTCGCTATATTTTTATTTTTATATTTTCTTATATTTTATTAAAAGAGTGTCATTCCCCAACCCAACTGTTTAATTTTACAACGTTACTCTGTAATTTAATTCTAATACGATATACAATTATAAAAGGAAAAACAAACTTAAACTATTACTTTTGTAATTAGCATATCAGTATAGAAGGATAATGAAATAATATAACATTATGATACATTATTAGCTAACACAATTGAAATTGAATAAATTATATCGTCCTGTTTTTTTTATAATAGTGACAGAGTCACCTGTTTCATTAGAAACTGATATCTCGTTATTTTAGCTACATTTCTAACCTAATCTTGTACCAAATGTCCAAAA